>VZRU01001682.1:146780-196650 GCA_013398155.1 Pedionomus torquatus
TGTTCCAGTGCCTCACCACCCTCAAAGGAAAGAAATTCTCTCTCGTATCTAACCTAAATCTCCTCTCTTACAATTTAAAACCGTTATCCTCATGCTATCACTACATTCCCTGATAAAGAGTCCCTCACCACTTCTCCAGTAGGCCCCTTCAGGTTTTAGAAGGTTGCTATAAGGTCTCCCCAGCCTTCTCTTCTCCAGGATGAACAACCCCAACTCTTTTACCCGGTCTTCATAGGAGAGGTGCTCCAGCCTTCTGATCAATTTAGTGGCCCTCTACTGAACCCATTCCAACAGGTCCATGTCCTTCCTGTGTTGAGGACTCCAGAGCTGGATGTAGCGCTCCAGGTGGGGTCTCACAAGAGCAAAGTAGAGGGGGAGAATCACCTCCTTTTGACTTGCTTTGGCCATGCTTCTCTTGATGCAGCCCAGGACATAGTTGGCTTTCTGGGCTACCAGCACACATTGCCACAGCCCAGATGTCAAATGGCCTCAGACACCCATCCTAGCAGAGTTCAGGGTGATTTTTTTTGGCAGAACCAGGCCATGCGACTCCAGAACAAACATCAGGCAGCCTTTGTAAACTACTAACCAGACAACAGTGTAGAATTTCAGATGAAATAAAATTACCTATAGGTATCAATAGTGCCCAAATAAACACAGATACAGCCAAAAAGCATGTTTGAAGCTTTGCTAATTTTGTGTTACATTTTACCTCATCTTTCAATGTTTTTGGAACGTTAAGGCAGTTTTTCTGTAACATACACTTGCAAACACAAGTTGACATCTTATAGTACAGAGTGATTTTAACTTGAACTTTTTTTGAAATGGCCTACGTAACTTGTGGCTAATGTATTAAGTGTTGTAGCTTTCCCAGAGTTACAATAAATAATAAAGTGCTAACACCTCAAAGTTTCGTCACGTGCAGGGTCTGTATTGTGGTCTGGACCTTCCATTACTTACAACTTTTCACCTGAACTGTCCTACCAATGGTCTATAGCACAGGCTGCAGTTTATTGTTGAAGTCAGACAACACAAATCAAAGCTATATCAGCCTGCAAAGTCAGAGGAATTGTGGTTCCCCCAATTAAAAAAAAAAAAAAGTTTTTAACATTAAATTTTAACAACTGTTTCTTTTGTTGTCACAACTACTTATGAACGAACAAAGGAGGAAAAAAAGAAAAATCAGATTTTCTCGCTACTACTCCTCTTTTTGCAATCTGGGAGGAGTGGATTCAGGAGATGTTACAATATACACAATTAGGGTCACAAATATTTGCATAATCTAAAAGTGCAGAGTTCAACATGCAATAGTCACTCACATTCCATTATTCATAAATGCTCCAATAGCATTTCCACAAACGCCCAGTAGTTAATGAATCCTGAAAGCTTTTAGTTCAAACAATTATTCCTCATGAAAATGTGTACCAAAGCATATTATTTGTTACTCTATTTACTTCTCCCCATTTAAATTTCAATTGCTGAGCAGGAAGCAGAAACAAAACCTCCACTGTTGGGTGACAGCCACAGTAGAACAAATTATGAAGGTGAAAGAGCCGATGAGTGTAACACTAAGTAAAAGTAAGTCCTTCATGTGTTGTTCCTGTGAACAACACATGCTTGTATAAAATAAGGGTCAGCTTGTGAATTATTTACAAGCCAAAAAGCAGATACAACTGATGAATATTACTTGCTATTTTCAGTCCAAAACAGCTGTAATTAACTCTGCCTTTGCTATTACCTGAACAAATTACTAGCACTAGGGAACAACGCAGCGATGGCCAGTTCCAACTGATAACCACGGGAATTGCATTACAACAGCCTCCAACCCTGTCTCCTACAGGAAAGTGCTGTTTTTCTGGGAAGGCTGCAGCTCAGGGCTGGCAGCAGCCACGTAACCTCCCAGCCCCCTGCGCTGCACCGGCCGGCAGCAGAGAAAGATGCTCAGGAACGCTGAAGGCAGATGCTCTGCATCCTCCCAACTGCTCACAGCGGGGACAGGCGGTGGCTTGATAAGAAACATGTTTCATGCACAGAAAAACTTGGATTGAAAGAAGAGAGGAGAGGGGCAAGTCAGCGCGACTGGCCTCAGAGTTCCAACCTGTGGTTTCTGCCACACCAAATAACGGCCCGCGCTCCCCCAGGAGACGGGCCGATCTTCAGGCATCACATGGGAGACAAATCTGGTTGTCGTGCCTGCAGTCCTCTCTTCGCCACGGGTGAAAGGTGCATCGGGAGACGTTACAATCTGTTTCCATCTGAATTACTTGAACTGATAAGCATTTTCAAGTGCCTGAGTTTCACCTCCCAGGGAGGCTGGATCGAGGAGCTGCCCCATTATATCTGCGTGCTCTCTCACACACATACGTCCTCCCTCTATGGAGGAAACATTTGTTGTAAACATATGGAGAGGCCCTGCTGGAGGCCAGCATTTAATGCTCTAGTTAATAACATTTTCGAAGGGAAAAAAATAAAAGGGGGGGGAGGGAGGGGAAAGGGGCCAGAGAAAAAACTAAATTCAGTAGGATGTGAACACAAATGGCAAGTACGATGGCTCTCAGGTGTAACAAGATTGGAGCAAGCAAGCTTAAAGACATCCTAGGGCTTTAATAAATAATGGACATGGCCCCCATACAATACATGAAATAACTGGCTGCCTATACATATGTATATACACATACACACACAGAGGAAAGGGGGATTTCAGGCTATTTGTGGTCTTTTTGAGGCATGCTGACAGCAGTTTGCATTGGGCTGGGGTTTCTTCATAACATTCTCAAAATACAACAAACCAGTCGTTTTTAAATGTCAGACAACATTTAGCTGACTTGTCTTGCATGGTCCTCCTCTTCTGTACAGGGAGTAGCAGCCGTCTGGCTGATGCTCTGGGTTGTTTTCCTCCTGGCTGGATGTCTCAATTTAGCTGCCAGCATTTTTGTTCTTTGATGACTGAGTTTTTAAGCTGGTACCCACTGCTAATGATAATGGCTAGTCAGGTCTATTACAGAGCAGTGTAATACTGACAGCCCACATCCCAGAATGGGGGAAAAACAACCAAGAGGGTTGGATCACAGCGAGGCAGAATGTGTGGGTATGGATTTCGCTCCAGGATCAGCTGTGCCTTCCTTGACTAATTAATCTGTGAGATCTGAACAGTCGGTAGAATGGAAAAAATGGGTCAAGTTGGCAGCATGGGACTTAAATAAATAAAAATGAGGCATTAGCTTAGACTGTGTCTGTGCTTTGTCCAGGTCTGAAAACTACACAATATAAGATACAGTCTTAGAAAATGAGATGAACCAATGACAAATTAGATGAGGGTGCACTCTGCGAGGCAACTTGTTCTGCACACAGGAAAAAAAAAGCATCAGTACCCTCACAAAAGGCCAGGCCATGACACTATTAGAATATCAAGATGGACAGTGCATCCTTAATGTATGGAAATTGAACAGGCTTCTCACAGGGAAAGGTAACACCCGAATTATAAAGGCAGATCTAATCCATACAGCTACAATTTTAATTTAAATTAAAATTTATATTGCATGTGTGTTTCTTTTCCAAAGCCTGGGAAGTTCAAACAGGCAATCTCAAAGAAGGAAGCCCAATATCCCATCCTGTGTGTTACTACCCAATTTGCTTATTTAGTTTGTGATTTGGGGAAGCAAAGCTGAAGGACTGACTGCCACAGTAAGCCCTGGCACTCCTTACTGCAAAATGAGCTGGTGTCTGACTGGGGTAACGCTGACTGCTCATCCCTGGGATGCGAATCAGCACTCAGGGAAAAGAAATTTGGTTTCAGTTGTAGAAAGCAAATTAATTTCCTGCACTTCTTGAAGCCAAGTTTTCAATAGATTTGGTGTAGAAGATGTTCAAGAGATGAATGTTTTCAAGTTTTCGTTTGTGACCAGAACATGACTCCTTTGTGCAGATTCTCTGATGTCTTATACAATTACCTTTCTCCAACTCTCCAAAAACCAAGAAACTCAAAAAGATAGAGGCTCTGAGACCTCCATCCCTCATCCAAATGCCACTACAATCAGTCCACAAATAAAAGAATCCACACACCTATACATCAAGAATGAGTGTACGCAAGTCTTGTTTTTACAGGGAAACAAGGTCAGGCAACAGAACATACCTCGTGACAAACTGGACCCAAATCTATCCAGATTCACAGTAGATGATTTCTCCCAAGAATTGAAGCTGTAGTGTGTATTGAGTCAGTCAGAGGATGCCAGCTACGTTCACATCTAGGCGCCAAGTTCTTCTACCTCTCTCAAATACAGCACTGATTTAATCTAAGAAGGTTTACAGAAAATAACTTGTTCTCGCCTTTCTTCACAGAGTGCCTCTTTTCCACTTGCCTCTGCCCACTCCCTTCCTACCCTCAGAGCACGAGCAGACTTCACTCGAGCTGTTACCACCTCTCATTTGGGAGAAATCTTGCCTTTTACAAGGTACCAAAGAGTAAGAGCTGGCGACTTGAGAATGTTTTAAAAGGATCACTGAGCAGGACAACATTGCAAAACAAATTTTGGCTCCCAGTCATGCACACAGACAACTGAGCCACCTGCCAACATTTAAAGCAAATGAGTAGAACAAATTTCTTTGTGAATTTACTGACCAACTTCCCTCCTCCTCCACAAAGGGAACACTCTGCTCCACCCCGGCCTTCTTTGGGCAGCTCACTCCCATCCTCTGCCCAGAATTTTATTTTGCTCTTGTAATTGTTGTTTGCCACAGAAGTCGCTTACAGCTACAGAAGACAAACGGCAGGCAAAAGCAGCTAAGAATCACTGAATTTGTCTAAGAGCATTACATGGTATATATTTCATTCTGTAACTTAACTAGGCAGCCACAATAAAAGCCTCAGACTTCTCTTCTTGTCCAGAAGTAATTCAGGCCCTGGGGAATGATCATGAATAGTGGCTAATGTGGGTGATGCCATCTCTAATGCAACAAGGTCAAAATATATAATTAGCATTTTTCTCTCAGGGTTTATTTCTTTTGCTGTAGTTTTTGCTCAGCTTGCTTCGCTGGGCTGGGGGCCGTTCTCACTTGCTGCAGGGTAAATCAAGAGCAAGCTCCAGTAATGACAATACTGATAGCCCAGCGAAAGAGAAATCCAGTTCTGTGTTTCTAAGGGTACTCAGCATTCACTAGTGCCATCTCAAATGTTACAATGAAAATTCATCCATCCATGAGGTCGGTCTTCCATTCATATTGGATATCATCAGGCCAATATTTACCGTAAGGAAAAAAAAACAACCCCATCCACACAACCTTGACCCACATTGAAGTGCAAGCTAAGAGCAGAGCATGTGAACTGGGTGAAGGGACCTCACGAGGGCCATCACCATTCCAGGAACACAGTGGCAAACTTTCGCTTACCAGGAACACAGCAATAAACTTTCCCTGGGAAAGTCTGCACTGGTACTGGAATCTTCAAGACATTAAAAGGGTAATGAGTTGCCATGACAATGAAAGAGAAAGACAGATCTATGAGGCTGGGCTTTACCAACTTTGGTGGAGGCTACTCACTGCTGGTTCTATGGGACAATGACTGTACTCACCTTTCTGGCTAAAACCACTGCCCTTCTTTCCACACACAGGATTGGTAATAGTCATTTATATATCTTATGGGCATTACCAAAGATCAAATTCCAAATGGAGGGTGCTGGGGAAGCAACCGAAGCTTTATAGTACAGCCTAGATTTGCTCTTTCTATGGAGGCCTGCTATTATCTTTAGTAGGCTCACATCCTCCTCTCCCGGCATGGATGTGGCAATGCTGTCCCTCCATCTCACTCACCCGTAGATCTGCTGTGTCCCTTTCAGCAGGGTCAGCCTGACACGTTGCATTTTATGTCACCTCCTTGGCAGGAAGGGAGCAACAGGGAAGAGAAAGGGGTCACTGCCCATAACACAGAAGGCTGTAATGCATTAACACAAATTTTTCACATTGTCGCCCAAAGCAGAGAGCATGTCTTTAATTCTGTCTCACAGTAACCACCACAACCTGTGATATCTCCTTGATACACGTCTCATTCCATTTCCCTCCCTGGCAGTTTTCTGATCTTTTCCTTTACCTGAGACTCACAGCTCACTTGAAATCTGTCAAGTAGTTTCCACTTGTACCCAGGAATCTCAGTATTAATAATACATTTTTACGCTATTATTTCTACTTTCAGTGAAACTTCACAGCAATCTGACAACTTCTACCTTATAAATACTCCCATGATGTGATTTCATGAAGTCTGGATGGCACCTAAAGCAGCAACGGGAACTGCAATGTAGCCACACGAGTCCCTGCTTTGCGGAGGGATGCTCACATCCTCCATTGTGGTACCTCGGGTTTGTTGTCGTCAGGTCTCTTGAAGCAGTGTGAAAGGTGCACACTTCGGAGCCCAGCTAGAGGGGAAAGACAAGCCCAACTGTCCTCTGTTCTCAGAGGAAGGAAAAGAAAAAGGAAATCAGCTGCTTTATTTTCCACATAACAAATAAGGCAATAAAGCAGGATAATACTGTCTCAAGAGCCAAGCAATAATTATTCCATCTAAAGCCAAGGGATCATAAAAAGTGAGCCTCAATCTGCAAGGTTGGTTTCAGATTAAATTCAGCATTCAAAAGACTACCATTCCTTTTCAAGGTTTTTTTCTTCCTACTCTTTCACAAAGCCCCTTGATCTGCACAACATACTTCTCTGTTTCCCCACAATTCACAGCAATCCAATTTCACCCCACATCCCCAGCTTTCTTAATGCTCCACCCCAGCTCTCTAGCCCTCTACAA
The DNA here is from genome assembly GCA_013398155.1 of Pedionomus torquatus. NCBI lineage: Eukaryota > Metazoa > Chordata > Aves > Charadriiformes > Pedionomidae > Pedionomus > Pedionomus torquatus. The sequence continues at coordinate 153,565 of VZRU01001682.1, forward strand.
TCCCACTTAATGGGGACAGGCAAAAAATCTCAACCCCTTCTCTCCAACACACCTTCCAGAGCGTTATCTTTAATAATCCTACATTTAGGTTATGCAACCCATATTCAACTCTTTTCCTGGCAACGTTTCCTCGGCTGTTCTTGCACTGACAGAGTCGCTCACTTCCACTTGCATAAACTGTGTTCTCCTCTCCTGGAGTTCACCCCAACCCTGCCCGTACCACGCACTCCCAGCAGCTCAAACGGACACCATCCCCAGGGACATGTGAGCTGTGACTCACAATTCAAGTCAGCACTTAAGCTGCTTTCCCAAACCCAAATCCAAATCATCTGACCGAGGACGTCGCAGAGCACAAACACAATCCACCTTAAAAATCAAGTTCTGTGACCAGGCATCGTTTGCTGAAGGAAATGTCTCCCTTGGTGCTTCAGAACACAGCAGAATTTCTAGACAATCTAAATGCTACAAAAATGCCTCTGTAGTTTGAGTCCAGCCTACTGCTTCAGCTCTCCCGCTGTGGAAATGCTTCTCCTAGCAAGATGTATTCCTTCTGGTATCCCGTGTGAAAATTAAATATAATGTGGAAAAAATTAATAATAATAGCAGATAAGATAGACAAATTAACCTGTTACTGACATTAGAACTACAAAAGACAAAGCCAATTGCTGCCGGCAGCCAGAGTTGACATTTAAGCATGCACCATGCACAGCTCGAGTTGCTCTTTTAATATGAGGGCAAACGAGAAATCCTCATCGTGTGAGACACATTCAGCAGCTCCTGGATGCACAGATGCAACGATGAAGTGGATTTTGGTGCAGTCCAGCCCCACAGTTCGGCAACAAGAGGGGATGTGCAGAAATGCATGCTAAAGCCATGGGAATTCCTTAACAATTGGAATACGGACAACTGTGGGGATACCAGCAGAGCTAAAAAGCCGTATTCTAGAATCACTATTTCATCAGTAAACACAGGGGGCCTAATTTTGTTCTCAACTACAGTGATATAAAAAGTTACAGAGGAATCAGAGTAATCGCTTTGCAAGAAAGAAGTGTTAATAACAGAGTCAGGTTTGTACTACCTGTGACTTGACGGGCAACAATATCTGCTGTGCTGCTCCATCTTACTTTGCTTTGAGATTTGTGGCAGTCCCTACACTTACAATGGGAAGTACCGCAAACAATTGCTTCTGTTGGTAGTAAATGATACCCTCTAGCAGGTGCTATGGAAAAATCTTACGAATAGTTGTTTCAGTGCTTCTAAAAAAGAAAACCAGTAAGGTACTTCAAAATAAAAAGAAGAAAAGCCAAATAACACAACAGGCTTGTTTAGACATATCCTTCATGAACAACTACCAAAGTTATATAAAGGTGATGTTCAATATGTTCTCTATTGAAGTATTAAATAACATCATCCGTTATTTAAAAAAAAAAAAAAAAAAAAAAAAGCAAATGCATTTACTGAATTGCTAAAGTTTCTTTACAACTTGGACCCACTTGCAGGATTTTGGACTCTGAGCTCATCTCCTTACCAGGCCAGAAGCACAAGCTGCTTGCTTGTTCCCAACATGTGCCACCACAACTTAGAGGTACATTTCCTTTTGCAGAGCAGTTTTTCTTAAAGTAAATTTCTCCAAAAAATTCTGTCCATTTTCTCCCCTGTAAATCATCTGTCATACTTTCTGTATTCTAGCAAAGTACAATTCCTTTTGAGGAGCCAGAAATGGTAGAATTCTATCTGCAGGTTCAGATAATAAGTAAGATATAACGTGCAGACAAAGAGTTAGATTAAAATAGTATTAGAGGTGGCAAAAACTAGCTCCTATTGTCAATCCTGACAATATCCAATTTTTAAGTGCTTGACTATGCCTTCAATTTTCTTTTAATAGAAATCCTTGAAGATTGTTCCCATGTTTTGGAAAAAAAAAGAAAAGAAAAGAAAGAGTCAGACAGAAAAATTACAATTCCAAGATGGATGCTAAACATGCATCTACGGAGATTTGCACAAAGGTTTGTGCCCAGGCGAATTTTAATGGGGCTATTAAAAGCACATCCTCAACAAAAAGGCAAAGCCATGACAGATTTCAAGCCCTTAATGACTCAAGTTCTTCAGTGAAGACCAAACACATATACATAAGTGAGACTATTCTCTTAAGTCTCTCTGATAAATAGCTCATCTTTCCCTTTATCAACAAAACCTGTCTGAAGCAGATGCAGAGTAGGTTTGGGTCTAGATTAGCTAAACTAGGACACATGAAAGCAGCATTTTAAAAAGGGAAGTTTTGAACAGTGTTCATCACAACCAGCCTTTCTGCTAGATCCATTTTACTCCAATACAGTTCCTGCAGCAGTGATGGACAGTCTCCCATCCAAACCCTACAAAATGGAAGCGGCATATGTGCCTGTTAAACACTCTCAGAGAAAAGAAAGAGCTCAAAGGTAAATAGTTCCTATATCTTTTGTGAATTACAGCTGCAAAAATGCAGTGAATAAGAATGGAGTATCCAGCTACCTTCATTTCACTCTCATTCTCCATCATCACCTTCTTGTGTGGCAATGCAGGAAAGCTGTATGCAGACCACATACAAAACCTTGAACTTAGGCAGGCAGCTATGCTTTTCATGAGCTTCTGTAAATATCTGCCAGGGTAACTAAATAGACAGTATCTATATGTACAATATGCATCATCTAGGAAAAGTCACTACCCCTGTGAAGACAGACATGTATCAGTATAGCAAATTCTTTTACTCCTGTATTCTCAGATTGCAAGCTACAACCCCTAAATACCACCTCTGCTCTTACCTTAACCTATTAAATCAGCATGTTCTTTATTTACACAGCCCACAGTCCACCAAATAATGTTACCAGAGTGTTACCAGAGATTTCACACACTCATGCAGCAAAGGGTATAGTCTGGCATTACACTATTTTTTTTCCCCTGTGCTGCTTCTTTAAAAAAAAAAACACAAAAAAACAAAAAAAAACCAAATCCCCCAAACCCATGAAACCTCAAAATACACAGTTATTGTGATGATCCAGTTTTACACCTCCCCAGAGAACCGCAGTAGCCCAAAGGAGGGTGCTATGGACCAAGGTGTGAGCTTAGCACAGTGGCTGGGAACCTGGGAGGGCAGGAACTTTGGACCATAATTTTTTCCACCTGTGAAAATATAACATTTAATTTGCCCATAAATCAATTAGCCTCCAGTGTATTTCACACACAGAGACCATCCGTTATCTCAAGTCCTAAACAACACCTCCCAAACCAGGGGAAATGAATCTCCACATCTAAACCAATCAAATCTAAACACCATTAAAGCCACATCTTTCCACCCTCCCTATTCCAATTTAGTTAGTGTCAAAAGAGTAACGAGTAATCAGAAAAATTCCTGTTAGGCTTATCTCTTAGTCCAGTGGGATCTCTAAATCCTTTATCAGCATTCACAATGGAAAATAAGATAACACCCACACTTGTTTAGCCCAGATTATGACATACTCCGATAAGCATTCACTGAGTGACTGGAATTTACATCTTGGAAGAACCCAGTTTCCCAGGAATCTTCCTGCACCCTCACTGTGCTGAATTTACTGTGAATCCATCCAAAGGAGCAACAGCACCTCACAGTTCCCAGAGACCTACAGCAACCCTTTTTTATAATCTGCATTTCAACCACTCCTCTTCACTCCTGCATCCCTCTGCTTCAAGCATTATTGGTCTAGAACTTGAGAAACACAAACTGCCCAGGGCCACGAGGGCTTTAATATTTGTATTCTGGAAAAACCCATGTGGCACTTAAACTCATATAAGGCTAGAGCTTCTGCAGGTGTCACTGATTTCTGTTGGAGAGGTATCAGAAAGTATTGCAGAAGCAATAATATGCCTTTGCTAACAACGGCATCTGTACCAAAGGTTGCCTGGGTTTGGCTGATGAGTCATTCTGACTCCGCAGAGCCTTGGTCTGAGGCTCCCAGATGGCCTCAGATTAAAATTTGTTACGCAGGCTGGTATTCACATGCTCAGTGACCTCTGTGAATGAAAATCTGGAGAGCTTTTCACTCTCAGTGAGCAAGTTTACCATTGCTGCTAACACCAACTTAGCTGAATGAACAAACAGGCTGCAGGAGGCACACCTGGAGAAAAGCAGAAATACAGTGGGCTGGGATCCTCCAACCTCACATGGCACAGGCTGCTTCACACCTTTCTTCCCGTACAACAGGAAAGCAGAGTAGTCACGATGCTGAAGGAATAGCCCCTTCCCATTACCCACCATCCACACGGTGGAGCATTCCCTGCTTGGATACTGCCACCAGGAAGAATGCTTTGCTGTCTAAATCCTATATGTACTCACCTGCTGGAACTGTGACAGACCACAAAGCACATCCCATATGAATCAAAACACAATTTTAGTTCATCTATTTATGCATCCCTAGATCAGAGCTGCATAATTAGCTACAAGTAGTCAATGCCCGATTAAATCAAAAGTGAAAATAACAAGAAAAAACCAAGCTACCAACCTAAAAATGTTAACAAAAACTCGCACGATTGATTTGCCTAAGAAATACTCACAGGAAAAGGTGAAAAGGAAAAAGTAATAAGAGCATAAATACTCTGGAAGGTCACCACTTGGTACCCTGTTGGATGAATTGTCACTAGGCACAAGAAAGCACTTGAAAAATCTGGAGAAACCACAAAACTCAGGAAATTCTGCAGAGACCAAGATTCCTGTTAAAGCTGGGGGTAGGGGGGAAAGAACTCATTCATCTTCCATATTTCGCCTAGAAAACATAAAGTCCCTGAGTTAACCTGAACCACAGTAGAGTGAAAGGGTTCACAGAGGAGGAATTACTCTTCTGGACATATAGTGGCTTTAATAAAGCAAGAGGGGGATTTTTCCTGTATCAGCCTGCACATATTACTCCGAGGGCAAAAAGAACTATGTTATGCACTAACATATTCAGCACTGGCTACTGCTGGAGGCAGGATGTCAGCCACAACGGGCCAACAGACTGATCCCATATGACAATCCTATATTTCAGTGTATTTAACCATATAATTAAAACCTTCTGCTGCTACACATACTAATCAGATGGAGAACATTTACTTCAGCAGGCAGTGGCCCCCTGACTGACAGGATGGCAGCACCAGGTGACTACAGCAGCCAGGCTAACACCGGCTCTTTGGAGAGGTCAGGCCTGGCTCATCAGAGGACACCCCGGTAGTCCAAATCCCAAGTCCAAATCCCCTACCCATCCCCCTGGTAGGGCTGGATGAGGAGATAACGCGCATCTCCACTGGACTGCGTAAGTGTTCTTAAAATCACCAAAGACTGAATTGCTCCAAGCATTAAGAGATGCTGTCTGTAACCAGCTTGCAAAGAGCTGGTGACACAAAGCCAGATGCCGGGGAACATCCATGGGGGCCTCAGCAAATCTGAGAAGTAGTAACTCGGGGCTTTAGCTAATTAAAGCTTTGCATACCTGTTTCAAATGACAGTGCAACGTCCAGTTCTGATCCTTTCCATGGACGGTGCCATTCGCAGCTTAGCAATGCATCCTAAAGCAGATTAATCAATGCACAGGAAAATCTGCACTGACAAAAGAACACGACTTATGCCAATATAATTTATCTACCCCCTCCAACAACAGCCTCCAACTGCACAGGTGGCACACCAGACACCAAATGCAGAAGAAACAATTGCTCTTGCCTCCAGGTGCACCTTATTAAGCGTGACCCACTTATTAAGCACCCCCCAGTGCACCACCTCAGCACCAAGGGCAAGACCCTCCCACAAACCTTCAGCTGGGTCTTCACACTTCTAACAGCCACTAATGTTTATAATTAACCGTCCCGGTTCCCAAGTAAAGACAAAAGACACTTCCACATACGGAACAATGGCCACAAACCATAGAAAAGCAGCACTGTCTGGGTTGCAGAGCAACACAAGCATCGAAGACTCAGCAAAACATCATCATTCTTGCACGTGTAGAAGCTCAGAAGGTAATACCCAGCCTGAACAAACAGTAACAGCAACCACGCACATTCATTTACACGTCATCCTCGGCTGTTAACCAAATTGTTTCCTGCATACGTAAATTCAATGGAAAAGCAGTTCATCTCAGATGCCAACTGACCACAGTCATGCACTGGGCACCACAAACCCCATGGGCTCAGGCCAGAGCTGGTCTGGCTGCCTGGGAGGTAACTCAGTGGCACACCACAGCACAAGCCTTAGCCATCAGATGTAGCAGGGTTGCCCACCTCTCCTTAATCCCTGCCACTCCGCTGCCTTCAGCAAATGAATGGCTGTAATCATCACACTGCCTTTTAGCTGAAAAGACAGCATTAGATCTCATCAGCCATTTCACTGTCATACTGCATTGTCCGCAAAGGATAATGAGCCCAAAGGCTCTGCCACTCCAACCACTTTAGTTTGATAGTGAACATATTACTTTATGGCACACAGTGACAGGCAACTGTCCTGGAGCACGGAGAGAGCCTACAGACACCAGGAGAAACAAGGCACACCCGTGTCTCTGCTCCTGGATTTTTCTCTTGTACATTTGTATTAAGGCTTGGGCTTGAGCGTTCCCGGTTTCATAGGAGAAACTTGCTGCCTTCATGGAAACAAAGCCATAGGACCATTCTTTTTAAGGGCTTATTTGGTTAAATAAATAAAACAATTTAAAAAGTATTCCTTGAAGAAAAAAAAATAAAAATCTTTGTTGTGTTTACTAGGGACTTCTAAGTATCTCTAAGGGAAGTGATTTTAGATTTTAACTTACCTGGCCATATCTTACAGATTTTGCTTCTTTTTAGTCGATACTGGATACTACAAAACCGTGTTGTTTATACTCTACACTCATTTTCACATTCCTAAGACATGCTAATAGCTGGGCTATAAGCACCTCAGTGAAGTGTTAGCTGAATTTTTCCAGCACCTCTCTTCACCTTCCCACTCTCTACTGACAAAAAAATCTTTCAGCTGAATTCAGCAAATGTACATTTCTGAGCGAAGGCTGCAAGACCCCACACTGAGTCACAGCCACTTTAGGTACAAACAGTTCCAAAGCTGAATTCAAACAAACAAACAAAGCCAACAACAAGATCTTGGATGCTTATTTAATGCTACAAACTGTCGATCTAAATAGTTGTCGCTGATTACAGGGAAAGTGGGGAGTCAAAAGAGTTTTCATTTGTGAAGTATTAGCAAAATTTACCAATGGGTGATACCAGTCACAAGGCACTAATAAATGCCAGGACAACGAGCTAGTGTCAGAGCTTAGAGGCACTGGGATAAATTCAGTCTCAATTTACAGTTGCATCACGAGGAGAGCTCTGTCCTCCCAAATCTATCCAACAGACTGCAAGAAGAACATGAGCCGAGGAGAACCCATCCGCCTGTACCCTTAACCAGTCCTGCCTGTTCTAGCTGGGTGCTGTTTAACCGGTCAGCATCATTCCTACACTGCATTAACCCCCCCTTTTGGCACTGCAACATAGTATTACCTTTATTTAATCCCACATTATGTCATCTTGAGCTCCCTGCCTACACATGGCTCCTAGAGAGTAATTTACATATAAACCATACAGCAACTATTAGTCCATACATTATGTAAGAAATAATCTGGAGGGGGTGGAAGAGAACAAATCCGTAACATTAGTAGGATGGCTAAGTGCCCCATTTCCAAATAAATGAACGTTGATTTGCTGGCTACCTGAGTAGCACAGGGATTACAGCTTTCACCCATGCTGACAGATGGCATTTTATTTTATAGTTTTGATCCACAACATTTGAAGGAATGCATTCATGAAGCAAGACACGAGAGAAAGAATAAAGAACCCAAAACAGGAAAAAACAGACTGCATTAAGCGTGCAAGATGCAAGCGTGCAAGGTTTGGCTCTGCTGTCACACCAGGATTGATCCCATAATCTTCCATAAGGACTGGCCCAATTTGCTTGATGGTAAATAATCAAAGCAAGGCCTGTGGATTGAGTCCAACAGAGCACTTCATTTTCAGCACAGCAGAATCCATGGGCTCCGTGTCAGGGTTATACCCCACTTATGGCCAAGCACATGCTGCAAAGAATTGCTAGAATAAGCCATGGTGGGCTCGGAGAGGCTGTCAGTGCCACAGCAGAGCTCCTGTATCAACCAGGCTAACCCTGGTCTCGCTTTATGCAGGTCCTTAACAGAAGTTAATATAGGACAAATAAGGTAACTTTACTCGGGATGTGGGAACAATTAATCAGAACTGGGTCCAAACTGTCCAGCTCATTGGTTAAAACAAATATAAACGTCATGGGGATCAGCATAATTATGTCACTGTATCTCAACGGTTCCCAGGCAGTCAAATATCATCCTGAGCGTTGCTCCTGTCCAAGGTGAGTGTGCAAGGGCAGACAAAACACACAGCATCTTTAAGGACAAGGTAAAACTACTCTGCCCTGGTGAGCCAACGTCTGAAGCACCATGTCCAGTTCTGGGCTCTCCAGTCCAAGAAAGACAGGGAACTGCTGGAGAGGGTACAGCAGAGGACCACAAACATGATGAGGGGCCTGGAGCATCTTTCCTACAAGGAAACGCTGAGGGACTTGGGTCTTCTTAGTCTGGAGAAAACTGAGGATCTGACCAACATCTATAAATACTTAAAGGGTGGGTGTCAAGAGGAAGGGGCCAGTCTTATTTCAGTGGTGCCCAGTGACAGGACAAGAGGTAATGGACACAAACTTGTACATAAGAAATTCCACCTAAACATGAGGAGGAACATCTTCCCTTCAAGCATGGCAGAGCCCTGGAAGAGGCTGCCCAGAGAGGTGGTGGAGTCTCTGTCTTTGCAGACATTCAAAACCCACCTGGACAAGTTCCTGTGCTGGAAGGAACTGCTCTGGGAGGTCCTGCGTTGGTGGGGGGTTGGACTAGATGATCTCCAGAGGTCTCTTCCAACCCAGTATCGTTCTGTGATTCCAGGAATTAAAAGCACACTACTAAGCATCACGTCCTTACACGACAAAGGAAATTTCCAAGGTTCCTCTTTGAAATCTAAACAAAACACACCCTTATTTGCACTTGATTTCACTGTCTCTCCTTCCTCTGTTTTCTCAACGACAGCACAAAAGCTGCTGGCTGGAAACTCTCTGCTCTCATGCCCACATTTCACTTACTGGCTTTCAGGACCCTTTAAAGTTTTGTCAATGTTATTAGTCTTTCATAAGCCACAGTGATCAATCATGAAGTGAAGGATATGAAGTAAAAATGCAATAAACATTATTGCTCAGCAGCTGCTTGGTGACCTACGCGAGACTAGCTGATGGCACCACTCCAGTATCTAACAGAGAAGTGTCTACCTTCAGATTAACGTTAATTGGCATCCTTAATGGCAGCACAAGCAAAGAGGCCAAGGACCAAATGGGCCACAAAAAAAGCAGCGCTCCCTCAGCCAAGGGGAGGCAGACAGGCAGCCAGCAACACACAAACTTCTTTGTTATTCCCAGGCGGAGGCAGATACACAGGCAATACCCTGACAGGTCTCTGCAGAAGGTGACAGATGATTTCATAGATGATGAAGTTTTAAACAAAACAAATAACAATTATATAAAAGACAGAGAGAGGAGATTGCCTCTGATGTGACCAGAGACCTCCTTTGAGAATGCTAATGGAGTAGAGAATTGATTTTAAAGCTTGCATTTTTGCACCACACACAGAAAGAACAAGTGCTTGAATGAAACATGAGCATGCATAAAGATCCCTTTCCCTGGAAGACACTTTTATACTGAATTTTTGGCAACAAGATGTGCAAACCACTAAAATATTTATCAAACAATCTTGGCCAAAAACCCAGGCATAGACTCTACACTATTTTGACATGGGTCTCTCATGGCAGGCCAGGGAGCTCCTGGTACATCTGAAAAGGGATGCACTCTCTTCATAGATTGGGCTCTTTTTGTTAATTCAGAACTTGAGATTTTATTTGTCCTTGCTGATGGGATTCACTGTAAACGCAGCTGTAAGGAAGATAACAACATCAGTGACTTCTCTGTCCCTGTTTGTTTGGGGTTATGAGGGGGATTTTGTTTCGTTTCTTCTCAGAAAATTCTGGCAACTTCCTCCTCTGGACAGGAGGTAGCACAGTAACAGGCGATCTTGTGCATCAACACCCAGACATCACACAGGATTTCTCAGAAAGTCACATCTTTTCATGCAAAATCCCGCCACCCTCCCACATACACACACAATAGGCTTGTTATTAATACATCAGCTCGTTAAAAAAAAAGAAGTTTCAGACCTCCTTAAGCATTTGGCATCCAGGTCACAGGAAAACTGTCTACCACACAAATTCCCAGCTCCTGACATGTCAGTGTTTAAATGCTCACAGCAGGAGTCCACTTGTACCTGCTGCTTTCCCCTCTCCCTCTTGCCCCCTCACCATCCCAGCTGCAGTGTGGAATTCGGCACTGTGACACAGAAGCAAAAAGCCACCTTTCCTCAGAGCCAGTGCCGTGAATGGGAAAAGCTGTTTGCGATGTATTTGCTGATCAGGTTCGCACTTTACAAATTAAGTTGGAACTATGAATTCAGACATATGACTCACTTTATTTTAGACCGGACATTTTTACATAACATGTGTTGCCTGCAAAGGCAGCGTGATCGGCACCTGCTTCCCTCCATACCTTCCTGTGCTCGGCTCACTACCCACACAGACAAGGGGAAGCACAAAAATAGGGCGTTGAACCCAGAAGTGATTTTATCACAAGGCTTTGCCACCGCTTCATGGGACATTCAGATGGTCCCAGGATGCTTTGAGTCTGGTAACAGAGGATGGATGTCTTAAAGAGAGTTTTAGGCTCAGTGAAGGTGCAACGCATCAGCAAACTGCTTCTAAGTGAAATAGATGGTTCAGGGAAAGGTCTTGGCCACCCTCTCAAGCTGCACAAGTCACCACCTCTCTGTGCCTGGGTCTTGCTGGAAACAAAACCCCACTATGTGGGTACAAAGCTACAATGCAGGCAACTAAAAGAGCACGCAACATGGACATAACTGTTACAACCAACATAAAAGCGATTCTCATTATCTAAGAAACCAGGCTATGCACATCAATTCAATTAGAAAAAAAAAATGATGCTGGACAAGAAACATTCTCTAAGAACTACTCGGCACACAAGTGTGTATCAGATCCAATTAATTTAGGAGATGGGGTGTGCCTTGCAAAGAAACCAGTCCCATGGGCAATGATGCTTCTACCAAGAGATCAGCAGGGGACATGGGGGAGGAAAGGGGTTCGGGAGAGCTGCCAGGCTGGCTGCAGTTCAAGGAAGAAGCTTTGATCTAAAACAGAAGGAAAAAAATAACAAAAAAAAAGAATTAAGAATCCTTTAGACTATATCAACATGGTTTATTTATCAAGCTAGAACCTATTATGACGGTACTGATTGCTTTGAAGTTTCCTGGCCTGTGTCAATTGTTTATTTATGATTCCATAATTGAGTTATGTCAGAAGTGCCAGCCTGAGAATTGGAGTGCTTCCTAAGGGACAAGGAACATGAGTACGCTTTAGCTCCACAGTGCTTCAATGTGTGCTGTCAGGATGCACAGGTTTCTGTTCCAAACTGGGCTCCTCTTCCCTAAGGGCTGAAAGATGTTGAGCGCTTCATGACAATGACACTAATAACTTGATTGAGAAAGGAAAAGACTGCCACTGTAGAAACCAGCATCTGTCAGACCACGCAAATTCAGGAATGCCCACTTCACCCATGGTATCAGGAACATATGGAGGCTGTTGCCGCTGGCCAAGGGTGGGAACTGAGCTCCAGCAGAGTTACAATACCAAGCAGTGGTAGTCAGAAGAGAAATATTATTTATTAAAAAATAAAAACATTAAAGAAAGTCTGGATTTTTCTCCTCCTACCACATTCCAGCCACAGGCAAACAACCCCCAACCCACAAAACAAACCCCATCACAGTCAACCCACAGCAAAACTCATCTAAACTGAGCCCACAGAAGTTTTGTTTCTATTTCCACCAGTGCGGGCAGCTCCCCACAACACATCCGAGGGCTTTTTACACTCCATCTTCTGGTTGTATATTTTTTAAGTATGCTGTTCTCATAGATTTTATTTGCCCAACTTCTGTTCTTTTTCTTCTTGGCAATATATTTATCAACCATAACTCAGTCATTAACAATCTAATGCTCTTTCCCATTTATGAAGTAGTTGTTCACAGCACTATACCCACTCCTTCTCTCCTTACACCATATGCAAACACAGGCATTTTCTATTCCTTCTTACCCTTCCTCCTTGCCCAGCTTTCATACATCGATCTGCCTCCATCACTTCCCTTTCTTCCATTCTGTATTTTGACCAAAAATCCAAGTACAGGAGACAATCCACTGTGCAAAGCCATCATTACCCCTTCTCCTTTATCTCTTCATCATACTCCAGAGATGCTAAATATTACCGAAAAGCCCCAATTTTTTAAAATTACTTTTTATTCTGCTTTCACTCTTCTTCTATGCAGTCTATTTTGTAGTTCTCAAAGTACAGTATGTCTTCTGTTTTAGGCATGAAACAATTTCCCATTGAGTTCCAGAAGCCTAGTTATTTTTTTTAGAGGTCATTATCACCAAGGCACAAGGGATTGGCAAACACAAGTGACCGTGTCCCAAAGCTCTCCTGTGACGTAGAGGCAACGCATTGAGATTCTAAATGAGGAACTGGGGCTCAGGGAACAAGGTACCTGATCGGTGTGTCTCTCACAGAAAGGCACCCAGGTCTGTAGTTTGAGAAGAGTGTTTAAAACACAATTTTTCTCTCAAGCACTTTGTGTTCACCAATGAGACATCAGTTAAAATCCCTGAATTCTTACTCAATCCACGACATTCACTAATTTTAACTAGTTTCCTCCTTTGGTGAGAAGATTTTTCCACTTGAGTTTCTGCTCCACTTGAGTCCTTCTTCTAAGGTGCAACATGATCAGAGCATTCAAAGTCCCTGGGTAACACACTACTGAGGGAAGCTGAACATGCTAAACGCACTTCCTTTAATTGTGTCTCATTCAGTCTTCAAAGTCCACATCAGCTGCCAAATGCAATTTCTTCTGGGCTTTGAAGTACTGATACCCTAACTTCAAAAATATCTCTGCCACAACCCCTCATTGTCAATTCATGGCTCACCAGCAACAAATGTCATTAACCTGGCCCTCCCTACTCCTTCAGATGGCATGGCTTAGTTTTAACTATGCCCACTAAAACCTCATGTTGTAGATTTTGAAGTATTTCAAAGTCTTATCATTCGTTCTTTCCATATACCTTCCATTACCATACCACACTTCAGTGCATTGACACTTCTCTAATTCATCCTTCATTAAAAAATAACTCCATCTTCAGACTATCTTTCTGTACAGGAGGAAGCTGCCAGAATTTAAAAACTCTCTCTCCTCTCAGCCAATTTAAGAGTATATTTGATAGGCACTGGCATGTCCAAATCCAGCATAATACTTTGAGCTTGAGACATTCTGCGTATTCTACAATATAACTGTGAGTCTCACAACCCTGGGCATCCTAAACCTTGAGTTTTCTGAACTAATAGCTGGGTCTCCAGTATTCATCACCTCCTTTCATCATTTATCTTTGGCACTAGAAACACATCTGAGAAAACTGCTTTTTGATTAGCCCTCTGGATGACATCCCCTTGTTTATTTCTATAAGCAACAAAGGGAGGTCCCACCCAACTGTCTCTCCCCTTCCCAGGCTCATGAGTAGCTCTGTGCCGCATCCGAAAGCTGAGAGAGTGATTGATTCTTCTGTTTGTGATTCAGAGCGCTCAGAAACAGCTCTGCTCTCTGGGGCAGCCTTGTAGACTAGAAATGGTGATGAACCAGAATTCAATTATGTAATGAGAAATTGCTTTAATTAGCCAGTTAATTGACTCCTCAATTGCAATAAGTAAAATCACTTGTTTTTACAAGGCACAATATTTTTTTTTTCCTAAGGGCTCCCAGGAATCAGCTCTGCATCTCGCCTCCCTCCCACCCTGACTAAAACTAAAAAGGTTCCAAGAGCCCTGGTGTGCTACTGGAGGATCACGTCTGATCACTGTTTCTGGGCAGAGAGTTGTACAAGGGTAACGAACCAGTCTTCCTCTGATGGAAAGAAGTCCGTACTTGAAGCAGATGAAATGCAAGTGAACCGAGCTGCCTTAATGCTGCCATCCTTTCACTTTTGTCCAAAGTGTCCCAACTCAGAAGGACGTGGACTTTTCAACAAAAGTGAGATCCAAGTTCCATACACACGATAAAGAGATCTGCTCAAATGTCAAAGAAGGGGTACAGAGTGCCATGGCAGATCTCCCAAAGACACAGTTCAGGGCCAGTTAAGCAACGATGTAGTTCCAGATATCTCAAAGATGACCAGGAGAGGCAACCTAGGTCGCTTCTGCAGCACAATGAACCCAGTGCCTAGTCTGGGATTAGGATACTGCAAGTAAAGACCCACAATCAATAGCAGAATTTAGCCAAAGAAAGCCAGCTTCAGTTTACTGCAAGTTTGGATTTGACAATCCATTTAATGGGGATGCAACTTTCTGCTCTCAAAGAGAACATGACTCATGAGTCAAGCAGTGTATTAGGACAAGGGAATTCCCTGATCTGGAACAGGAGGTATTGCTAGTGCAATTAGTCACCAGACTTCACATAGCAATGACAACTAATAAGAGATAAACAGTCAGAATGGAACGAACCATCAATCTATCAGTCTCTTCTGTCCCAGGAATCTGCACTCCAGTTATCTTCTGGAGAGCTACAAGGCCTTAAAAAGAATACTTCTTGTTGCAGAGACCCACCAACACACTGGCAGTTCCTGAAATCTTTCACCTTCTTTCTCCTCCTATCCTGTCCCATAATGGTTCTGTGGCAAGGTTCTCTGGTGTATCACAACATATTCTTCCCAGATGCCTTATGTGAATCTTCACATAACAAGCCTCTGTCCTTAGGGTCAGTCTTCCCCTTCACTAAGAAAACTGCAGACAAGCTTTCACACTAGCAGGGTTCTCCAGCAGCTCCCACCAGTAAGACCCTCTCAATGCTCTTGCTGCACTAGTAACCCTCCAGCTGGGAGGTGACATTGGGTCTCGTGCAATTCACTCACTTCCCTTCCTCTCCAGTCTTCCAGCAGGTCATCACCAGGAGGCAAATAATCACAAATGAACTGTGCAAAAGGCAGATTGGTGAGTTCTCTGACATTTTAAACATCTGTTTAATAGCAAGGGATAGAAACCTGGATGAGTGCAAAGCAGCAGGGCATGTCGTTTGGATGGAGGCTGAGTCTGACAGCATTTAAAAAAACCAAACCAAAACAAAACCCAGCCAACCAGAGGAAAACATCTTATCTTGGTGAAATGGGTAAAGAGAATCAGTGGTGTGGTACCTCTTGTGGGAAACCTTAGATATAACCAACAGGGAACATCTGTGTGTGTGATTAGGGCTGATGTTTTAAACTAAGGCCAAACACTGTAATAGCACCAAACCCAGCAGCACTGTAACAAGTAAGTCCGTATTTTTGATGCAGATATGCCAGGAATTATTTTGACGTAGCACTGTGCACTTAAAGGAAGAATATGTATCACCAAAAGAATGTCTTTCAGGATTTGAGCAGCTGCAGCTCCTGCTGGAGCCGGCAGAAAGCCATACGCTTTCGTGAGTGTGTAGGCAAGCAGTTCCCCAAACAGGGCAAGAATCCCAGGTAGGATCACAAGTCAGATGAAATTCAACTGCAGTAGAAGAGTTTGCAACACAAAACAGGGGCACAAGCAGAGGAGTTTGAGAGCCGCTTTTGTACAAATGTGGCACTGAAAAGACTAACATCATAGCTCGAAAACATAAAATCCATCAGCTTTTGAAACTGCAAAAAGCCTGGAGAACTCGCTTCACAACAAAGCATTGGTTTTTGAATGAACCAGCCAGCTTAGGGAAGCACATGTTGAAAAGGATGGCACACCACACAACAAGCTAGATACTTACAGGACAGCACAGAAAGAGGGAATGGACTCTAGATTCAGAAATGTCCAGAACCTGCCTGCTTCCCTCTCTTGCGCTGCCTGGGGGTCCCTTACACATCTGGCTGGCACCTTCTTTCTGGGAGGTGTCACCAAATGTCCAAAATACATTATACAGCAGGAAACTGAGTAAAACAGGCTTAAGTAAAAATCACTATTAAAAGATGTGGTGGATCTTAGATATTTTACCTTTTTTGCCTGAAGATATTCCTTTGTTTGACAGCAATAACACAGAATTTCCACAAAAGAATTATAGTCATTACAGTTTGGTTTTAGTTGAGAATATACAGCCAGGACCGACTCTGCACTAGGAGAGTCCTTTAAACTTTCTAATACCAGACAGGACAAGCATAGTCTAGTATGGACTATGGTAGCTTTAAAAACAGTACAAAATGCCATTAAAGACCTAGAAGCTGGAATAAATGTCACGTCTGAGGTGGTTGTGTGAAAATTTAAAAGAGGCAAAAATTAAATTACCCAGGAGAAATCCAGCCTGAAACTCTGACCTGAATTTGGTCAGAAAATTTGCTTTGTCTGACTTACTCAAATCAGGAGCTGGGCATTCAGTGCAACACTGAAAGGCATGAGGGTTAAGTGGGTACAAACAACAAAGCATCCAGGGTAATATGTAGAAAACACCGTGCCGAAATGCAGAAGGTGCAGTACTGCAGATGTTAAAATTTAGCACGGGATCTCTGCAAGAGAAGGGTGTTTTTAAGAACCCCTGCAATAACCTGGAAGACCCAAATATCCAAAAGGATTGAGAATCACTGGGTGACCAGGAAGAGATTAACAAAACCAATGGAATGTAACCGAAGTAATACAGAACAGAAAAATAATCTTGAGAATCTGAAACATGGTCAGGTTTCTTCAGCAATAAGCGTATGCACGTACCAAATCAAGCTGTAACCTACAATAAAACAGCACTGGCACTCTGGGGAGAGAATAACTTATTAGGTGATAGGAGCCTGACTTGACTAGTGGTACAATGAGTGCATTAAGCAAGCCAAGTCTCGCCACGCTACTTAGAGGTTTGTCAGTTATGGGACAAGCCACAGCATTTGAATGTGTGTGGCCAAAGGCCTCCATCCTCCCCTGGCATAACCCTGCATGGCATTTTGGACAGGGCACACGATCTCTTCCCATGTGCATGTGAGCATTTACAGGCAGCCATCGGGGCAGCTCCTCCTGGCAGCTCCGGCACCCGTCCTGCTGCTGGCACTGGGGCGCAAACAGGCAGCAGCGGAGGAACCGAGTGCTGAGGAAGAGGAAGGAGTGAGTGTCCAATTTCCAACGAGCACTTCTAAAGGAGCAAAAGATGCTGGGTACACAGACGGCGCTTTACACTTCACAGCAAAGCCCTCATCTGGGAAAGGAGAGCTGACAGACGGCATTGTGTGTACTGCAAGGGGCCACATTCATGGAAACAAGGCAAGAGAAGCAAGCGACCCCTCCAGAGCCAGCAGAGCCGTCTGTTCATTCCCCTGTTTGTTTGCTCTTTCAGACTTAAACGCTTGAGCAGATTTACACAAGTAAGTGCACTCAAGAAGTGGGCAAACTGAATATGAGCACTAGGCCAACTGGCTGCAGTGTCCAAGGAACAGAAAGTGGTATTAATCCTCTGAATTGGATACCAAAGCACCGCCTGTGCCCCATGGAGCTTCCCAGTGGGGTCCCCTCCCCATCCTTCTGCAGAGCTGCACGGCGGGGAGGCTGCGGGGCAGAACAGCCGGGCGAGCTGGCTGCGGTACCCACCAAATCTGTGCCCTCCCCACCACCCCCAACTGCCCTTCCATATGCAAGGGATGGGCAACTGTTAGCAGGAGACTAAGGCAATTAGAGGAGAAGGAAAATAAGATACTCAGAAGTAAACTGCGCTTGGAAGTTTACCAAAAACAGCACTCCCAAAATACTTTGCCAGAAGAATTACCAAAATAGAATATTTTTTTTTTAAACACAACCTGCCCCTTAGCTGGGCAAACTCTGGGCTACCACAAAAACTTGCCTCTTCTAGAGCCAAATAACCCTCGAAGCATATTGTTGATTAGGGTCCACCCCTACGCTACAGTAAGTCTGATATTGTTTGAAATGCAAACAGCACAATTTTAGACTTCTAAATCCTCAAAGTTAAGAACTAGTTTGCAATGAGAATCCTGCCTTCATGGGTATTTGTGCATGTGCACACAAAAGACGACTCAGAGTCCAGAAATGAAAATGAGATTTCAAAAATGCTGAAATCCTGCAGTTTGCATGTCCTCCCCTGTCAAACCCAGTTTCTCAGGAATATATTTACAATGCCTAGACAACTGCTCATCAAACCCAGCGCATGTTTTTGCAATTTTTGACAGTTAGAAGAGCATATATTTGTTCAAGTTTATTTTTATACTGTTCAACACTATAGACTGAAGACGCCATAGTATGGAAACCAAGTGCATTTTCTTCTACCCAGCTGTAACTTTTACCCTGCCTCAAGCCTGTGTAGGAGGATGGAGAAAAAGGCACCTATTCACATCCTCACATCTTTCTGCTTCTTTCATGCAGGTTTCATGCTAACAGAGAGAACAGAACTGCTCCTGTCCAGCCACAGAATACTAGTGAAAGATGAGCTGTTCTCAAAAAAATGAACCATCTACAGCTTTCTCTTGGACCCATGAAGTTACATGGCAGATCCTCATCACTGATAGAAGCAGTTGCTTGATGCTAATAATTAATCTAAAACTGAATTGAACTAAAAGATAAAGCACCTGTACCTATTACTCATTTCTAAGCACATGCTTCCTCATAATCCTCCAGCATCTTCCAGATCTGTCAGTGACAGTGAAGAGTTTGCCCATTTTGTGGATCCTGGCAAGGATGCAGCAACCTCTCCCTTTCACACCTGATTGCTTTCAGGTGCCAATTTCAAGGGATACCAAGGTCTACCCCTACTTTGCCCCTACTATTTTAGCTCTGTACCAGCAATGAGACAGCCCCTACGCATAACAGATATAACTGTAGATTCCACCTTTGCATAATACAGTCAGCAAATGTTTATAACTCATCCTGCTGTCATTGGATCAGGCAAAAATCATGAAATATTTTTGTTGGCATAAATAGTACACACTGCATTATCTACCCAAAATATTTTTAAAAACGGTTAAGTTGCAGCATCAAGTACACGAAACAGTTGTACAGTCTTAGTCCTGTCCTCTCATGTCCAACATTCACTAGTGAACACAAGAATTTTAAGAGGCAGATCAAGATGCATCATATAATTGAAGAATATAATTCCAGTACAGAAGAACCTGTAATTGCAAGCAGTATTCACAAGCACACAGATATTCATAGAACCAAAGAATCATAAAATGGTTAGAGTTGGAAGGGTCCTCAGAGATCATCGAGTTCCAACCCCCCTGCCATGGGCAGGGACACCTCCCACCAGACCAGGTTGCTCAAAGCCCCATCCAGCCTGGCCTTGAACACCTCCAGGGATGGGGCATCCACAACTTCTCTGGGCAACCTGTTCCAGGGCCTCACCACCCCCACAGGAAAGAATTTCTTCCTAATATCCAATCTAAATCTCCCCTCTTCTAGTTCAAAACCATTACCCCTTGTCCTATCACTATATTCTCTGACAAAGAGTCCCTTCTCCTGCTCTCCTGGAGCTCCCTTCAGATACTGGAAGGCTCCTTGGAGCCTTCTCTTCTCCAGGCTGAAAAGCCCCAGCTCCCTCAGCCTGTCTTCATAGGGGAGGTGCTCCATCCCTCGGATCATATCTGTGGCTCTCTGACGGAGCCATTCCAACAGTTCTAGGTCCTTTCTCTGTTGAGGACTCCAAAGCTGGACCCAGTACTCTAGGTGGGGTCTCACAAGCGCAGAGTAGAGGGGAGAATCACATATTCTTGCATATGTTTTTGTTGCTTTAGCAGTAACACAGGTCAACATTTTAGAAACATCCTGCTAGTCTTATAAAACAACCTAACAAAAGGAAAATACAATTTTTATCTCAACAAAACCTGAAAAGAATTTTACGGTTGGACTTTCTTGGTCCGCAGGCTTTCTTCCTGTTAATTTCAAATGCCTGCCACAAACAGAGGAAGAGGGATAGGTCATTAGCACCCTTCCCACAAACCACAGGAATCCTTTAAATTGAAATGAAAAGCATTAGGCTTTCAGAGCAGAGGAAGTACTACTGGGTTTTCACATAACAGACTTGCAATGCTCTACAGCATTTTTGTCCAGCTGCCACGATGGTTTGCCCTTCTCTGCTCTTACAGCTGACTACCAGACTCTGTAGGCCACAGCTTGAAATGTTCTACACCAAGCAATCCAAAATCATCAGGTGTTTCATACTGTCCCTGCTACTGCCTTCAACTGTCTGGATTTTCCTGGAAGAAAATCCTTTCAGTAAATCCCAAGGCTGGGCTGTACTACGATAGCAAACAGTAACTTAGTCCCAAAAATGTAACAGCTTTGGCCTTTAACAGCTAATCTAATCTTTCTAAGGCTTTTTTCAAATTTTGGTCCAGGGTTGTACCAAATGCACACTATCACAAAGGCAATTCTTCTAATTCTCAAGGTACTTTATAAGAACGGATAACTAAATCTCAGGACACCATAGGGCTCTCTCCTCTTTAACGTGAGCACCTGCCCTTTCTCTGCTCCTGTCTTGCTGTGTCTGTCTCCTCAGATTTCTTCCTGGTTGCCAAGTGTCCTGACACAGCCAACTTCCATTCACTCACCTGTCACCAATCCAACGTGACCAACTCCACAAACTGAAACCAAGGTATTCTTTTGACTTTTCACTGAGCTGCACTTTATGCCACAGAATCACAGAATCTTCATGGTTGGAAGGGACCTCTGAGATCGTTGAGTCCAACCATACGTCCCTCCCACGCTGCTCTTCTAAAACCATCATTACGCCATTCCAGTTAACAAGGCTCAGCCAAAACAGTCAAACCCCAGGATGCATCCTAGGGATGCCCAGAACGCTGCTGCTATCTCCAGAAACAGGAGCTGGTGAACAAGACAATGAATTCCCTCAGTATTTCTCACGGCTCTGATTATCAGGACAGATGTATGCTTACCTTCCCTGAAGGGTCAACAGAGTAAGACAGCCAAGGGAAAGAACATTTAATAGAGACCAGCAATCCTGCCAATAGACCATAAATATAGTCGGCAACACAGACTATAAAACTCTGCCCATCCTAAAGCAACATTTCAGTTGAGTTATGCCAACTTATCCCAGCATGGGCTGCAGATATTGGATTGTCTCAGCCTGAGAGTTCATAACGCGCACACCCGTGTTTCTGTGCAGCTCCAAATGCATGGCTGCTTGTACAGGAGTAAAGCTTTCATGCCCTTCAGCCAAGTACATTTAAATCAGCAGGGTTTGAAGCGCCATGGCTTGTTTTTTCCTCAACAAACAAAAACTCTTGGCTTGACTGCAGTTTCAGCAATATACATTAAAAATGACCCAAGTGAATTAAAATATTTCAGAGGAGCACAGGATATACAATGTAGGTATGAAGATCAGGCCAAAGAAGGTACGATTTTAAAAAAACTGAAGAAAGCAAATAAAAAATAATCGGTTACCTTTTATTAATTCTTTTGAAGGCAAATTCATGCTTGTTGTGTTTTGAAGCACTCGCTTATAAAAGGCAATGAGAACCCAAAGCAAAAGGCACTGCTTCCAAGACCTACATTGCCTTTACATTTATACTGTAAAATGAGTAGGTATAAGTCTGAGACTGGGGTGGAAGCCTGAAACTGAAAACTCATTCTTCTGACTAGTCAAAAACAATTGAGAAGCGGTATAAAATCTATTCCAGACTCTTACTAACAGCTGTTCATTTTTCTAGCAGTTTCCCATATTAAAAGCTTCTTAGAACAGAAGCATGTTTGCAATGTCCACAGAGGGCAATGCATTATACTGTGTGTTCCTGGAACTTCAGCAGAAGTTTTTCTGCCTAATGGACAGTCAGGAAACAATCTGGCTGCTGACAGTTGATCTTTCAGTTTGCAGAAACAAGTGGCACACAGAAAAGACACACCACAGGATACCCTGTTCAAGAGAGGACTCTCCTCCCAATATCTCAGTCACCTGGAGATTAAATACAAGAAATTTTTCCAGCTCTGCTAGTTGTTTGCCAGGTACAGACTGGGAGGTACCTTTACCTTCTCACGATTCAGGGTGAACTTTCCTAAAAGCATCAATAATTTACTTCATAGAAGAGAAAAAACCTAAAAACTGTTTTGGGATCTCAAGATTTTCTGAGGATCTGTGCGGTGCCCCACATGCACATGGCATTCCTCTGGTAAGATAGAAACTCAGTCTGATGGCTTAATGGGCAATATCATTATGTGCCTGTACTGTAGAATTCAGGCATTTTTTACAAACAAAACACACACATAAAAATAATTGAACACAACAACAAAAAAGAACTTCAAATACACTGAGTGTACAGACAGTAGTAAGGAGACCTAGTAAAAGAATCCTAGATACAGTGCCGAACCTGAGAAAGCTGCTGAAAACAACAGCTCAACCCCCCTTGCTCTTATTGTGGCTGAAAAGAAAGAAGTGAAAAGTGCACAACAAACTAAGACCACCTAAGATGAACAGACTGGTGTCTTAAACAAGAGGACCCATCAGAAAAGGCTCATGACTGCTCATGCCCCACTTTCTTGCAACAAAGACATATGCCCACCAGCTCCTTCTCCTTTTCAAGAATTACCAAAACTCTGGGTTTGCCTTTTAGCAGTCTGATTTTCTGCGTAGCAATCTTAAAAGCTTCAGCTCCACCATCAAGTAAGAAGTCAATCACAGTTTGATCCCAGAAAGGCACAGAGCATCAGGGGGCTATACAATTTAGAGCCATCTGTTCCCTCTTCCCTTTGCTCATACCCAGGGAGAAGCCACCCCCACCATCTTATTTCCATTTGGCTTTTCCAACCCTCTCCAGCTTTACCTGGCTTCATGGCTCCTCCACAGGTCTCCCATGCCTGTGGGCTTTTTTCTCCTCTCTCTCCACCTTCTCCCACTGATATATTTTATTAAACACACCTGCCTGCCCCTTCATCCAACTGTTACTTCCATTCGTATTCAAATACCCAGGCACACATGCTGCTAGTTAATGCTAACTATATTAAACCACTACTGGTAGATGCACCTGTCAGAAGCTGATGAGCAGAAAACAAAATAAGGTTGTCTAGACGGGATAAGATTTGCAAAGCAAAGACTTTGAAAGCAGGGCATCAACACTGCATTCACAAAACACCCCTGGGAATCTGGGTCACCCCGTTACCGCATGCTGAAAAGCGGAGCCTCAAACAGAGACAGGAGGAGAAAAATGGGATTCAGCTCCTCAGCACCACCGGAGCTGAAGGCAGCTTGAAATCAAGCAAGAAAGAAGCATAAATTATAAAGGCAAGAGTATATTGATGCATCCACAGAAGTTTTTCTTTCCTAGATGTTTTCAAATGAGGCTACGTTCTCTCTGCATGATGCATTGACAGCTTATGCCCTAAGGTAAAGAAATCTGAGTGTGACACAACCCAGTGAGACATGACACTTGTGCAGAGATTTTGCAGACCCTCCAATATTCTCTTTTCTGCAAAGTGTGTAATAAAATCCCACCTAAAGAGCGGATTTCTCTCCAGCATCTATTTGCCTTTGCTTTCCATTATTTCAAAACACAATTCCCTTCATAGTCTTAACTAAAACGGGGAAAGTTGTGCAATGTTTTCTTTCCTGTCAACAACTGCTCCAAATTCCACATTAGTAATGTTGAGAGCTTTAGTGTACCAGCTCCTTCTTCGTAATTTCAGCAACAAGATTAAGTAACTAGTACAACGTAAGCAACAGGTACTACAAAATTCCCAATTTCAGGAAAGCCTGGCAAAGCTGAACCAGTCTTAAAATCCTGGAAAAATCGGCAACGCGCACTAAATGAGCAAACATTTGTTTGTCTGTCTTATCGCAGCTGTTCTTTTTAAAAAAGAATTCAGTGATCAGTGCGCTGTTGCTGTTCTCTCTATAAGCCCTCTCAGGAATGAAAAGCACCGTGAAGATGAACATCCAGAAAAAAAACACAAATTAAATGAAAGCAAAACAAGGAAAAGCATATGTTCAAAATCATTCTGAAAACAGACTCATTAGGTAATGAGTATATGTATATGTGCACATGTGTGTGTGTATGTGTATATATATATATATATAGGTATAGTCTTCTCCCTTACGAAGGAAGAACAGACAGAGTGTGATACTAGTATTTGAAGATACAACCTTTGAATTTTAGCGCAACGCAGAAAGTTAAGCTGAAATGGGAATTTAATCCATGCCATAAATACAATAAAAAATCTAAAGTAAAAGTGAGATGGTTGTAATATTTTTTCCTTGCAAGGCAAGATGGTTAATAGATGACATGTTTCATTGTAAAATTTGAAAGGGCATGGTTTTCCCATGAGCTAGATTAATCGGGTATATACATAAGGCTTGTTTCCCTGTAAAAATTAATCTTGTTGTATTTAAAAAACAAAGAAACACCACACACATACCGCAACCGAAAAAAACCTACACAAATCACTCTTTTTCTGCAGCTATGATGCAGCCAGACAGAAAAGACAGTACAAGGCTGTAATCTGCCTCAGAGGAAACCCAGGCAGGTCTCCTCAGGCAAAGTGCTTATAAGAAGAAGTGAGCCAACAGAAAGCACACTTTAGTTTATCCAACAAAGGGGCAGCATCCCTCTTCAAAATGGTGAACACTTGAAGCGTAAAACACTTTGGCTACACCACATCCATTAAATGTGTGAAAAGACTGGAAATTAAATTATACCTAATGTCTTTGGAAACATCGTTGAGTTCCCTCAAATTTGCATTTTGTTATATTCAAAGTTTAAGATTTATTTTGTTAAGTATAATCTTGTTTTAAACTTTAGTCTTAATTTTTTTTCCTTTAAAATATTGTCCTGAAATAGGTGCAGTATTTTTCATTTAGTTCTTAACCCTCATTAAACTTATACAACAACAGAGGTCTTCAAAACTTTCAATTTATTGTCAGCAGGCTGTAAGTTCGATATACTGGTGATGATAAAAATGCCACTGTACCTGGAATTTAAATTAGCTTTTGGCTTTTTTTCCCCCTTTCTTTCTATTACCAGCAGTAAAAGACATTTGCACATTTTTCAGTGTATGAGAGATCTTGTCTGTATGCATCTCTTTTGTCCCATATTATCTTTTAAGTGTGAATACAGCTGAGGGACACTTGCCAGTCCAAACAGATGCTCAATTCCTATACCAGGGAATGGAGCACAAATAAGGATTTGGTTTAATGTATTCACAGCACACCCATCCCCAACTACTTCTGAGACTTTTCAGTAAAAATTGCAGCAGAAACTGGCTTTGAAATCAAGTTCTCATTTAGAAGCTAGAATAAAGCAAGGTACTTTGGAGGAAAAAAAAAAAAAAAAAGTCGACTTAAACACAAACCATGTTCTGCACTAAAAGAAATAGGTAGGTAGGTAAACAATTTTTCACAGTGACAGTTTTCTCTGCCAAACTTTACAGATTAAACTAGAATGAGCTACAGAAAATGAGTATGACTTCTGAAAACTGGTCATGTCCAAGTACAGCTCAGTAATTCTGGGGCTGATGTGTAATTTCAGGGCTGTGGAGTCCCCGCAGGAGCAGGGAATCAGCTGGGGAAGGAGTGGAAAAGATCAAGAGCACCAGAGATGTGCAAGAATGACATTAGACAGCACTACAGTGATTTCTGGCCTGTGGACTGACTTTTCTAGAGAGCACAGAGCAGAGCAGCCCTACACCTAAGGGATGCCAGGCGCCAGCCAGGCTCTGGTGCCACTTGAGGACCAGAATAACATAAAGGCTAAATCCTCCCTTCCAACAGCCTCAACCCAAGTGTTATTAGTTAAATCTAAGTTCAGCACTCTGCGTTGGGGGCCCTCAGTAGAACATACCAAGAGGTCAGAATTCAAAAATAAATTCCACCATAATTTCTAATAAGTATCTGTTTGCTCATCAGGAGCTGTGTCAGCCCAAGCCCAACTATTTTAAAACTGGCATTTCTAGAATAAAGGATTGTTATTCTTTTTGGACAAGAAGATTATCTTTCTCACAATTTATGGGATGTTCCCCAGGTTATAATTAAGGTTAAAAATTGTTATGTTTATCATTCTATGCTTTGTCCTCAAACTGGTGAATACCAATAGAAAATCTTGTCTTATACTGACACTACTATTCCTTGGGGGGGGAACTGGAAGGGTTGGCTTTTTGGACAGCACTGAACACCAGCCGGTATTACTCACTTTCCAGCCACATTTGCAGCTCCAGGATGTGAACCTTCGCTTTGTCTCCGAGCACCACTTTACAACAGGCTTTATCTTACAAAGCACAGCAGCCAGGGCCTAGCTGATGCTTTATGTAAAACCGTTATCATTAACATTTGAGAGCCGTTCTAACAATGCGAGCCAAGGCATAAGGAAAAAAAGAAAATCTTTTGAGTCGAAGAAAATAACTTGCAATGAAAAACAAACACTTGATTCACAAGTGCTGTAGTTGGAGAGGGAAAGAGTCAAGAACTAATCTACCATAGTAATTGGATTGAAAGATTCTGAGTTGGTGGAATTTAGTGGCTGTATTAAAAAGCCATCTCCTCTTCAAGGCAAGGAGCCAACATAATGAAGAAAAGACAGGAAACAAGCTAGGGAGCACCATCCAAGGTTAAAAGAAGACCCTGTTATCTTTGAAATGGAAGGGCAGCCTATTTCCATGAAACTGAATTTCTCTGTCTTTTGCAATCTAAGGCTGTTTTTTATTACCAAAATCAGCAAGTGGAAAATACATTTACCAGAGCATTATTCCCATCATTATAATAATAAAAGGGTCAATTAAAACTCAGTTAAGTGGCAAATCTGTTGTTTAGTAGACTGACTTTAAAAGAATTTCAGTTATTTCCATAAAAACTTAAGTAGTGCTGGGCGTAACACAGTGACTATGACTTTTATAGTCAGAGTCTATGTACATATTTTTCAATGTATTTTTTCTCTCCTTTTCTACTACAAAAAGATGAGGGAATAAACTTTGCAGGGTTGAAGAAGGCTAGATCACATCTTAGCTCCTTACAAGAAAAGATAATGACATAGCGAGTATTAATAACAGTGACAGAAATAACCTCTTTTAATCACTCAGACTAAAAGGTTAATAATTATGTATTTCACATCTTAGCACCAAACAGTTGCTTTAAAATTCTTGCCTGCAATACCATTTAGACTCTAGATTTCCCTAGTAGGAAGTGAAATTTCCTTTATTTCCCCACTTCTCTTTCTTCTGTTTTTCAACACTAGAACCACTCCTTGGCCAAAACCCAATAGCTCAATACTGCCAGTTTCACAGGGACTTAAAATACACGCACAAAACGCCCTTCTCAAGCCAGGCCTGCATTCTGCAACATGGGTCTACTTTTAATTAAAAGCAGCAGCTCAGATTATCCCACCCAACCATTAAACAGTGTAATGAGTTCTCTTAATGTCACTTTAAGAGCCTGCTTTTCTAAGGTTTTAATTCTGCATTCAGCTTCAAGACACCAAATACTGCCAGTACTGTCTGATCTCAGCAGGACAGGGAAAAGTACCACACAGTCTCTGTTGGAGTATTTCTTAAAAATATGGCTGAAGAAAATTATTTGCCTGGATTATGGGGCTAACAAGTATTTCCCAAACCAATGATGAACTGAATTTGTTTTATTTTTCACTCTTGCTGGTAAGAAGCCACCAAAGATTTCTTCTTAAAAAAAAAAAAAANTCAACCACTGCAGGGATGACTAATTATAAGCACCCTGTCTGGGGTAGAAGGAAAAGAAAGAAATAGTTTGCCTAAGCTTATGGAAATGCGTCTGCGTGCTTCACTTTCTGCCTTTTCTTCTTGTCAAGCAAACAAAGCGGAAGGGTGGGAGGGGGAATGGCAGCACAAGCAATGAAACAGCCTCAGAAATTCAAAGCTGAAAAGATGTTCCAAGTGATGAAAGGCAACGAGAGGAGGCTGCTCAGTTCTTACTCTGCTGAACCAGATAAGAGACCTTAGGATGGGCAAAATCTGTTCCCTAAGCATGGTTCATCAGAGCATATCAAGGCTTCAGAAACATTATTGCATTTTTAATAATTCAGGAATCTGCCAGTGTCCCTCTTGATTAACATCTACGTAGCAATTGTCCGAGCTTCAGGTTGTTCAAGCTGAGGTTGTCATTTTGCTGTCTGGAAATATCTGTAGTTGCTTATACCAACTGAAATGGTTGTTTGAGCTTCCCAGTGTCTTTGAAAGTTGGTGTTTTAATGAAAGGGCAAATTTTTGACAGCAGTTGCCAAAAATGTGCCTGGGAATTAAAAAAAAAAAACAACAGACAAAAACCAAATCAAGAGAGGAGAAAGAAGAAAACATAAGAATTCATCTGCATACACAGAAATGTTCATTGCACAGAAGCTGTTGAAAGTATGTGCTTGCCTCTTTAGACCTGTAATCACCTGCTTGCAAGAGTGTATCTGTGACCAAACCTGTGCACAACTGTTTTGGCTAGTTCAGCAGTAACCAGGATGTACAGCTTCCCCTAAAACCATAGGAGAGGGAATGAGCGTGCTAGAACTAGGACTTGTTCCAGATTATTTTTTTTAATGGCTACAAATAAGCAGTAAAGATTATGATACACCATAATTAGCAACAGAAGGGAGCCCATTCATTTTTCTAATAAAAGCTACTGGTCTAAGCCATACGTACATTGCAGTCCTCAGATCCTATTCAGAAGTTCAGGTGTCTAGAGATGACACTTTTTAAAAGAGACACTTTTTGCCTCATCGTAGTTCACTGCCAAGCTATTTAGCTTTAAACCAAATTCTCCTGCTAACTGAGGTCTGTTAACTCAACTGAACAGTGGTTCAAATCCAGAACTATTACCCTAAGCCCGTTTTTGATACTCTCTAGAGAAAGATCCCTGTCCTTTATAGATCCTAAATTAATTCAGAGCAGATGATCTGGTTTTCCTGCTCACTACATCAAAATTGTTGGTTTAAGCTTAAATGAGACTCTAGAGCAACTCTGTTACTCCAAATAACATATTTTCCTAAGACTGACAGGTAATCAGCAATTTTTTGCATGGTAGCCCAAACAAAGCCAAGACTTGGAGTCATGAAGGCATTACACATGCAGAGATAGTTGGTAAGACGGCCTCCAAACCAGGAAGAAGGACAGACACCATCTATCTTCCTCAGCCTGGAAAAAAAAATAAATACACTCTTTTGTACTGGCCATAGCTGTTTAATCTGCACCATGAGGGATGTGACAAGGTCCCTGCATTCATACCAAGAGGCCTGGGCGGTCTTGGCGTCTCCCAGGAAAAGAGGACTTTGCGTTCAGTTGAAAACTGCACAATGAGAACAATAGGAGCCAGACGTGTGGGTAAGCAAGTTCCCCACGAAACTAGTCCTCCGCGCTCCCTCGAATCCTTGTGATTACTAAGGGGGAGGCCATGACAACAGCAGAAAAGCCATTCACTGCTGACACTGGAGACACAATGACCAACTAGTACTTTGGGTGAAATAAATCACCCACTAGCTGTTTTATTAATGATCCAGCCAGAAAGCTCATACTTCGCTGCAGAAGGTGAAAGAGACAAGTAAACCAAGCTGCTAGTGGGCAGGAATGCATTAATATTCATTTAGCCTCTTATATGCTGCTGGTCAGATCAGAAGAGCTGGGCAGTGCTGCTACGTCAGCGTTTAGCAAGTTTCAAGTCTTGATTATATATTGAATTCCCATTTAAATTCAAGATAAACCATGAAGACTGATACCAAAAACCACGTATACGCCAGACAGACAGCTATCTGCTAATTAACACAAGAATAAGAGTCAGAGGAATCCCAAAACTCTACTGTCTACTCTTGAATGCAAGCAGTAATGGAAAGCCAGTACTTCTAAACAGAAGACATGCCATTGGTGAGTATATATATATATATATATATGTATATATATTTAC
The DNA here is from genome assembly GCA_013398155.1 of Pedionomus torquatus. Classification (NCBI taxonomy): domain Eukaryota; kingdom Metazoa; phylum Chordata; class Aves; order Charadriiformes; family Pedionomidae; genus Pedionomus; species Pedionomus torquatus. Next base: position 183,627 of record VZRU01001682.1, read on the forward strand.
ACTTTTCTCTAGGAAGCAAAATCTAGGAGATGGCCCGGTCCACATCCTCACGTGTATTTGTACACATGCACGAAGACTTTGCCCGCTCTGAGAATTTATTTTTGCAGCTGTTCACCCATAACCAAATTCTCATTTCACTTCTCCGCAGTATGACTGCAAAACAGAGCACAGGTAAGAAAAATGGTGCAAAAATGTCACCATGGCTTCATTATTTCTTTCTCCCCTTTCATGCATTCCAAGCAATGCTTTCATAGTTACTCTTCAGTCTGTGTACATTACTTTTCTTCTCCAAAAGATAAGACAAGAAAGTAAGCATCAGAAATTCACCAGAGGTAAAATGAAAGCATTGTCACGATGACTTAGGACAGTATCAAACTGATCACGTTACCCATCTATAACTCCAGGACTCAAAATATCAATGGCTTAGGCCTCATCAAGTCTGTCAAAGAGGAAAAACGATATTGCAGTAACACGTAACTTAATTACCTGACATACAAATGCGTGCACACACCTAGCACTGTTCTTTACTTTTGAATGTGTGTATATGCATAAAGAAAACCTCCCACCTTCGATTTCAAGCTCCTCGGGACCGAACCTTCCTAGAAAGTCAGTAAGCTCCACACTGGACAAGGTTACACACGCACATTTCCAAGCCATGATTACAATGCAACACTACTGGGGGATAGGTCTATTCCACTCCTGTAAGGTGGCTATTCCTGTGTTAATGCAATGTTCTGCATGCTCAGAATAACCTCACCAGGCTTCTTTTGGCTTGGTTTTAAGAAATAAGGTACTGAGACCCACATGAGATTTTTCTGAGAAATAACATACAAGAATCAGTATGTTCAAAAAATTGCATGTAAAGAGGTGAAATCTCTTCCCTTTACATCTACACAGCCTTATTTAAGAGAATGCATTGCCCACGAAACGCACCAGAACAAACATACCAGAAAATTTAAATTCATAGGCTGAGCACACCACAGACAACAGCAATTCGTACATCCTTCCATTTCCTTTAGAGAGTCTGAACTGCTTAGAGAGGAGATGAAGAAGAGAAAGCATGGGAAATTATATTTAAATAAAGTAGACAGAACAGAAAAGAAAAAAAAAAAAAGGAAATTAGGAATTCTGCAGGCTCTTACAATGGATGGATCAGTGAAAGATTTTAAACACTATGTGGATTTCCAGTAGAACTCTTGAGCACATATCTCCAGGAGCTGAGGTAAGAGGAAAGAAGAAGTTTCTGCAGAAAGGGAGAAAAGAAATTAGACTGTTACTCTGACCATAAGTACATTCACTTTTTTTTTTTTTTTAAATGGGAATTCTAGTTTTAATGGGATATAATGTCTTCAGTTTCAGAGCCTAAGATAATCACTGAGGGAGATTAGGTAGCAGCTTTCACTGGTGGTTTTCTGTCTTCTGGCACCATCCCCTTAAACCCACCATACTGGGTTATCACTGGACAGAATAACAAGGATGGGCACCTCGGGCAGACTCCCTGTCAGAGGTCCTGCATGTCCTCCACCACTCCTAGACAACTAATTTCTGCGAGCACAAGTTTTCCATCCATAAGAAAAAAAAACAGTAATAAGCAGAAAACAAGATCAACGAATATATATTAAATTGCAAATATTGGCATGATTTGTTTTTGGTTTAATAATCATTTCTAGGCATTGTAAAGCAAAAAAGATTGCTGTGAGAGAGGCCTGTTTGATTTGTCTTCCACGCAGTTCTCAGCACTCTATTTAAAACCATTCATCCAAACACAAGGTATTCTCAGAGGCACTATTGATAAAAGACTGCACAGAAGCCAAGCGCCGCAAGCAGCTATTTATAATTATCCAAACTGTGCACTGAAAACATGCACAGCTTTACAAGAGAACTTAAGGTCAGAGAGGAAAGCAGGGGTTAAAAAAAAATAATAAAAAAAAATAATAAAAAAAAGAAATCACAGCAACAAGCCACATGCTAAGAAAAATCTCCCTGTGGAACCTCTCTGTCTGGCCTAGGACTGTACATCAGTCCAGGTGAAACATTTTGGGCTCTTACAAATGAAGATAAAACATGTTGGCATCTGTGTGACAGACATGGCCACGAATAAATCAAGCAATAAACAGCACAGCACGCTATTTCTGGCTTTGTGCCTCCTTTTTGTCACATTAGGGTAAAAAGTTGCATTCNAAGACATGCCATTGGTGAGTATATATATATATATATATATATGTATATATATTTACACTTTTCTCTAGGAAGCAAAATCTAGGAGATGGCCCGGTCCACATCCTCACGTGTATTTGTACACATGCACGAAGACTTTGCCCGCTCTGAGAATTTATTTTTGCAGCTGTTCACCCATAACCAAATTCTCATTTCACTTCTCCGCAGTATGACTGCAAAACAGAGCACAGGTAAGAAAAATGGTGCAAAAATGTCACCATGGCTTCATTATTTCTTTCTCCCCTTTCATGCATTCCAAGCAATGCTTTCATAGTTACTCTTCAGTCTGTGTACATTACTTTTCTTCTCCAAAAGATAAGACAAGAAAGTAAGCATCAGAAATTCACCAGAGGTAAAATGAAAGCATTGTCACGATGACTTAGGACAGTATCAAACTGATCACGTTACCCATCTATAACTCCAGGACTCAAAATATCAATGGCTTAGGCCTCATCAAGTCTGTCAAAGAGGAAAAACGATATTGCAGTAACACGTAACTTAATTACCTGACATACAAATGCGTGCACACACCTAGCACTGTTCTTTACTTTTGAATGTGTGTATATGCATAAAGAAAACCTCCCACCTTCGATTTCAAGCTCCTCGGGACCGAACCTTCCTAGAAAGTCAGTAAGCTCCACACTGGACAAGGTTACACACGCACATTTCCAAGCCATGATTACAATGCAACACTACTGGGGGATAGGTCTATTCCACTCCTGTAAGGTGGCTATTCCTGTGTTAATGCAATGTTCTGCATGCTCAGAATAACCTCACCAGGCTTCTTTTGGTTTGGTTTTAAGAAATAAGGTACTGAGGCCCACATGAGATTTTTCTAAGAATTAACATACAAGAATCAGTATGTTCCAAAAACTGCATGTAAAGAGGTGAAATCTCTTCCCTTTACATCTACACAGCCTTATTTAAGAGAATGCATTGCCCATGCAACGCACCAGAACAAACGTACCAGAAAATTTAAATTCATAGGCTGAGCACACCACAGACAACAGCAATTCGTACATCCTTCCATTTCCTTTAGCGAGTCTGAACTGCTTAGAGAGGAGATGAAGAAGAGAAAGCATGGGAAATTATATTTAAATAAAGTAGACAGAACAGAAAAGAAAAAAAAAAAAAGGAAATTAGGAATTCTGCAGGCTCTTACAATGGATGGATCAGTGAAAGATTTTAAACACTATGTGGATTTCCAGTAGAACTCATGAGCACATATCTCCAGGAGCTGAGGTAAGAGGAAAGAAGAAGTTTCTGCAGAAAGGGAGAAAAGAAATTAGACTGTTACTCTGACCATAAGTACATTCACTTTTTTTTTTTTTTTAAATGGGAATTCTAGTTTTAATGGGATATAATGTCTTCAGTTTCAGAGCCTAAGATAATCACTGAGGGAGATTAGGTAGCAGCTTTCACTGGTGGTTTTCTGTCTTCTGGCACCATCCCCTTAAACCCACCATACTGGGTTATCACTGGACAGAATAACAAGGATGGGCACCTCGGGCAGACTCCCTGTCAGAGGTCCTGCATGTCCTCCACCACTCCTAGACAACTAATTTCTGCGAGCACAAGTTTTCCATCCATAAGAAAAAAAAACAGTAATAAGCAGAAAACAAGATCAACGAATATATATTAAATTGCAAATATTGGCATGATTTGTTTTTGGTTTAATAATCATTTCTAGGCATTGTAAAGCAAAAAAGATTGCTGTGAGAGAGGCCTGTTTGATTTGTCTTCCACGCAGTTCTCAGCACTCTATTTAAAACCATTCATCCAAACACAAGGTATTCTCAGAGGCACTATTGATAAAAGACTGCACAGAAGCCAAGCGCCGCAAGCAGCTATTTATAATTATCCAAACTGTGCACTGAAAACATGCACAGCTTTACAAGAGAACTTAAGGTCAGAGAGGAAAGCAGGGGTTAAAAAAAAATAATAAAAAAAAATAATAAAAAAAAGAAATCACAGCAACAAGCCACATGCTAAGAAAAATCTCCCTGTGGAACCTCTCTGTCTGGCCTAGGACTGTACATCAGTCCAGGTGAAACATTTTGGGCTCTTACAAATGAAGATAAAACATGTTGGCATCTGTGTGACAGACATGGCCACGAATAAATCAAGCAATAAACAGCACAGCACGCTATTTCTGGCTTTGTGCCTCCTTTTTGTCACATTAGGGTAAAAAGTTGCATTCAAAGACCATGACTGCCTCTGAAACAAGCAGCCTCCCCCACACCCCCCACCATCTAGGCAGAAAAGCAGACAAATTCAAGTGTCTGAAGGGATTATGGGATAACAGGGAAGCCCACTAACAAAAGCAGACAGCAAAGCGGACAGCCGTTGTGGCTTAAGGAATCAAAACGAACACCCCAAGATCTTCCTCCTAGCTGAGTGCAAGGGTTTCGCAATGACAGTGTTTGGCCTAAGACAACACCACCGGCTACCAATTCTTTCCTGCCCCAGCCCTTCCCTACCCTTGGCAAACCTCAGCAAGCTTTTGAGGGACAACCTCAGGCAGCCGTTGCCAATCACAGCTTGAGTCACACCACACTGGCCTCACAAAGTTTTGCCAGCAGTAAGATAATGTGGTTCTACTAGTACATCCAAGAGGCTTGAAGAAGAAATATCAGCGTCATGAGGACAAGGAGACGGCCCGAGACCCAAAGATTTGTTCTGTATCTTTATGCTTCTCACTTCTCAGCTACCAGCATCTAGCAGAGAATTAAAAATCTCAGAGCCAGGTCTTCGCTGCATGTTTGTAAGGTGCTCAACACTGTGGTGCCCTGATATGAGCCAGATTTCTCAGATGCGTTGTCACGACTCGTCCTCACTACTCTGCTTATTTCCACGGGCTGTTTTGGCTGAGAATCACAAGCTGTACATTTTTCCTGTGTAACTGTGCCCCAAAACAACACTGCAAGATTTTCAAGTCACTCTGAAACAGTGCATCCATAGGAGGATGTTTCTGAACAGCACAGCAAACAACCATGTTGGTACAAATTCTGTAGACATGAAACAACCTGGCAGCAAAACTTACCACTTCTAGGAACTGTCAGAGGGCTGAACATCATCAGCTCAAGGATGGAAGCAGCGTAGCTGTAAGCAGGAGGACCAGGTGGTGGTGATTCCATGACAACAAAGCAAGAGGACAGAGTTACACGCCAGAAGAACAGGGTTTGGGGCACCCTCAGAAACAAGCAAGTTCAATGGACATGGTTCAGTGTGAACAGCTAATTCTAAACACATGTGTGAAAAGAAAGATGTCATCTTGACAAGAACCCAAGATGATTCCCTCCTCCCCCAATTCAGAAGGGTTTAAATATTGACTGAAGTTTGCATGTTGGAAGTAGGGAGGAGAAACACTTTATCCCAGGGAAATGCTAGCACATCAACTGATCTTTGGTACCTGTCCCTGTGTATGCTGCTCCTCCTACACAGAGCAATCTGAATTACCTTCCCTTTAACACGCTTTTTCCTACTTTGTGGCAATTTACCACTTTTCAATCAAGGCTCTTTTTCTCAGTAAATGCAGCTAAAATGTAGCTTGATATTATTTTGATTCTAAATATTGTAATGAGAATGAAAATGCACAGGAAGAGTTGTCTGAAAAACAGGGGGCTAAAGAAAAAGATCCAAGGAATTAAACAACAAACAACTAAAGCAGAAGACAGGTTATTTGGAAGTACGACCATGTATTTTCTCATCCTCTGGCTGCCCAGGTTTGCTCATGATGGCTATGGCTGCCAGTGTCTATGCTGTCATCTTCCTAAACAATTTTTGAAAGCATGGAGCTCAGAGAGTCCATTAAAGAAAGTGAAGTTTTACACTACATCAAACTGCAAACACTAAATAAATCCTATTTAAAATGGGTTTCTAAGCCAGTCTCAAGGATTTACAGGTAAACTTAATTTTGGTGCTATCTTGACTCAGGCACACACAGTAGGTCCCCTCTCACACTTTCGGCAGTTGTGACACTTCAAGGTAGCCCAGCTAATTTGCAAGTAAACAAGATAAAATGCATCATAAATGATGCTTACACTTTATACAGCAATTTTTATCCATTAATGCAGTGATAGCTCACAAGGATTGGCAAGAATACTGGCACTTCCATTTTAAGCAACAATGCCCAGAGAGGTTAAGCAATTTGTCTGATGTCACATTAAAATGCAGCTGAAGCTAAGGACAGACCAGTTTTTGAAAGGCAGTGAAACACAGACGACTTGCCTCAATCCATTGAAAGCTCTGCCATCATCACAATTCCCACTCAGCTGGAGTCCTACCTTTCCAAAAGCCGGTAGATACAGACATTAGAAATTATTTACACCTCTACATCTCACTGTACATGATGCTACTTATTCCCTTTCCCTGGTGCACAGACCTGTAGTGGGTCAGTGAGTTATACAACCATCAATCCCCTCCACTTGTGTACACACACTGAGTCCTGTTGTTCTTTCTCATCAATTACATGGACACATCACAATTTCAAAAACACAGCCAAGCCCAGCAGAGCTTCAGCTGCTTGATAGCTCAGACCAAGCCATGGGCTACTACACGTTGCATATCCAAAATCCCAACTGTGTGATTTACCTGGAGGAGCCATATCCAGCAGGAGGGTACCATGCCACACTGACCTCCTAAATCCTACCTGAATTTATGACAGAGGTTGCACTTTGGGTGATTTTGTAAACTAGTCAAAGTTTTGAGCTAAGAGAAGGTGTAAAAGACTGGACAGAGTCACATATTGGATAGGTTCACCAGAAGCTCATGAACAGATTTGTTTTCTCTAAGGCCACAGACTGGCTGCAAACTACTCAGAAGCCAGTTGTCTTTGGCTATTTTTAGGGCCGGGCGTCCAGATTTGCTTTAGGAAATGCATGCCAATCTTCAGTGAAAAGTCAATAAAAGAACTAATCTTTACAGAACAACCAGACTGTGAGAACCCTGCACGTGGATGTCTGACACCAGCACCATCTCCTTTAATGAATACATTTCAGCACTGACAGACACCAGAAAATCCCAGCATGGAGCTAACAACCCCTTTGGATGGAGCTGAGCAGCAGAAAGGCACAGCCCCAGACCCAAGCCACCCAACATCACCACCAGTCTGGTTGGTTTTTTTCAATTAGAGCCTATAGTCTTTAATTGCCAGGACCAGATTCAAATACACTGGATTATCTGTTCAATGAGCAGACTGAGCTTTTATGTTCTTACTGCTTCTAGTCCTCCAGCAGCAAAATCAGAGTCCCTTGCATGTTTATTTTTGGAGATTACTGCAAGTTAACCATCCTTGCATTTTTCTCCCCTTTGCCTTGCCGAGTAGGTATTCCTAACACATCCACATCACAGAATCCAAGTGTCAAAACACCCCATAACCTCGAATCACTTTTACTGCAAGTGACACTGACTCAGCCTGCAAATTTCTGGAGAAGAGAAGGTTCCTGGGAGACCTTATTGCGACCTTTCTATATATAAAAGGGCGTATAAGAAAGATAAAGAGAGACATTTTATCAGGGCTTGCAGGATAGCACAAGGGGTAATGGTTTTAAACTAAGAGAGGGCAGATTTAGATTAGATATAAGGAAGAAATTGTTTACTATGAAGGTGGTAAGACACTGGAACAGGTTGCTCGGAGAAGATGTGGTAGTTTCATCCCTGGAAGCATGAGGTTGGATGCGGCTTTGTGCAACCTGGTCTAGTGAAACATCCCTTCCCACAGTAGAGAGGTTGGACTAGACGATCTCTAAAGGTTCCTACTGAGCCAAACCATTTTATGATTTCATGATTATGTTCTCACAGCTGGAATTTCTGAAGCTTGGACAGAGAAAAATATCACATATTTACTGCACGAAATTATTTTTTAAAAAAACTGAAATACAGCAGCAATTAAGTGTCTGATGAAAACAATGTGTATTGTATGGGTGTCTAAGATTCGGTGTGTTTTTCTGTATGTAGATCTGACAAATGGTAAGAAAAAAAATTGCAAAGCACACAAATAAACTTTTCTTGCAGAGTCCTAATACCAACCTCTAATATTTTGTGAATGCCAGACTGCATCTGCATATCAATAACAAAAGATTCCAATTGACTCTTCCATCAGTCTCATTTGGAATTGCCATTTGCAGCTTCAATTCCTGCTACAAGAAAGCACACAAGTCTTTCAGTCAAAACTAAACCAGATTAAAATGCAAGGGCTTGTGCCTTGGAAATCAAATTGCCATGAAGAAACCCAGATCAATGGAATCAAAGAAAATAAATCTGATCTTTACAGTGGAATAAGGTAGTTCAAGAGAATAGTCACAAGTCTGAGATTTGGTACTAATGCAGTGGGGGCCAGTTTCATAGGTGGGACAAAACTTCCACTGCCAGAGGGGCACCACAAGACACCAAGTCTCAGCTTCAAGGCAAATTCCAAGTTCCAGGATTAAGGCCAGAAAATGCCTAAAAGCTGTTCCATCCAAGTCGTGAACAAAGTCAAGTTTGGATCACCTCACAGCAGTCTGACAAGTGTACTTCGAGCTAATATGGGACAACTCACTTGAGGGATAAGCACAACTTCAACCAAACGTACATTAAAAATATCTATTAGGGGAAAAAAAAAACAGAAGAGAAAGAAATCAAATCAGAGGAAGAAACATGTCTATGGTTTATAGAGAAACAGACAATAAACGAATATCTGCAGCACCATGTAAACCAATTAATATCCCATGCCAAAAACTGATGGCCTTTCTCCAATTCTGATCTGTATTTCCTATAGCCACCTTAATTCCTGAACTTACCCATCTAATTCTCTAACAAACCTGCTCCTACTGGCAATATACAGCTTCATGGGTACTACAGGGGATTACTGCATTGACTTCCACTCCACAAAGTGCAACAACTGCACCGATGAAGCAGGAACAACTTTTCATTATTCTGGAGCTGTGAGCATCGATAGGACTAATTTTGGAAGTATCTTTTCTGTCTGGCATCCACAAGGAGCCAGGATCTACCAGCGGCACCTCTATTGGCAGTGTGGTATTCAGCCACTAGATGTCTGCGTTAAGTATCACAGAATCACAGAACTGTCAGAGTTGGAAGAGACCTCTAGAGATCACCCAGTCCAACTCCCCTGCTAAAGCAGGATTGCCCAGAGCACATCACTCAGGACTGCATCCAGGCGGGGCTTGAAGGACTCCAGAGGAGACTCCACACCCTCCCTGGGCAGCCTCTGCTAGGGCTCTGGCACCCTCACCCTAAAGAAGTTTTTCTTCATATTTGAATGGAACTTCCATCCTCCTTCAGCCCACCCTTCAGATACTTGTAAGCATTAATAAGGTATCTATAACTTACCCCTAGTACCAGCAGAGACAAAACTGGAACTCCAGTTATAAGTAGAAGCCTACTGGGTTTGTAGACTGGTACCTTCAAGACACAATGATTGCATGACTCTGCTATTTTTCTGCCCATTACACCTCTGCTTAATTTCCACTAATCAAACCAGCTGATTAATTTCAATCAAGTCTGAAAACAAAGCATAGGTCTCAAAGATGATTATCTTTACAGGAACTTTATTAAGATTCAGAAAATGACAGCCTGTGTGAGAGAGCTCTGAATTAGCATCCCCACTGGAGGAAAGCAAATCTGTGCCCACATCCTGTTTGGTGGCACTCAGCAAAGCACTGACAACCCAATCAGGGTCTCCATAGCTTCACACAGAGTACCTGGCGTTCTCTGCTCTCTTGAGAGCAGGTCACAGAAATCAGGCTGATTGCTGGGGGATAGGATAGTGGAAATGCAGGTAAGCCACACAGGAGAAAAGGATGTGGCTGAGATTTTGTTAAGCTGAGCACTTACAGAAGGTCTCGTTCTGTATCTAACTGCAATTTAATAAATGCCTCCCAATTAAGAAAAACTCTAATCCTACCAATCTTTACAATTATGAGCTACCAGAATATATGACAAAACCAAACAAACAAAGCAGAAATACAGACAGATTTATAAACTGAGTATGGAAGATTCAGAACTGAATTTCAAACCTACAACAAGAGCAGGAACTCAGACATTTTCTTTTCTTATTTTGTCAAATGGAAAAGATTCACTCAGTGTTCATGTGTGACATAAATACTTTATGCTTCCAGCCAGGGACAGGGTGCTCACAGACCTGAAGATACACCAACAATTGCCTATGGCCAAATTTTGAAACATTACATTTTAAAATTCAATAAAAATATAAAAAGCCGTAAAAAAAGCCCAGTACCTGAAACATTGCTAAGCTGGGTTTGGATTTGCTTGTAAGAATGCATTAAACACCACTCATTAGCTGCAATTAGAGGCATTAGTGTCATGGATTAGTTGTGCTTTTCAGGTACTCACCTCAGAAAAATACTAAACAGGAGGTAATCAGATGAGGCACCAGACCACAGATTTGTGTAATTTATTGCAAGATACAAGAGTCAAGCAGAGGAGAAAACGATTAGAAATCCTAAAAGCAACTGTGCTGTGAGAGATACAACTTGGACTGAAAAGACGGGGATGCTATTGAAGACTTCAGAAGACACACGCCAAAGGGTTAAGCTGAGCAGCTCTCGTTTGGTGACTGCCTGTGAAATATTTCACACTTAAAACCCTGCTTCATCTCAAGTCAGCTTAAGCAGTGACCAAAAATTACTATTCCTATCTGCAAGGGAAGCAGTCAGAACGTGAACTTATCCAACAACTGTTTATTTTGTAATTTCTGCCACCATGCTTGCACCTTTTCTGCAGGAGGATTCTAAAGGCAAAGAAAACCCACATTTTTCCTCTGGCTTTGATGATGGCAGAACAAGTCTGTAGAGAAGACTTTTGTCATTGCTCTGTTTGCAGATGTAAAAGCAAAGAACGCAAAGGTCAGATAATCCCAAACCTAAGAATTAAGTAGGGAACAGGAACGCAGCTGTCCTCCTTCGGGCCAGAGGTTATCTTTTCTGTGCTGTCTACACCTGGGACTACCAGGAGAAATCACAATGGGCCACTTGACCTGAACTCCTGGCAGGTGTGTAAGGCTGATACAGTGCTGAGTCACCATTAGACCAGAGGGTGAGAGGCAAGTTCTCCCTTTGCCATTTCTACAAAATATGAAAAGCATCTAAAAAACATTCTGCTCAGACATTCAAAAAATCCCACCAAGTAGCACCCACCATGACGAAATAGAAAAACTAAATTTAAAATGTCCCATGAGCATAGGAAAGTCTTAAGCCTGAGAGCAATGACTTGCTAGGAATGCACTACCATGCCAAAAACCTTGGGGAGAGAGAGAAGAGCACCAACATTTGTCATACGTTAACAGAAAAACTAACATCCTCACAGCTCCTGCATAAGCCCACAGCAGATGATCCCACAGAAGCAGCAGCGCTGACTTCAAAACGTGAAAGCTACACCAGTTCAAATTCTGAGTGAAGATTAGATTGGGCTTCCTAGGGTGACCAATAACACATCAACAAAACACACACTGTAAAGAGCCCAGAGGTTAAATCAAGGTCTGGTCTACTACGAAGACTAATAATCTTGTATCTGGAAACATACCGATACTTTCCAAATCCCTGTGCCAGCCTCAGACACCTTTGGCTGCATCAGATTTAAAGTTCAGCTCTCAGTGCTGACTCTTAGGGCCTTACAAGCTTGGTGAGACTTTTCTGCCCCAGAGATAAAAAGAAAATAAACTGTCCCAGCAGGTACTAAAATATTACAGTGCCTCTTACAAGATCTTCCTGCTGTTGGTAGCAGAAGGGAATGGTGCAACTGTTCCTTCTCCTCCTTGCGGCAGCTGCCATTGCATACGGGAAGCTCTGTAGCACTTTGGGTTCTGACAGTTCATCCAGCATCCTTGGAGCACAGCCCTGACGAGGTATTGGAACATTCTGGAGGGATTCCTTGGAAAGAATCAAGGGAAACCTGAAAGAGACTTCAAATTTTGCCAGCAAGAGAAATTGTATATGCACAGCAACACTCTGCCATATTTATTGCTTCCTCTCTATCACACAACAGCTGACAAATCGCTGCATAAACTACTGGAAGTAATTGAGAGGAAGGAATTGAACCTTCCTGGGCATCAGGCACAAAGAGGATTCATCCTGTATTGAGAGAAAAGTCACTCAGATGACTCAGTTGTCAGGATGTCTTCCTAATTATTGCAGTATTTAAGGAGGAGAAACACGGAGCTTGCAAACGTGACTCTGACAAAAGTGGTATAAAAATTAAAATCCTCAGAACAGAAGAGTGCCATGACAATGCCACCTCCGGAGAAAGAAAAATATCCTCTGGCCAGGATTTTGCAGAGGCTTAGATTTCAGGTGACTCTTCAAATTATGATTGCTGTTGCAAGATCAGCATTAATTGCGAAAATTAACTAGCTCCTCTGTGATTTTATTCCATACGTGCCAAGAAAAGAACAAAATATTGATTGAGTGAGCTGCAAGTTTTATTTACATAAGGATCTGATTGCCAGGTTCATTCTTATGCAAAGCAGAGGGAGAAAGCTCTTTCAGCAGGCATTTTTAAAAAAATAATCAGATCTAAAAATAAAGTTATGCCTTAGCTTTACTTGTAAAATCCCTGAGAGTGCGTACCCCTGTTTCTTTCTTCAGTAGTTACTACAAAACACAAGAACTAGATCAAGGAAATCCCTGCAATTTCTACTGGCTTCAAACTGGAGATGAGTTTGCTCAGAATTCCAATGTAAAGGACCCCAACTCGGTAGCAGTAAGATGGAAACAAGAAACTAGCATCCGTTTTGATTCTCAGTGGAAAGCATCCCCCCCACCAAAAAAAAAAAAAAAAAAAAAAA
>VZRU01001682.1:197485-215699 GCA_013398155.1 Pedionomus torquatus
TTCAAATGGTTTTGCCTCAGGAGAACAAAGTGAAAAACCTCCCCAACATTACTTCTTTGCAAACAATTCTGCTCATTTTGAAAAAGCCAGAACATGTTTCAGTGCAGAGTAAAAATCCAGTACTATGCAGCTGAAATAAATTATTGGGAACAAAACTATTCCTTTCTAAAGCTCTTAGTGAAGCATTTGCTGATTAAATCCGATATGAGATTGTGAAGTTCTTACTGGATGCAGAAGACTGTATGGGAATTTACCGTTCTCCTACATAAAGAGAAAACAAGTGCACCCAGGAGTAAATCTCTGTAGCCAGAAACAGCCAGGCCTGCTGCAGTGCAGGCTTCCAGAACATCTGCTCTACAAACCTAATTATCCCTCATTGCACAGATGCAAAAGCCATCTGAAATGTTAGCACCTGAGACATGAAGATAGCCTTAAGTCCCTTTAAAACTAAAAAAGAGGAAAGCCACAAAGAACTATTTCTGTAAGCTGACACATATTCCATTAGACAGCTAAACTGTTTACTCTTACTGCTCTATAGACTCCATTCTCACAGGGATGGTATGAAACTGTGTACTACAATTTACCACAATGCAGCCAGTTTTTTCAGGGATTTGGCAGCTCCTTTCAAGTCCAGAGCGCAACAACTTCATTTAGTCTCAAGAGAAATACCCAAGTCCTAAAATCAAGAACTTCATTTCCAGAAGGAAACGCTGAATTAAAACTCACCTTCCAATAGCTAGAAGGGCACTGATCCAGCTATCGATGACCCTTTTACTTGCAGATTCCTTCCTGAGAACAAATTACAAGTGAAATTTGAAAGAAGTTTTAAATGGGTTTATTTATACAAATGTGGCAGAGAAACGTACATAAATGAGGCTGAAATATGCAGCTGTACAAGAGCAGACAGCTTAAATCACGTAAGAAACAGTATCCACAAATCTCTTTTCTGAAGTGAAGACATCTCCCTCTGTCTCTGAGGAACTCTATTTCATTTCATTGCTCTTGAATTTTCACTAACAGTCAAGTGGCAACCTGCCAAATAACTCACAGTTGGCTAGAAGCATGGTCACCTACAAGCTAATTGATGCCACAAAACTTCCCTCCAGGATGCCATCTGGGTTGCATTCAATATTCTTACTGGATTCAGAAGCCCGTCCCTCTAAACTTGAAAGCTGCTTCTCTTGACCAAATGCCAATTTGCTGATTTTGTTTGCAAGCACACGCATTTAACTAAACAGCAATACCAAGCTCCTTTTCCACTCCTGTGACCATATATTGACTGCACTATTTTACAAAAATAAAGACAAACTATTTCCTCATCTCATAAAAAGATAAGTTGGGAAAACAAGAGCTGAAGGGACTTGTCAATGCAAATTTAGAAAGGCGCCAATGTAAAATAAAAAGACATTTTATACCAAGATAAAATAAAATGCCATTTTATACTAAGTCCCTGCCCCACCTGAAAAAATAGCCCACACGTTAAAAGAGCTAAAGTACCCAGCATCTCTTGATGGCTATAATGAGACTTCTGGTTTTCATTTGAAAAAATAGGGCATTTCATGAATAACCTAAATGCTACTTTTGGGGCCTATCTGCTCCACTAACAGTCAAACAGGTAAGGCAGGCATTCTTATTTTCCTACTGCTACTTCTTGCAGTAGAAAAACACCTTAATGACACACAGTAGCGTCCTTCCAGTTCTCTGCATTGACAGTGATAGTTTTCTGTACACAAAGCCAGCTGCATGGGAAATAGCAACAGTAAAGCCATACTAAGGTCTCCTGCTTTCACGTTGTGCATCTGCTCCTTGGCCAGTTTCTGTAATCGTGCTGTCACCCCATCAGACTCGGTCAAAATATGGGGAAAGCCACTCACCTTTATGGCATGACAGCTGGGACCAAAGGAGCATCATCCGACTGGTGAGTTCTATGTGATGCAGAACACACCATCACAATTACTGTCAGTAATATTTGGGGCTAAGAACGAAGAGGCCTGAGCATAAACAGCTCTTCATTTCCAGATGAGAGCTTCCTCTGATGCCATCTGAGGTTAAGTTTACACAGTTTCTTTGGGTAAGGAGGGAAGAGCCTGCCACAGGGACAAGTTTTGTCAAGCTTTCAGCCTGCCTTTCCCATCACATCCTCTTTCTGCTCTCTATGGGTTCTCCACATCGGGCATATTTTCTTAACATGCACCATGCAAGCTTTATGTATTAAAACCACAAAGTTCAGGCGTGGTTGACTTTCTGGCTGGCTCACCAGACTTTGCACAGGGGTTTCATTCTCAGCCCTGTGAGATTTCATTTCTCTGTAGGCTTGCAGTGTGTGAGCCTAACCAGAGAAGGTTACACTACAAGCTTTGTGCTTGTAGTTCACCTTTCCAGCAGAGAACTGCATAAACACCCAAATCACCCTTCAGCAGGCCTGGCTCTCCCCTGCATGTTCCCTGAAACACAGCCCCTGAATGTTGTCCCCAGAGGGTCGCACAAAGCCTTCATGAGCAAAAGTCCTTTCACGAGCAATACACTTTTACTCTATAGTCACTTTCCTGGAAAAACTTTGTAATACAATAAATATGGCAAGACCGAACAATAGTTACCTACCCTTCATCTGGAGGAGAAAGCATACTGGAAAACCCAAAGGCAGTTTATTTCCCTCACTTATTCAGACATAATGCTGTTTGAACAGAAGTCCAACCTGGCAAAAGCTCATCAAGACAAATCTCCATCAAGTTCATACACTTACAAACAAGTGCACATCAGGGAGGGAAGGGCAGAAAGCCCGCTTGCATTTGGCAATTCTTCCTGGCCATTTTCTGCAGTCAAACTAAAAATCTAATACTCTAGAAGTCTTTTATTACCTATCCATTGCAGGAAAATCTTACTAATATTAGCTGAGGAACGGGTACTGAAAAAGCAGGATGTAAGTTACAATTCTGACGTAACAGAGAGGTTTACAGTGACTCACTAAATACTCACACGGCAACAATAAACTCACTTTGAACGCATCAAGAGTTCTGCTCCACAGCCTAATAGCCTGCAGCTTTGCAGGAGAAACCGTCACTCCAAATGGCTCAGGGTCGGGTTTGTTTTGTTTTGTTTTTTCATTCTGGGTTGGGGTTTTGTTGTTGGTTTTTTTTTTTGTCAGTTGAATGTATCGCAAAATATGTAAAACAGAACATGAATTTAGATTTTTCTCATAAGCAAATGGATTAAAGCAATAACATTGAGGCTTTCCAAACCACGTTCAGGCCAGGATACAAGGCTGTCAGGCAGAGCAAGGAGCTTCAACTAGGGATACTCAACCCAAGCAGTGGGAGGAGCACAGCCTGCACACTGCTTTGTAGGACGGAGAAATGCTGCTTATTTCCCTCAGGTCCATCCCTGCTTTGATAGATAAGGTTGAAAATTGTGGGCCAAGCCTGGAGAAACCTTAGCTGCTGCTCATTGTCTAGGTCAGGGTCAACACCGGAGAGACTGGCAAGTGAAAGCAACTGAGGATTTTACTGTCATAAGCGGGCTCTCAATACAATTTAAGTATTATTTCAACCCTTGTGATGTCCTGCTCTTTTAGCCTTCCTATGTTAAAGGAGGAACCTACACATTGCACCTCTACCACCCTGGGAACTCTGGGTCTTTCTGCTCCAAAAACCAGAGAGACCTGAAGCTTAGCACAAGAAGAACCTGCTTTAGCTGTAGGAATAACACACCATCTGTTGGAGTGAGCTTGGCCCTTTCCACAAAAGAGAAGAGCTGTAAATGCAGCCAAAGCAGCCTAGTGACAATCTCGCAACCTACTCTAGGTGGACCTGCTTTGGCAGGGGTTTGGACTAGATGATCTCCAGAGGTCCCTTCCAACCCCATATCATTCTGTGAAAGCACAATCATTCTTCAACTATGGATATCACAAACCAAAATATGGCTGTGATTAATCCGCCCTTCAGCAGGACACTGGAGAACACAGGCACAAGAAGTACTGGGTACAGAATGAGCTATCAATAAAATATGGATGTTTTCTATTTTTATGGCTTGCCTATGGCAAGCCCTCACACAACAATGTAGCTGAGGGATGCAAGAGATCAGGAATGGAATGCAACTGTACTTTCTTTTCCAAGACAGAATTACAGAGGAGTTAATCCTCACTTGGAACAAAACAATTGTCCAAGCCCAGAAATTGCTGCCCCCTTCACCAAGTCTACTCTGCACATAACTAGGTGGGAACTGACACCTTGACTGATCAAGGATAAGTCATCAAACATGGTATCTCCCCAGCAAGCCTGCTCACCATTATTTCTGTCTGCAGTACTGCAGAAAACACTTCATTCTGCACTATTACAAAGCACACTTCATGGGCCAGGATTGGACGTCGATTTTTTGTAGGTCCACACTGATGCTCCATACACTTCTGGAGGCTAAAAGAAAACAGGGTAATACTCTATGAAAACTGCTGCAGAAATACTTTTGTGAGCAAAACAGGGCTGAATCCATTGACTTTTGCGTTTAGAAGTGTTCCTCATTGTCAGCTCTGTCTCTAACTATAAAATCCATGTCTCTAAACTGGAGACACTGATTTGACGGATGGGCCACTCAGTGCATAAGGAAGTGGCTGGATGGTGGCATTCAAGGACTTGTGGTGAATGGCTTGATGTCCAAGTGGAGACCAGTGATGAGAGGTGCTTCTTGGGGCCTGGTACCAGGACCAGCACTGTTTTACATCTTTGTTGGTGGCATGGACAGTGGGAGTGTGTGCACCCTCAGTAAGTTTGCTGACAACACTAAGCTATGTAGTTAACAGGCTGGAGAGAAGGGATGCTGTCCAGAGGGACCAGGACAGGCTTGAGAGGTGGGCCCGTGCAAACCTCATGAAGTTCAACAAGGCCAAGTGCAAGGTCCTTCATGTTGGTTGGGGCAACCCCTAGCACAAATACAGGCTGGGCAGAGAACACATTGAGAACAGCTCTGAGGAGAGCAACTTGGGGATGCTGGCTGATGGGATGCTCAAGACAAGCTGGCGATGTACGCTTGCAGCCTAGAAGGCCAACCGCATCCTGGGCTGCATCAAAAGAAGTGTGGCCAGCCTGACTGAGGTGACTCTGTCCCTCTATTCTGCTCCAGTGAGACTCCACCTGCAGTGTTGCATCCAGCTCTGGAGCCCCCAACATAAGGAAGCCATGGACCTGTTGGAAGGAGTCCACAGAAAGGCTTTGAGTAACCTGGCCTAGTGGAAGGTGCCCCTGCCTGTGGCAAGGGGGTTGGAATTAGGTATCTTTAAGGTCCATTCCAACCCAAATTCCAACTCTGGTTCCAAAATTCTATGAAACCTTGAAGCATCACTTAAATAGGTGATGTTTTCTCCAGCATATTGCCCTGACAACATTGCTCCCCTCACAGTTCTTTCACAAGGCTCGCTTCAGGAGATAAAACCTACCCAAGGTGAAATTCTGCCTTGATGGAAGATGGTGGCCCTGCATACGCTACAGGAGCCCCTGCCACCATGCTACACATGTACAGCCAGGTCAACCAGGACTCAGCACTCAGCAGAACTTCACAGACCACAGAAACCCATCTCCTCTCAGCCTTTCTGGGTCCACAGCAGCAGTTTTCCAGCTAAGAGGCATCAATCTCCACAGACCTATGCCAGCAGGAAGAAGGTCAGGTCTGTGCTATGAAGCTGCTGAGCCAAGTTGTTAGTCAGCAATCTGAAATACAGATCAGCATTTCCTCGGAGACTTCTGCAGCAGCAAGATCAGGCTGAGCCATCAAGCAGACAAGATGTTTTCTTTCGTCAAATTTCAACATGAGGGAATGGTGCTGTCCATAGATTAAAGTAATAAGGAAGTCCCACCAAACACCACAATTAATTAGAGCAGAACACACAGCAAATATCTTCCCCAAATCCCGAGATACTCATCGTTAAATATTTTCAATTTCTAACACTTTAGAATGAAATTAGATCCTCACTCTTCCAATTCACATCCAACAAGAAATATATTTCTCTCTCTCCCACACATAGCACTAACAGGTATTCTCCTTCCCATCGACTTAAGAAAATTTATCTAATGCAAGACAGTTAAACTCACATCATTCTTCTATGTCAAGCTGCTGTAAAAATCTCTGCTGTTAAAAAAAGCAGATAAAAAAAACAACACAGGATAATCCCAACTGAATGCTGTGGAAAAATCACATTTACATGTGTCCTTTTTCTTTGTTAAAGGTCAAGCTGATACACCAAAAAGCTTCGTCTACAGGAAATTCACCAACCAGCTCAAGGAGAGATGACACCAGCTTTCAGGTGTACCACAGTCACAAAAAATGACCATAATCATAGAATGGTTAGAGTTGGAAGAGACCTCAAAGATCATCAAGTTCCAACCCCCCTGCCATGGGCAGGGACACCTCCCACCACACCAGGTTGCTCAAAGCCCCATCCAGCCTGGCCTTGAATGCTCTCCAGAATGGGGTATCCACAACTTCTCTGGGCAACCTGTTCCAGTGCCTCACCACCCTCACAGCAAAGAATTTCTTCCCAATATCCAATCTAAATCTCCCCTCTTCTAGTTTAAAACCATTACCCCTTGTCCTGTCATTACACTTCCTGACAAATAGTTCCTTCTCCTGCTCTCCTGTAGCTCCCTTCAGATCCTGGAAGGCTGCTAGAAGGTCTCCCCAGAGCCTTCTCTTCTCCAGGCTGAACAGCTCCAGCTCTCTCAGCCTGTCGATGGCTGTCGATATAGTTTTTAAATAAAAGCTTCAGGGAATTTTGGTTTGTTGTTCTAATCCCACAAGACCTCAGTAAAAACAAATAGCAGGAAGAAAAGCCTATTCAAAAATGATATGGCAAGATTCTGCCCTAAACTGGTCACTGAATATGTTTCTAATGCCACATTTAAACTCACACTTCCCCACCACAGAAAGAAAAAATATTCTTGTGGGAGGGGGGCAAAATATGTCCTGTATTTTCTGCCTTACCTCCCCCTCTGTGGTTTTCACTGCCAGAAAAACATCTTTTTTACACTCTAAAATTAACCCTGCGATATGATAATGAGGGCTGCACAACACAGTACAGAAAAGTAACCTGTTAGTAACAATGACCACTGCTCAACTCTTAACTCTTACGGACAAACCACAGAGAGCAAGCCAAGTTTGCATGGAGAAGGAAGGAAAAAAATGTCTCCCATAAGTATATTTTTGTTTCAAGTTCTCTTAAAACACTCCCACGTGCGTTGAACCGGCAGAGACAAACAGCCCAGTAAGCCAAGGACCCTATAAACCCCAGCACAGATCTGAACCTTGCTGCAGGAATGAGAGATTTCCCGTGGTACTGAACATCTCAGTCCTGACCTTGAAAGCTTAAGGATCAGACCTACTCAGTGACAGGTGATGGCTTTTGTTCTGTGACCACACATTCTCTGGGTTACTGTTTGCCAACGCACTTTCCAGTATGCCCATACAATTTGGTCCACAACTGACCTGAAATAAATTGGAGTCAACAGTAGGCAGGTGTGAAGCTCCGCATCAGCTCCAGTCTCTCCAGCACTGCTACCCTGACAGCCTTAACCCGGATTTCAGTCTCAAAGTTTAAAAATACTGTAAACGAACTAAGTAGATGTGGATAGAGTGATCTTAGCAGCTTCTAGCCAGCATTTGTGCAGGAGATATTAATTAAGTATTGCAGAAAATAAGGCTGACAGCATTCATATGATTGTGTGCATGATCAAATGCGAAGAAACGCCTGCTGCTCTCAGCCAAGCTCTGCAGAGTCTCCTTCAATGCCTGAGTGAGAGAAGGGGTTAACGAAGGCTTTGTGCATTGCTGCTGAGGACAGGCACCCTGCAAAACAGGGCCACGGGGATTAATAAACTCATTCAGAAGGAGTTGAAGGAAAAGGATTCTAACAAGCCAGCAAGATGCTGCATGCAAGTCTGGGAAAGGCTCCACATTGCTCAGGCACATGCTCATCCACAACCATGAAGAAAAACTGGCTGTTATTCATCGTTTCCCTCTTCTCAAGGGTGCCTGGATTTATACCACAGGCCCCAGGATTTCTCCCCTGCTCCGCACTCACGCTCTTTGAAGTGCCATGCCACGATCAGAGTCCCTCCAGCCAAAACTGGACGGATGCGATTCTTTTCAGCACCTGTCAACGCAGCTCCTTAATCCTTATTTAACTTCAGGGATCAACATGCACTGGCACCTTGGGCAAACACAGATAACACATTATTTTATAAAAAAATAGGACAGAATTCTGTGTTAAAGAGCTCTTGTGTAAAGGGGAACTAAAATCATCTAGCAAAGAGCAATTCCTTCAATTAAAACATGCAATTTTAATACACCAATGTGATCCTGGCAGAGATTGTTCCAAAGCTTCTCCTTGCAACTCATTATTTATCACCCCCCAAAGAATTGTGCCCAAATAAGTCACCCCTTTGAAACTGTGTAACAAGCCCAATAGTACCCAGCTACTTTAAATGCTCCCTGCTATTGCCACCAAAGTAAGGCGGCAAAGGATGCAGCCCTACTTATCTAACCGGCAGAAATTACTCTTGTTGCGCAAACTTAAGAGTTGTGCAATCTTTATTGTTTCACAAGGAAAGGAAGAAGGAAAACAGAGGCAGCAATAAAATCTATAATAGCGAATTAAACTTCCCTAGTCATCTTGGTTCTTGCCAGCCAAGGATACGTTACAAATAACTTATCAAGGCAAAGGTGTGCTAGCGATAAATTATCTCAATATTAAGTGTTCAGATAACAGAAAGGTGTGGTCACGGAGGTAAAAAGAAGGTCAGGAGAGGCATCTCCCCACATGAAATGGAAAGTGCCTCTTTAGTGATGAAAAAGCCTGACCTGAGCAGTCTCAAAACATGGACTTTTGGCCAGCTGAAGAGGTGGCTGCAGTGATGACTGCCTGTATACAAGCTGCACTCTATTATTCTTTAGGATATGTTAGATTGTACATGAAGTCAGTTTTGAAAACAAAACTAATACCATGCTCCTCCTCAAGCACCTCTATTTTATGTTTTGTACTAACTACAAGAAATTATCTGTTTGAAGTATTTCTTGCACTTGACAACTAAAATTTTGGAACAGTGAGTTACCTAAACATTGGGATTTTTCTGACTATATTACAAACTGGGTATGACAAAGGCTGAGCCCTTGAGCAGTCATTTAATCCAAGGAACACGATTATCTCTGTAAAACAATGGGATAATGGACTAGAAAACAAGAAATTGAGAACATTCTTCATGAGTCACTAATGTTCACAATGAGTTGCTGAATCACTCTACAGCCTTGGGCAAAGGATAACTTCTCTAAGCATCAGTTTTTATATCCATAAGATAATATTTAGTCCACTTGCATGCTGCATATTTACAGAAAGCTAAACTGTTAACCAGCCACTGGATGACAAATGTGTAATCAGCGTAACACAACTACACTAAGAAGAATAGAACCACTCAGTTGCAGAGACAGGAGGTGCATTTCTTGGCCTATATCAGTCAGCACTGACATTTGTTATCAAAGAAACTGGGGCATTTCTCTCTGTTTATAAGGAGCTGCACAGATGTGATTCAGGATGAGAAGAGTACAGGAACAGTTGTAAGTTTACATCTGAAATAGCCATCATCTGTCATCTATTCTTATTCTCAGTGCAAGGATATTCACTACTCCTGCTATTGATGATTTTTCTGCTTTTACCTACTCTCTGGATCACACAGAGTGGCATCATATCTGGATGACACAGGTCCAGCAAATCCACCAAGATTTACTGATATACAATCAGTGCTCAATAAGCAAGTCAAGCAGCTGGTATCATCAGGGACCCATGCAATGCCACTGGAAAGATACCTACAACCTTACTCATCTAGTTCAATAGAAGTGGAAAAAGCCTGAAAAGTCACGAAAGAAATTGAACAGAATTCTGTTCATATATTACATATATGGGAAGTAAAGATGGATAGAAAACCTGTACTGAGTAATGTGCAGCTGAACAGTGACTTATGATCAAAAGAAAATTTTAATTCACCCTTTGAAATGAAGTAAAAGTCACCTCAGTGTACACCATACTACACATTACATCTCTAGGAAGGAAGCATGAAACAAGGGCAGTTAAAATACAACACAAAGTTAAAATCTGGAATCGAAGCAGTTACCTAAACAAGGAAAAAAGTACAGTTAAGAGTTTGCTATCAGTTGCACACACTAGTTTCTTCAACAATCATTTTTTTTTAAATTGATAAAACTGTGCTATAGGCTACTTGGAAAAGAAGTCTACAACAACACAACATATTCCAAATTTAACTAAAATCAAGAGGAAATTTCCATCTATTTCAATAGATTTTAAACACATTCTC
This sequence comes from Pedionomus torquatus, assembly GCA_013398155.1. Taxonomy (NCBI): domain Eukaryota; kingdom Metazoa; phylum Chordata; class Aves; order Charadriiformes; family Pedionomidae; genus Pedionomus; species Pedionomus torquatus. Next base: position 207,832 of record VZRU01001682.1, read on the forward strand.
TTCCCCCCGCCCCTTCCAACGTTTTGCAAGCAAAAAATCACACCCACAGGAGCTACAGAACTAGAACTCCCCAAAAGATGTAGAAACTTACAGCAGGCAAAATTCTTACCCAGGATGGAGAAGATTCTGCAGCATTAATGAATTGTATTTTAAAGTATATATCTATCTTTAAAAAGAAAAAGTAATCACAGCAGAGAGAGCAGTTGCCAAGAAGAACCCTTCTGGTTCTGCAAGTACAGGACTGTGCTCCTGCTGCCATGGAAACTGAGTCCCTGACTGCTCTGGTCCTGGTACAGTGCCACACATGCTCGCAAGCATTTAATAAATATTAATAGCACAGAAATAATATTGACATATCAGAAACAGAACATCTAAAAAAATCAGCAACAAAGCTCATTTTAAATGGCTGCAGCCCACAGGCGACCAGCCTTACCCTATAAACCCTGGTCTCTCCTAGTTTCTAACGCTTGCTCTTGGCATTAATTATAAGGTTAAACTGACCATCAGGCCTCAGCTTTGAGTGAAAAAAAGCCAGGAAACCTGGAGGAAAAATTGAAACACTTCCACTAGTCCAACACTAGTCCAACAGGTACCTCTGTAGTAGTAATATGATTGAGCGTATTGAGTGCCAGACTGGTAGGTAGGAGACCTTGTTTCTTCTTGGCTCTGCTGCTGACGACTTGTACAACTGCGAGTCACTCGGGGCCAGCTCCCACCTGCAGAAAAGCTGTAACACCGTTTATTTACCTCTTCATGGGTAGCAAGGCACAAGGCTGCCAAATGGAGACCATGAGAGATGAAGCTCACATCCCCACTTTAAAAATCTTCTGGCTTCTCTTAGGTTAAAATCCGGCTTTTGAAAATATTCCCATTTGGATGGGTTGAGTTTTATTTTTCAACTAGCTTAAAGCATTATTGTAACTTTTAAAGTCTAATCAGTTTGTTATCTCTTGTATTTCAGCCAGAATTTTTCACAGAGCAGAGAATCTGCATTAATTTTATCACAGGGCCTTTTACCCCCTTTCCCTTTCCTTGTGGCTATCTAAATATGAATAATTTTAACAGGAAATAGAGAGTTAGAAAAACTACAGTCGGCATTTTCAACGCTTCCCACACATGCACCATAAAAAACCATAGGCTTCCCTTTGGCTAGAGCCAGCTGTCTGCACTGGGAGCAGAGCACACCGGAGCTGGCACTCTGCTTTTGTACCAAGGACACACCACTGCATAAAGAAGAGCAGCAGCAACACAAATCTTCATCCCCATCACTCAAACTCAGCTTACCGATTTGTTTTCCTGTGCAGAGCAAAGAATGAAAAATTGACATCTCACAGCATTTTATAAGGCGTGGAATGACACAGACAAGCGGAGCCGAGTGGTAACATGCATTGGGAACATCTTTGAAATTACTAGGGAAAAGCTGCAGGGAAATGGGACAGTTATAGTGGAAAAGGCCATCGGAGACCTGACCAGTACAAGGACCAAGAAAGCTTCACACCAAATCTATCACAAAACAACAATCAATCATAGAATTGTCAGAGTTGGAAGGGACCTCTAGAGATCACCCAGTCCAACTCCCCTGCTAAAGCAGGATTGCCCACAGCACATCACTAGGGACTGCATCCAAGTGGGTCATGAAGGTCTACAGAGAAGGAGACTCCACACCCTCCCTGGGCAGCCTCTGCCAGGGCTCTGGCACCCTCACCAGAAAGAATTTTTTTCTCATATTTGACTGGAACTTCCTATGTTCCACCTTGTGCCCGTCACCCCTTGTCCTGTCACTGGGAATCACTGAAAACAGCCTGGCTCCGTCCTCCTTCAGCCCACCCTTCAGATACTTATAAGCATTAATAAGGTCTCCCCTCAGCTTTCTCTTCTCCAGGCTAAAGAGTCCCAGGTTTCTCAGCCTTTGCTCATCAGGGAGATGCTCCAATCCCTCAATCGTATCTCTAACACAACATCACAGTCTCTGATGCAAATCAAAGACATGATAAATTTGCCATTAAAAAAGCGAGCAGAAACGAAAGCTGGGTGCTGCTTGTAATAGACCAAGGAAAGAGAATTAATAATTGTCAGACGTTTTCAGGCATTACGGAGTGTTAAATGGTCCTTTAGGTGGACAATGGAGTCAAGAAAACTCATCATTTCTAGTACTGGCAATTTTTGAGTCTGGGTGTGTCAGACAAATGTGTTCAACACATTACACATGGGTCCTCCAGTTTCATAATTGCAATTTGTTCATTTGAATTAATCTCTAAGGATTTTCTGATTAATATTAAATTATCCTAAGTATCTTCCACTTTAACATCAACCAATATGAAATAACATCTCAAACCTGTGCTAGTCCTGGATCTGTAATAGTGCAGACAGAAGAGAGCTGGTCTACTTTTGTTCTATCTTTCTATACATTAAAACACTCTGGATGAAGTTTGCCTTCCTTGGCTCAAAATGTAGAATACGCTTACATACTCTGAAACAAAAGCTTTGAGCTCTTTGATAAACAAACCAAGTCGCTGTCAGTTTTTATTCCACTTTCATGATTTCCTTCTTGAATGTAATCATTATTTTCAATCTTCCCATTCTCCTTAACCTCAGGAAAGCATTTTCAGATGACAGCTTGTTCCTGTAACTGTAGCTAGAACAACCCATGTGCTTTCTTGTTAGAGCACAGCAGCACTCCATAAAAAAATCAAGTTCTCTTCCCTCTGTAGCCATAACACTCCCGGTGGATACCCCACGCATCTGAGTTCCCTCTTGTCTTTTCCAGTGGCCCTATTCCAGTTCTCTCTCTCATAGACCATGAGCAGGAATGACAGAAAAACACCTGCTCCTGGAAACTGGTTTGTATCTAGAGATAATAGTTTGCTCATTCAATTTCCCTAAACATATCAGTCACACACTTGAAAACACCAGCAACAAATTATTTGGCCAGGCTGGATGGGGCTTTGAGCAACCTGGTGTGGTGGGAGGTGTCCCTGCCCATGGCAGGGGAGTTGGAACCCGATGACCTTTAGGGTCCTTTCCAACTCTAACCATTCTATGATTCTATGAATGTGCCAGGAAACGGGGAAACGGAGAAGGGCGTGTTTCCCACAGGTACTTAATCTCCGATTTTCCAGATAAAGGATGAAACACAGAGAAAATAACACAAAACTCAAAAAATCGCAAGTTCATTTTCTCAGAACAGACAACAAGAAATATAATGAAAAAAAGGAAGATAAGCAGGTAATACCATTCACTGTGGAACACAAGAGAACAGTGGACTGGTTCTGAGCCTAACATGCACATGAACATAGTACAGACCGGGACAGGAGGGCAACAGGCACAGAGCCAAGCAAACGAGCCCGGTCTCTATGCACCACTCTTCCCATCGCTTCCAGTTTTAGGATGAGAATGCAAGCTGGCCACGGAACTACAAACTATCACTGACATAATCAAGAGCATATGACTATCCATATGTCAAGGAAACCTAAAACTCTCCACGTGGTGACGTGCACATATCGAAGGCACGCTGGCACCTCCAGAGTAACACACAGCTATCACTCAGCAGAGAATACCATTTCAACACTGAGCAGGGATAAAAACTGGAGGTATGGTTAACAGAGGACAAAAAAGTTATAGAATATACATGGCAATTGTGACAGCCTGCTGTCTCACTTTGTCATGCCCCCAAACCTGCAAGCACGGCACACTATCACACTCCTGCATTTAAAAGCAATTCAGGCCACATTTAACTCTTCACAGGATCCAGATTTTAGTTCTCAAATTGGCTTTTGATATATTTTTACTCTCAAATTCCAACTCTAGTGAAATTTGAGCTGAAAAGCAAAGATAATGCCAGGCTAAATGCCAGGCCACCTCCCAGGCTTTCACGTAGGCAGCAGGAGTCAAACTCTCTGCAGATTCTCTACACACAAAGCCATCAGAACAGGAGTCTTTCTTCCTCCCGATAGCAAGGGAACCATGTCTCAGTTACAGAGTCACATACTGTGGCCTCACGGCAGGGGAAGGGCTATGGTAGGGGGAAGTTTACTGATGCCATGTATTTACCCCAAATTCTGCACATGTAGGATCAGCCTTTGAAACAGTAGTAACACTCTTCAGACTGAATCTCAATCCCGCCCAGCATAAAATATCCCTATGAATAGTACTGACCAGAAAGCAACACCACAGAAGGGATCCCAAAGCAAAGATAGAGCTTTAAAAGAGAAATAGCATTTGTGCATTTGGCTGTGTCCCCCTGCAGGCAAGCATTATGAAGCAGAAATGTTTCAATTTAAGAAACTAGTTAAGCTACTGACTGTTTTTTGCAACCATATTCTGCCACATTTAAGGATTAATCAACAGCAAAACATTTAAGCAGAGGTCTTCCAGTCTCTTACCCACTCTCAAGACTGGGTTAAGATAACATGAACCCTACTTGCAGCAGAAAAATAACATTTTATCAAACACAGTCACCGAACTAGGAGCTCTTATTGTGTCAAATATATGGTGCCTGGCTGCAATTTGCAGGTTCCTCCTTGGTTTCTGCTGGCTGCAGTAACAAGCAAGAAGAAACAAGAAACTTGCAAAACTGGGCAAAAAGTCTCCAAAAGCTACTCCCCCTTCGGAGCAGCTCTCTAGGATTTTCCATTCTGGGGGAGGTGTCACAGAGCAGCAGACACCTTGGACGTGTTCACAGCTTGTGGTCCCCGAGGCTGACCTGGCCCTGCAGTGCCCACCTACCCTGAGGGACACAAAACAAAACCCAGCATCCCACCCTCTGAGTATCTCAGCAAGAAGTGATCCTTTGCCAAAACATTGTGCCTCAGAAAACGGGACATTTTTCCCATCATAAAAAAGCTTTGGTGTTTTATAATGGTGCCGCAATACTATTTAGAAGAAGTCTTGATGATGGTGTACCTGCAAACATTCCCCAAAATAGGTTATAAAATTCAGTCGTAACTTTCCAGAGTTTCCTGAGAGGAAAAAGCATGACTTGCTTGTACAAAGAAGGAATAAAATGCATCTAAAAAACCAAATCACTCTCAAGGACTGCTCTGGAGCCCCGTCCTTGTTGTGTGGATCACTTAGGAGCGCAGTGCGTGACAGTACAAACCGTAAATTGTGATTGTGTTTTTGCCTTGTAAGGGTTGGGCACACTGCCTAGAGCTCAGGCAAATAATCTGGGGGGAGAAGAACACACACACAAAAACAAGCAAAAGCAAAACAAAACAAAACACAAAACACCCCAAACCCCCATCCCACCAATGTCAGTCTACATAACGATGGCTTCTAGTAGGAAGCAAGCTGACCGCTGCTGGGTTGTCAAGCCCTTGTTTTGCACAAACAAAAATTATCTCCTTCCAGAACTGATTAAGATACTCTTAGTTACAAAATCTTCAAGCGTACACAGGCCATCTACCACAAGGACAAGTTTGTTTCACAAACCAATTCTTAACAGAGATTAAAACCATTCCGTTTCTTCAACAAGGGATGACATATACAAGCAGCAATGACCTATTACTTTGTACAGAGGTTATCAGGGTCCATATCAGTACTAATTACCAACTGGCGACCTGTATTTTCTTTTCCCTCTTCATTACCAAGGATGAAGGAAAAAAAAAACGCTGAGTTTTTCAGAACAATTTCTTCTAGCATGTATGTTCATACAATAGTTTTAAATAAGTAAGTTTATTACAGCAGTGATAGCAGAGGTGATATCTAGAAACGAAAACGTGGAAAATATTCTTTCACCCAGTGAATGCAACTCTAAACATCACGTATGCTGAAAAGCAATACGCATTTTTAAAAGAAAACAGCATTCAGAAACAATGTATGTGAGAAAATCATGTGAGAAAAATGCAATGTAAATGTCTTTCAGACTGCTTGGAGAAACAACTGCAAAGTCAATACATATATGAGCTGAATTAACAGTCCATGAGTAATTTCTGTAATGCACTCCTCAATCAATAATAAATGCCAAGTTCAGATTAAAGCAAAGAACTCAGTTTCTGATGTCTCTATATCCAAAAATTCTTTCTCCTAATATCTCAAGTCACCACTGTATCATAAATTAGCCATTAGTTTTTACCACCCCCAAGCCCAACGGTAAAAACCCTCTCAAACAAATCTAAATCAGATGCAATTATTCGTCTAAGCATTCTAACACAGCACAATTCACACAGAGCTGATGTTCAGCAAGACGTTTTACACTCTCTGTTCTGACACAGTGCTTAGAGGGTGGATCACAAGGAAAAAGGAAAGAGAAAAAAGCAGCGCAGATATTGATGCGCTTGCTCGTCCCAGGCAAGGAGCGCAGGCCACTAACCTACTCTTCAGTGTGGAACATGGGCTGCAGAATCTGTTTCTCAAGATGCTTCTCCAGCCACGAACGCAACCTCTGAGACAGCATTTCCCAAAGTAGAGCCCATCAGTCACCTGTGCCTCACCAAGCCTTTGTACGACAGCACACAGAGGGAGTTTTAAATAGAAGACTTCAGGAATACTGTTATCAGCCTGCTCAGAGATTGCCAGCACTTCCACAGATTAGTGTCTCTCCCTGGAAACTCGTATGCTTCTGAGAAAACTAGAAAACTTGCCCAGTTAGAACTACACACAAGTCCAAGCTAGTTCTCTCTCTGGCTTCCCTGAGCCTTTTGTAATTTGAAACATTCCAAATCTAAGTGGCCCCTAATTAGTGCCAATATAATTCCTGCATAAGACACATCTATATCTGAATTAAGTAATGCTGCTAACTCTCCAGATCATAAACTTAGGCATACGTAAAGCCTATCAAGTCCTCTGAATACAAAAGCATCAGAAATAAATGTTATGTTTTACATTCTAACATCAAGACATTTCTCGTGCACAACAGTTTGGGAATCCCTGCACTTTTTAAACTAAATCTACTGAGACGTCATGCTGAGTCATGCCTGACAGATTTATTGGTGAAGCTGTTAACAGGACAGTCACATACCAAAAAAACACAAAATCAATGACTTTATTGTTCTTGGTACATCCTGCTGGTCTATGAACTTTCAAGAGTTCATTCAGTCAATTATAACCCGAGGCACATTCAACATCTATCATTCTACAGAGATGGTTCAAGAGATGTGGTACTTACTACAATATTTACAACCTAAAACTCCAAATGAAAGATACTTCTCTGTCATACTTAGGTACCGTAACTTCTCTTACAGATGCTTGTTAAACTCCACGGTTGAGAAAAATTCACCTAGGCTGTCAGAAGCTGTAAGCAAAATACAAGAGGGGTAATAACAGCACAACCCTAGAAACTACTCGAAGTTTACTGGGTGCCACCCACATGCACCAGAGCCACAGCACAGGAGAAGGCAAGACTGTCATCTTCCCAGGACTGAAAGTACACATCTCCTTGCTCCCTCTTCCCTTACACTACCCCGGAATCGGTCAGTTACGTGGCTGGCACCGCCGAGCAGCGCTACTTGTTCATCTCCCTCCTCCTCACCATGACTGCAAAAGGTATATTTAAACGCACAACTCACACCAACCCCACACCTCGCGGCGATGCTCAGAAGTAGCAGTTTCACTTGAGCGCCTGTCACCGGCCCTGAGCACGGACCTCCCTGGGGTGCAAACATCTCGCTCCCTTCCCAGCAGAAAGGCTGCCGGAGGGGAAGGAGGAACCTGACGGCGGGCGGGGAGCAGAGCAGCAGCACGACCCTCCCGGTGTCGCCGAACCGGCCCGGCGGCGAGGAGGATGCCGCTACCCCGCGGAGCGCGGCCGCCGCGTCACGGATCTGCTGCTCCCGGCAGCCAATCGGCGGCGGAGCCGGGGGCGGCGCGACTTCATTCATTCATTCATAAAAAAAAAATAATAATAATAAAAGAAAGAAAAAGAGAAAAAA
>VZRU01001682.1:217104-293567 GCA_013398155.1 Pedionomus torquatus
TGATTATATGTGGAGTGCTATTAAAAAAAAAAAAAAAATTATTTTACATAATTTTTTACTAATTTTACATAAACTGATGTAATAAAACTTTTCCATCCCACGCCCTGAAATGCCATTGACTTCACAACCGCTCTGCCATTTAAAAAATGCACCTGCGCCTTTAACAAAAATTTTGCAAGTCATTAGTCAGCAGCGTCACTAATGTGTCTGAATCATGTGAAGAGAAGAGCTAATCTTTGAGCTATTTCACTAGCAGCTTATAGAGTATTAACAATTTATTCAAGCCTTTTTGAACAATTTTTTAGCATGCAAAAAGCGGTGCATGTTTGTGTTGGCTGGGTCAATGTGATAGATTACAATAATTGCTTCAAGCAAATGAGGTATTTATAATACATTACATCAAATTTCTCGGTTTTAAATGTGCCAAAACACAGATTCATAAAGCTACTATCATTCCTGGCCTCATTCTTCTCTTTGCGAAATTAGTTGAAATTGGAAGTGGCTCCAAAGACAGCAATGAAGCTCTCCGTAAGGAAACAGGTGTGAGCATGTAGAGCATCCATCATGGCAATGATTTGCTATAATTCCTATCAGAATTTTGTTTTATTTTAAAAAGCCAAACAAGGATTTTGGCCTGAATGCCTCTCACAGAGAACGACATTAATATGGGGTTTTTTGAGTCAATTGCTCTGATGACACCTGACCCACAGCAATTTCAACAGCCTCCACTGAAAAGCCATTGTAAGGGCTACTTGTAGCCTAGTACCATCTTGTGGACATATGTGTCTCCAAGGAATTGCGGAGGCAAGAAGATTAGAGGTGCTAAAAGGGAAGTAGACTGGGCAAGGGATAGGTAACAGAAATTAGATCTAGTTTTATCCATTATGTTCCCATAGTTAATTAAGACTGTTAATTTACCTCCCAAGTTGCATCTCTTCCAGGAGCTCACCTTTTAAGTCAGAAACTGGAACAGGAACTCGTGCTTCTTTTATCCAGACTGTGTGGAAATCTGTAAAGCAATAGCACAGACACAGTTGGCCATACAGTACGTCTCCAACAGCTACTATGCATCCTTTACCAACCATCACATACAAAATTCATTCTAATATACTGCGTTTTCTTGACATAAACCAGTCTGACTCCTAATCTCAAGACTGGTTATGGTAGGTGAAACCAAGATTCTCTCTCACTCATTCTGACCCACGCTGCAGCTGACAGCAAGAAGGCACCTGAGAGCGAATGTAAGACCAGAGCCAGCACAGAGCAACGCTTGCGCAGAGCAGCTGCCTGTCTTCCAGCCCGTCTTTCAGCTTGAGGACTTCCTGAGACAGCAGTAGTGTCTTTGTGTTCAAATCATCCTTCAGTAAGTTTTCAGCAATATCAGTTCCTTTTCAAATGTAATGAAAGTAAAAGCTTTAGCAGGGGTCATACCGAGAAGCAAGTTCGGGATTCCCCAGTGCTACATGCTGTGTAAAGTACTGCTTCACATCGCTCTGCTCCTGCTTGGTCCTTGCTGGCTGCAGCTCAGAAGGAGTGCCCTTGCTAGGTCAAGAAACTTTTCAGCTTAAAAGTAGCATAAATAAATTTAGGAACACGGTGCTATCCTAATGATTTTTAGAAGACCAGCACAGAGTTGAACTACATTCCTTATTTTTGGTTGTTCTGTAGCATAAGGGTGACCCAGCTTTATTCAGTGCTTCTCAATCTAGTACAGGGCTCCTGCTGTAGCAGGCTATTGCTGGCTGTTATGTATAGGTTTTAGTTTTTATTAGAAAATAGGCTCAGGCTCCTGTGTCAACTCTTTTTTCTCTCTGACTGGTATGTTCTGCTATCTACTAACTAAACATTCTTGGTTGTCCTAAAAGTTCAGGCAGACCAACCAGCGATGGGGCAGCCTCAGCCCCAGGGCACAAAGAAGATGAGAGCAGGAGGTTCTCAGATACTGTAAAGGTGCTGTGGAGGAAGGGACGGTTCAATAACCTGCTGTATGTGTAATCTGCTAATTCCCTTCTGCTTGGGGTCACACACCACTGCACGTTAATGCCACAAACTAACACAAATCAGCCTGCCACTGACAGAGGAAGGAGGTACATCAGAACACCGAAATGCAATTTCCATAGACACCCATCCAGGTGGAGCTTTCCACCAGCTGGCTCTGTGTCTTTCATCAGCCATACCATTTCATTGATCTATTTCACAAAAATGTTTTTTATAGCTGGATTTTTTTTTTCCTAACACAGAACCCAGATCTTTTTTCCATACTTAGGTTTTTCAGCAATTGATTACTTAGATCCTTATATATCTCATACATAAGGAATGAGACACATCAGAGATGCATCATACATTGTCATACATCAGACAAGTCTTCTCAGTGTCACGATGAATAACTGATACCCTGCACACTGGATCTTCTGCGGGCTGGTGTTAGTATACCAGGTTCTTGTGTTGTTTACTTTCACAGGTGTGCATCTACACACACCCCCAATTATTTGAATTGGAAAAATCACCCAGAAGCATGTAAGAAGCAATGACCCAAACTTATTTTAGTGAAAGTTCGTCTGGTGTTTCCAGCTTTTGTCTACTGTATGTACACTTCCCCTTCTCTTGCAGAACACTATCTAGATTCAGACCAAAAGCCCATCCTGAGCAATATGCTACAAGCACTTCTACCTGGTGGACAATACCAGGAGCACTATAGTGTTCACCATGTAGGAGCTGAAGAGGCCACAGATCAGCTGTGCAAGAGGAGGTGACCAACACGATCCACACTTAGAGATGACCAATGACTCCCTCAAGTGTGGAAGAATGGAACGTCGTTCAGGTTTTTTTTGTCAGTAAAATCCTTGTTAAATGGAAAAAAGGAAATGTCAGACTGTCAGGGAAGAGAAAGACCAGGACTAGTGTGGATTTCCACCGGGAAGTCCAGTCTATCTGCGGAAACTCTCCAAGCCATGGAGACCATATTTCCCAAGCTACTTGAACTAATGCCCTCTCCTGCAACCTCATTTTCCCCAAAACAACTACATATCCTTTTGCAATCTATTTTTTTTCCTTTGAAATGGACTTTAAAAAATTCTCCTCTTCTATGTAATAACATTTGAAAATATCCCATCCATTAGGCTGACTTTTTCAGTCTTCTCTTTCAACTAGACAAATCTAATTCCTTCAATCCCCTCATGGCTTTTAGATATGCTAATGTAATATGTTTTGCAAACAGATATTGAAATTAAACCCTTTAATTAAAGTTAGTTGAACCAATGCACTAGTAGCCATATCCTGTAAACTGCCAAGCGTACCTGCAATTTTAAATAAAATTCTCTTTTCAAAACTACTGTGAGTTTGGAGTTATGTGCAGTGTTTTATATTATGATTAAAGCTAAAATTAATTTTCTGCTGCTTCCACAAAGTGAGGCATGAAACAAGCCTCAAACCCAGCAGAGCATAAATACAGGTTCACTTCTGATCAGGACTAGTCCCTAAAACTCTTCCATAGCTCCTGGTTTTTACCTACTGTGCTCAAAATGACTAACGCTTTTCACAACCTTCCTTCCTGCTTTGGGGATTACCCAATCTACTTGTGTTTGTACCTGGTTTAATACTCTGTTTTGAAATGTTCTCCATTCTGGCTTTATCTGTTAAGATACTTTAATCTTTCGCTTTTGATTTATTTCTCAAAAATCTGTCTATTCTAAACTGCACAAAAAGTTTATTCCCCCTCTTTACATAGTTTTCCCTAGAGTGATTTCCAGGAGCTCTCATTTAAAATTTGCTGCTGCTACCTTCCTTAAATACTTCTACTCTTGTCCATGTGGCTGTAGGAATTGCTCTAATTCATCCATTTGACTACTGTTACTATAGTATCAGTGTTCATTAACATTTTACCCTCCAGCCCTATTAGATCGTTGTAGCCATCCCCATCTGTCTCTTTGTAGGGGAACTTTTAACGACAAGTGATATTACTTTTCATTTCCACAAAGTCTCTTTTGCGTGTGTGAAAGCAAGTAAAAGCTCTAATTCTTTAGGGTTTTTTCCCAATTCATATTTTTATTTTATCTGACTAAATGGTGCCCATACATTGATCTCCCTTTTCTAGGCTCTTATTTTTACAACTTGTATTGTTTTTAAATGCTTTGTTCAATATCTTCTATAATATCTTTTGGGTTTTAGCTTAATTTTATTCTCTTTTAACTTCAGATTCTTCCCAGAGGACTCCCATCCCCTAAGTCAGCTGTTTGCTGTTTTTCTTTCCATATTTCTTATTTAAATCCATGCCCTGTACTACTTTGTCCATTGGATACATCTTCCCCTTTCACATTCTAGGGACCTTTCACAGTCATTGTGACTTTCTTTTTCCTTGTTCCATGCCTAAAAGGTCAATTTAATCCCCCTAGCACACTCAAAGTCTTCTAATGATGTCCTTATTTTCAGTTAGCTCATGTCCTAGTAAGGAAAGGAGGACACCACACAATCAGATTTAAATCATACTACAAACCCCATCAGTTTATCATCCAAGAATTGTCTCTTCTATAAACCAGAATCTCTCACTTCCATAGCCATAATTCTTCTTTGTCCTAAAACTGTCACTCACTTCTCCTTTATTCAAGAGTAAGCAGCAGGATGATATAACACTGCCACACTGCTGGCCAAACAAGTCTCAGTGGTGCTTACGGTCCAGGTATGAAACTGCAATATTTAGTGACCAAAGCTTTCACTTAAATGTAAAACATGCTGCATCACACATTCACTAACTGCATATACAGATAACAGTCTGTATTTCACACTTACGGATTCTTGTCTTCCGAGCAATTCTGACTTACAACCACCCTCTCAAACTTTTATATATATACACCCATATATCTATATATAAATAAATAAATATATAAAATAAAATATTACCATACTCATGGCCATACTCTGGCCATGCACAAGTAGCTGGGACAAGCAGCTCCTGAGGAACTTGGCTTCCTTGAGAGAAGGAAGAGAACTCCTGGAGAGTTCTGGGTTACTCACAATACTTTTCCAGCATGGCTTCAAACCCATCTTCTTCCACTTCATGCTCCTGCCTCTCTATAGCAGTTCTTTCAAGGGAGTGTGGGGAAGAGATACTTTGCAGTCCATTGGTAAAGTTTTTATTCAGCTAGAGAGGAGTTAACACAGAAGGCTTCTCCCCTTCTTCTCCTTCCCAAGGCTTAACACCCTGCTATAGCGGTATCCTCAGACAATAGATCTTTGAATGCAACCAAACCTACTGTCACAATAGGGACCTTTGCCATTCATTTCAGTGAGCATAAGAATGAAGGGACCAAGAAGAAAAAAAGTGAGGATTAGGTGTCTGGCAAGATCTTTTGCATGCTAGAGGAGCACTGCTGTAGACTGATCTACTCTTTGCTGTCGTACAGTGACTAATCACCGTGAAAGCTAACAGAAATGCAGACTTGAGGCCACAGTTAGTAACAAGTACAGTGGGATTTTTTTCAAGATGTTTCACTTCAAACCATTTATCCTATTACTGCTAACAAAGGAATCATGTATTGGAGCAAAACTGAAGTTGACAGTGTCTCGTGTAACTCTACAGTGACCATATACCAATGCTGTAAAGCAGCAGATTAGTACCACAGGCTGCTGTTTGCTCTGTGGCTCCCAAAGGGCTTAGACACAAACAGTGAAACTCAGTAGCAGCACCGAGCTATTTTATTATTTTTTTTCCTTTTTAAAAATCCTGTAAGCAAGACATTCACTCCATTTTTCTCCCACACTTTATTTGCTTAGGCCCCGATGCTGCAAAGAAGCAGTGTGTCGTGCATGGATGGTGGAAGCAGAGACAAGGTCTGGTTCTGTGAGGAGCAAAATTCCCTCAGCTCCTGGCAGCCCTCTGGAAAGCTCGAAGCATCTTGAAGGCTCACAGACAAATTATTTTAGCATTAATTACAACATCAATGAGAAAACAATACCCAAATGGGAATTTAGGATGGTGTCTGCATGGAATGTTTCTCATTATTTTTCTATGGATTTTGTACGACAGGAGAACACTTTAAAACCCATCTTGCTTTCAAGCTAGTGCTGAATCTATGCCTTCATGCTAAGCGGAGGGCAGGCAGAGCCTCAGTCATCTAATTTGTGCATTCTTATAGCTGCCTGACAAGGCTGTCTTTTTTTTATGAAGGAATAGGAACCCAACATTTGTTTTCTTTTTTACAGCCAAAGCTCATTTAAAGCAGATTTTTAAAGGTTTGATTATGAACATTTTTTTTCCTTGCTTTCCCTTTTGCTTGTCTTCAATGATTTTTTTCAAAGCTATCCCGTTAGATATTGCCATCTCATCACTTTCAGTTCCTAAGTAACAAGAAAATGAATGGAGCCTTGTGCATAACCAAAAGATCTGAGCTTGGTCAGAATGAAATTATATATTTTTCAACGTGGATAAAAATCAAACTAGTTTTAAAAATTATCTCAAAAGAGAAATAGGGGGAGGGGAAGAAAAGGGAAACACTGGGAAATCTTTTTTTTTGGGAGAAAAAGAATCCAATTATCATCTTGCAAAGGCCTGATGTTTACATATTTCCTCACTTTGCACAGTGTCTTGCTTATTCAATGATAAAATTCTACAGGGTGTCTCTATGCAGGGCTTCATTAGAGATACAAGAGCCTCACAAATCCAGCCTTCGTTACATTTGTCCATACATTTGAGAAGAGCTATGAATGTTACCGAGTTGTGAAAAACTTGCTGCTTTGAAGCTGCAGAAACTTTTCTTACAAACATTAGGACATGTCTAGAATCCACATTTCTATGAGTGTTAGATGTGTGTGTGCACTCCCAGAGCTACAGTTCTTTTAAACAAAGTACTGGAAAACATGTCCTTTCAGATTTCCTGCCTGTTGTACCATGTTGCAACTGCAGCAGTTGATGGAACAATCCCCGTGGCATTTTGTCATATCACATAAAGCATCAAGTGATAGATGCACTTCAGAATAACGTGTCCTAGAGATATAGTTTCTAGAAGCACAAACCAGTTCTTCCCCTACCCTTACTAGTACACCCTTCAAAATACTCGCTCATCCCCAATTCTTTGCTGCAAAAGCAAAAGTGTCTCTCAGTTCCACAGATGTTAAATACTAACAGACACAGATCAAGCCTGAAAGAACATCAGCAGATAGATACTTGTTGGCTAAACCAACCTAAAACAACTCCTAATTCAGCTAGTCCTTGATTTGCCGAACCTCTTGTGCTTCAGCCCTGGGATCTCCTATGGCTCTGGTAAAGCACAGTATTTATGCATTTCTATGTCTGCACAGATCTTGTCACTGTCACACAGTTTGAACTTCCACAAGCACTTCAAATAGCACTTGCTTAAAGCATTTTTACTCATGACACTCCTGGCATTGTCTCAGAAAGGCCCTGTCTCCTTTTCATTCACTCTTTGGAAAGCTAAAACATGTCCAAGCTAATCTCAGAGTTCCTATTTTCAATATAATCTGTGCCAGTTGGTAGGATTGCCAGATATTTGTTGTCCACTAGTCATCAAAGACTGGTCTTGGTACTTGCAAAGGAGGCCCATGATACCTAGGAGGACAGAAGGGCATCACCACTCCAACACAAAATGCTGGAGTAGAACAGGGAAGGGCTGGAGTCACCCTCAGAGACCTGCATTGTTTTGCCCGTTTCTCTGGAAAATGATTCATCCTGTGGCCAGATCAGGTTGAAGCAGTTCATGTTCTTCAGATGGTTTAGAGGGCCAGGACCCAAACCATGGGCACACTCACCTGATAGAGAGCACAGGCACCGAGGTCTTACATGGGCTCCCAAAGATCATGACAAGTCCTCGTAGTTCACCTGAAACTTGATTTGGGAAGTGGATTATTTCTCCTGCCATTACAAAGCAGACACTGGAGAATTTCAGATATTCCCACCCAAATGTTTGGAGTCTGTTTTGATTTAATACTAGTCAACTCTGTGGGTCCCAAAAACATGGCATATTGTTGTATCTCATAATTCAGTGCAGAGTAACACCTGCTTGCAGTCTGAAAGTGAAACTTCAATTCAGCAAATCACCCAGCCATCACAAAGGCACAGAGGGAAGTAAAGGCCACCTCCTTTTGTACAGGTTTGCAATCTTATCTTTGCCTTGCCAAAATAAAATCAATAGAACAAAACACCAAGACTTGGGCCTTTTGTTAATCATTTGACAACCAAAGTCTATAAATTCATTTCCCCATTTCATTCCTTTATTTATCTGAAAAGTCCTGAAAGTCCTGAAAGGACAATGAAAACTGGCCTGACTCTGGCTGTCTCAGTCAAATAAAGCTGGCATGGACACGGAGTTACACTTCGCCACCCACCCGCACAATTTGAGCTTCCCAGCCATCAAAGCCCAATCAAAACTGCATTTTCCTGACTGTCAGTTTCTCTATGCATTTTTTAGAGCACAGATGTAATAGGTTTTACAGGGAGTCCCTTTGATTCGTGCCAGCCCTGCACATTCTCATTCTGCCCCTAATCTCTCCTTTGTGGCACGCGGACTCGGAGCAGTGGGCATGGATCCCAGCGGACACTGATTACCATCCAAATTCCCCTTTGGAAATGATCCCATCTGGCAACTGCAGAACCCAAAGCTTCGACCCTCGGCCATTGTTCTTCTCCAAAATGAGCAGATTCAATTTTATTACAGATTAAACATTTGCTGTATTTTCTGTGTAAAGCTAATTCCAAGCACTATGTCAAAACACAGAAACTTTCCCTGCTTACGCTCCTGCAGGGTCCTTTATTTTAAGAATGAATAAAAATCAAGCAGTCCAAGCCTTTTTTTTTTTTTTTTTTCCCCAGAATACATACAAAGAATTGCTCCCCAAGCTTAAATTTTGCATGTCAAGTTTCATCTGGGAGCAGATTCGTTTTTATAGCTCAGTTATCAGCTGTGCAAACAGGCTATTATTCATGTTCATCTAGGGTCTAACAGCATTATTGACCTCTGAAAAATTTGCCAGGCCAAGCAAATTTATGCAGGACCTATTTTAGAGAGGAAAGAAGAAGAAAATGAAACAGGGCTGGACAAGCCCACGAAAGACAACTGAGAGCCTTGTACATCTTCCTCACAGAGCTGAGAGCAATGGAGTTATCTCCTGTTGCACAGTGAAGCTCACATCAAATCCATGTGCAGCTCCAGCTCTGCACTGTGACCTCTCTCTCCCCATCTGTGGTCACATATGCAGGATGCAGATGGTCAGACTGTCCTGTGATCCAGCGTGGAGAGGATATAGTTGGCATATAGGCCATGGCACCGCCTTGTGACTAGGGAGCGTACCTGGTGGTGGGGCCCTGCATGCACAGAAACCCTATCAAAAGCTCTGCTTCCCATCAATTGAGCCCTTCTTATCATTCAACCTGCCTAGCTATCACTCCAGCTACCATATCTGATGCACAGATGACAATAGGTCTCAACTCACAACCCAACTCTCACCCAAAATAGCCAAACGGTGCAAATCCAAACATAACCAAAAGCATCCAGTCATGTTTCTGGCAGTGGTGCTCATTTGTGTAAATGCTTTGTGGACAAACATCGCTCTTCCTAAGCAAGGATCTGTAAGGCTAGACTGTGCAAATAAAAAATAATTAAGTATTGCCGTGCCTTATATGCTTGTGTTAACGATCTATTGCTCATTTATCTATTGATTGTAACACATATCATGCAATTGAAAATGAAATTTGTACCAATAGCAGCAGTAATCTTTTCTTGTATATTATGTTCTCAAGTGGTTAGCAATCTGAAGTTACTTATCTTTCTGAAACATGTTAGAAATTCTGGTAATACAAAATCAAAGTCTTCCCTTAAACAGAAATCCAATAGAGTTAAGTTCTCACTGGTTTTACCTGCAGTGTGATATTTTCATGGATTTTATTGTCAGTTTTTCACAATATCAAAGTGATTTCCAAATCAGTTTTAAGAATCTGAAAGACAATGTGTCTTCAAACCAAAATCTCTTTACTTTTATACAGCAGCAATAGTGCACATTTCATGACAATCTTTTAAGAAAGACTGCCCTGATATTTTTACCATTAAAATCTGAATTGGTTACAATCCTGCTGTAAAAGTTTGTAGGTGGCTGAAATGACTCTTTTGTCAGTCACTTTATTAAAAATGCAGAAACATAGTATCATTCTTTATCAAAAATCAAACCAGCCTGGTTGGCACCCTTATAAAATTTTTAAATTGTCATTATTCTCATGTTAAGTTAAAGCCCCCTTGTTTGCTTTAGACATCTATGGGAATTCATCCATCTTCAAAGGAAACTCAAAGGGCAAGACAGCATTCCTGTGCTTAAATGTTGAGTAAACAATGAGTATATTGCACCATGGTGGTTTGTTGGTTGATTTTTTTTTTTTTAACCAAGTGCACAAGGATTCAGATTTAAAAGATACCATTACTTAAGAGAATTTATCTTGAAATAAGCAAGTGTTTGAGTCCTGCACAGCAGAATGGGAATTTGTCAGTGGACATCTGGAGTACTGTGTCCAAATGTGTTCTGGGCTCCGCAGTTCAAGGACAGGGAATTACTGGAGAGGGTACAGCAGAGGACAACAAAGATCATGAGGGGCCTGGAGCTTCTCTCTTATGAGGAAGAGCTGAGGGACTTGCGTCTTTTTATTCAGGAGAAGACTGAGGGGGGGATCTCATCAATACCTATGAATACTTAAAGGATGGATGTCAATAGAAAGGGGCCAGTCTTTTTTTCAGTGGTGCCCAGTGACAGGACAAGAGGAAACGGGCACAAACTCATACATCAGAAATTCCATCTAAACATGGGGAGGAACTTCTTTACTTTGAGGGTGGCACAGCTGTGGAACAGGCTGCCTGGAGGCGGGGTGGAATCTCCATCTCTGGAGATGTTCAAAACCCACCTGGGACAAGTGGTACAACAGGAAACACTGAAGGCATCGATGGATGCTTTAGTTCCTGCCCAGTACTTTCCATGATCAAATTCTGTTTTCATTTACAGTATTAATAAAATTAATTATGCAAGGTACCTGCAGCAGGCTGACTATTTTCTTTCTTATTTTCAGTCAAAATAGTTCACATATTTCAGAGAACCAAAGCAGGGAGAATATACTGTTCCCCCCCAGGAAAAAATTAATAACCCTAGCAACCATTTCAGTGAAAAGGCTTCAGAGACTTCAGATCTTGAAGCAGGGACTTCAAATGGGTTAAAAAACATGTAACTTGTTTATTGCACACAAGAACTATGCTGTGCTTACATTATAAAGGCGGCTGATCAAGCACATAAAATGGTGTGGTTTCCTGTGAAACAGTAATTCATGTGCTTCGTGCACAGGCACCGTGATAGTGCTGTAAATGACCGTGCCCCACGTGCTCTTTTCCTTATCTCATTCAGTGAGCAGAATGAACAATGTTCAACTACTGTGTAACTTCCGATAGTTTATTTTCCTTCATTATTCACTCTCACCAGGCGTTATTTATTGCACACTATTTAGATTCTGCTTTGAAAACAGTATTATTCACCTCTTCTTAGGCTTTTCTGTGGTGCTTATCACGATAGTGTGAACACCACAGATATCAGTGCATTCATTTTTATAAACGTTCTGAGATGTTAAGGTTGTAGTTTTTGCCATTTTTATGGAACATGAACAGAGTAAGATGTACCTTGGTACCTAATACACTTGGGTACATAATACAAGCTCTTTAAAACCTGTGTTTTCAGACTTCTTATATTTAAGATTTAAGATCTCAATGGCTTCAGCTGAACCTGTGATTGCTCAAAAATTTTCCAGTTTACAGCCCTTAGCTGTGTACCACAAAAAACCCCAACAAACTCACAAGTAGAAAACAGCCTTGAAGAGTTTCGTTTGATGCAAATAGGATTATCAGAATCAAGTAAGAGTTCTCTGGCACGTGTGGAGATACAACCCATTTCTCTGCTAGTCACCTTCCCTGAGAGGAAGCCATCACAAAAAAAAATCATTTTTCTTTCTGTTGATCCTTGCACCGCAGCCCACATGCTCTTCACTTTCTACAACAGGAAAGGCTTTGGTGCTCATTCGCTACAGACTATTGATTTATCTCCAGAGCACACTTCATTGTTAGTTTTTAAATGAAGCAAAGGTCCCAAGCGGAAAAAAAAATAGCATGGAATCCCATAATTAGAGATGAACAAAGTTCAGGTCTGTAAAATAGCTGAATTAAGGCTGCATAGGAAAGACAGGAAAGCTCAACTTTTGTGAACTCATCTTTGCATTTTAACACACCTTTGTCTAGGTTTTCTAAACATATGTGTGTAAAATCTGTGTTCTTTTCTTGCACAAGCCATAGACCCAGCTGCTGTCTCCTCAGACACTCATGCTTACTTTTGCAGTTGCTGGGCTGTAAGAAGAGGAGGGATGAGTGCCCAGCCTGACTTAAAGTATTCCACAATTGCAAATAAAGCCTGCTCAGCTGGAGCAGATGATGCTTACTGCAGAGAGTCACAGGAGGCTTCAACAATGATGCTCTGGCAAGCCTTTTTGGACCCAAATCCACATGGATATTGGGCCGTAAGCACACGGATGACTATCCACAGGAAGACTGAAACACATAAAAGTAATTCTCCAGCCAAACTCCTTCTCTCAGGCCTGGGGTCACCAGAAGGGGTAGCTGGAGTTTTATTGAAGGTGGTCAACTCCCTACCCAAATAGGTAGGCAATTTTGGCTAGAAATTTCCTGAAAACAAAAAGTTAACCAAACCAACCAGTCAACCAAAAATTACCAGACATGTATACACTATGACCATCTTTGCTTTATATTTCAGGCATCTTGCTTTCGTAGTATTATTTTTGGAGTGAATTTAGCATGCCAAAAGGTGATTAACTGCAACTGCAATTCTATTCTTTCCCATTCCTCATGAGGCAAATAAGACCTTCTGTGTGTAAGAGCACCAGGAAGCTTATGCTGAGAAGTTTATGTTCTCTGAGCAGCATCTCATTACCTGGAAAAGTTCCAGAACACCTGATTTGTGAAACATACAGACAATCAAAGCATTCAAGTGGAGGGAGAAATAGAAGCAAACATCTGTAAAGGAAGAAGATGGAGAAAGTTTGTTTGTTTGTTTGTGGGTGGTTTTGGCCTTGAAAATAGGGGAATCAGCCATATTCTGAAATATTGGCAAGGTAAACAATTTTCCAGTAACATATTCTTGTAGTCCTCACATCCCACAGTCTTAGCTGTCATCCTATCTCAAAGGCATTGCATCACTGGAGAAGGCTCATTCTTTTGCCATTTGGGGCAGATGATCGAACACTGAATGTCTTTCTACAGGTGAGATCCCTTAAAAATCAATACATTTATGAGGGCTGTTTTTTCCCTTCTCACTAATAGGATTCAAAGTGCCTTGTTTCCACAACATTCTCTTCCAGTACATACACTGTCAGGGATAGGCAGAGGTCTGGCTCATGCGTACTTTAGTTTGCTTGAGCTAGCTCATGAGATGCCTATAAATCATGACAGAAAGGTGCTCGTTCCTTAATGGTCCCTCAGTGCCTCTAGAGCTTACAGCTGCGTCTGGAACCTACTGTCCTCTCTGCTCCTGGGCTGAATGCAAAAAAAAGTAATTGATTAACAGGAGGGTTTGAGAGACTAAAATGTTTTTTTATCATGAGTTTGAGGACTGATTGTTTTACATGTTAGTAAATCAAGCCAGTTTGCAGCATAAGGGAGTTTTATCATCATAAGGTCCATCTTAATATCCAGCCTCAGGGAAGGCTGGACCACATAAATGTCAAATATGTCTTGGTTCTGTTGGTTAGAGATCTCATTTTAATGAGGATGTAAGACTGAGGCAACACCAAGATAAATCCTCATTGTGGAAGACTGATGAGGAGCTGAATAACTTGCAGAAAAAAACTTTTACAGAGAAGGTCCAGCTGGGTGCACAGACAACTTGCATCTGCTCTGGTAAGCATTTGCAATTGTCTAACTCTATGAGTCACAAACATGGATCTTGAGAAGTGCCCTAGACTACTAAGAGGAAAGATTCCGACTAAGATTGTATTACACACCCACCACCATCTTCTCAAACACCTTCATTGTGAAGTAGCACGTGGACAAATGAAAGAACAGCTCAGAAATGCCAGATTTGTACAAATTGCCTCTTTGCACATATATTGGAGGGCTCCTGTTGAGAAACACAACAGCAGCTTTGAGTTTGCTCCAAATAGCACTTGTTGGGAGATACCAAATTTCAAAACAGAAGAGGGGAGTGAAGAAGCCCAAACCCATCAATACCATTTCCCTAGATGGTAAACTGGTAATTTAAACTAATCACATCAGCAAAGCTTAGACTTCAAAGCCTGGAGGATTCTCACCACTTCACTGGTTACTCTACCAGAAATACTTTTCAGATTACATGAGAAAGAAAGTGGATTCTGGATGTATCCTTCTGCACAGCACAGATACAAGCTGTTATGCATATGAGCACAAGATAAAGGGATATTGAGCACCAGGAAACCGCAATTACATTAACGGAAATGTTATTATGCAGCGATGCAATATTCCTGGCCAGTAGCTGACATGAAGCACAAAAAGAGAACACACAGCAGGGCACCTTATTTAGGCAGGTTGGTGATGTTGCTTAAGATCAGAGGATTAGGTTGTTCAGAGAAATGTGTGAGAGCCAGAAAGGTCATGGTGCTTTGCCCGGACAGTGAGGGCAACCAGGACCGGCGACCAAACAGCACAGAGCCTGTTGTGACCAAGAGGAACTTTGACAGATCTTCAGGGAAGGCCAGAGAAAAGGAGCTTTGAAGTGCTGCAGCACAAAAAAGCAACATTCACGTCTAGGCATTCTTAAACTGCTGCTTGTGCTTTTCCTGAGATCTGTGATTTTGTACTGACTGAGCTCACTACAAAATTGTAATGATTTCAGTGGAAGCAGTGCACTCTCAGACTCCTTACTCAAAACTGCACAGACTAATGAACCTGTTGAGTCTTATTATAGTATATGCTTCCCTGCGACAATATTTGGTTGCACAGATACTGACCTGCTTGTTCAAATAAGAACTGATTTACATTCAATGATTTTTTTTCACAAGGATAAGTTTCTCTGGGTGTAGAATTAGATAAAAATCAATTACATGCTGTGAAAGACGGAGATACTCAATGATGCTTATTTATTCTGCTAACTGAATGGATTCAGCCATCTATATATTTCCTCTCTTTTCATAAATGAGTAAAAGCTTCTCTGTGTTATTGTATTTCTTAGTAGCAGCTCTGAAAAAATTATGTGTTTTTCTATAATATTGATGTTTTCCTCCTGAGCAATGCTGGGTTTTTTTCTGCGCTTCCTCCACTCTCCATGGGTATTCCCCTCTGCTACTCTTTCTACTGTTTTGACCTGAGTATAGTCATCATTAGCATAACCAGAGAACTATGTGTTACAGTCATGGAACAAGGAGCATTTAAAAAATAAATTGCTGACTGAAATTAATTTAAATCACTTAAACCAGCAGGCAGCTGATTTGAGGACATCAGTTCTGTACCAGGCCCTGCAAGAATCTGCATTGCACAGTATCCTCCTTCCAGCAGTGGTCAGCAGCAGATGATTGGGAAATATTATATTCTTCTGTGTGATCCTTTTCTGATGAAGGCTTCTGAAAAATACTACTTCAGGAAATTCCCGGTCTACAGGTTTTCTCTCTACCATTATAATTGCTACCACCAGTGGAGTGGATTTACTTTTAAGGAGAACAGTTAATTCATGTAGGGTTAAGTAATAACAAGGCTCTGCATGATGGGATTGGATGTTCCCACAAATACTAGAAAAGCATTCAAACTATAGAATCTGCCCCTCTGCTGGAATTAACATTACTTTTGAAAGACTCTCTACCACCATGCAGGAGGTTGAGATGAATATCCATCATCACTGTCCATACTACCTTTGTTTGATAAGGAAAGGATGTGCAGTTTCCTATACTACCCAGTACCATTCAAGAACAGAACACATGCTTACAGAGAGATTTGTCAAATCAAAGAAGATTTACTGTTTTGTTGTCATAAAAGTCCCCAAAAGTCACAGTGAAGGATGAAGCTGGGTGAATGCAGGAGGCTTATAGCAAGAACAGAAACCGATTGTGTTGCTATGGACTACACAACCCATTTGATACGCTGCGCAGAAAGCATTGTGGCTGCTATGCAAATCTTAGAGCTCAAGTGCAGAAAAATAAGGACGTAACTAAAGTAGGATCATTTAGGCAGGAGGAAAATAAAAGAAAAACAGAACATCTTGAATATTACTTTAGAACCATTTCGGACTGCAATGTTGACATCTCAGAAATTCAGCATAAATCCATGCCACTGAAACATATCTGACTTCAAAATAACCTGCTGTTACAGGCTCACTAAGAAACAGCATTACACAATTTATTGGAGTTATTTCAGTTCAAGGCAACAAAGCTCTGTGTTGTACACACCAAGATTTAGCTCAGTTAGAATGGTTCAGCAGTTAGCAGGTACTTTTGCTGATGATTGTCATCTCTCTGCCTCACTGGGTGTCCCAGTACCATGGCAGAGAAAACACCTCTCTCTGCTTCCAGGTACATTACTTCCAGATGTCCCAGTAACACAAAGGAAATGCATATGACCAAATCCATGTGCCAGCACCGCTCCAGGGAACAGAGCAGCACAGGATCTGCAGTGGAAAGGTGAGGGATTGCTTTTGCTTCAGATACTGCAGGTATCAGGCAGGGGCTTAGGCACCCTCTCCAGCTGGGGTTCGGCAAGCACGTCTTAATGCAGCTCTGAAACAGATTCTCCTGCTCTGCAAACTACACTGTATTACCAATCCAATGGCTTCAGGTTAAAAAAAGATGGTATATTTGTTTATTTGTTTGAATCATAGTGGAGCACTGACTTGTAACCAGAAGTCTGAATGACAAATTAACCCCTTTAAAGCAATTATTTATGAAACTAAACGTAGTTTTTCAGAAACACAGATGATCCCTATCAGTACATCTCTGCTAAAGTTGCAGTAAGCTGTTTCAGATTAGCCTTTCTTTCCCTGCTTGATCATCCTTTCTATTTAATAATGGCCTAGATCTCATTTATATGGGGTGGGCATGTCTAGAGACCTTACTGCATTAAATTAGAAACTGTATTTCCATATTATCTGTGACATTCAGATGCACCTCTATTGATATTTTTTCCTTGGTTAATTAAGCACTGACTTGAGTATTAGCTCACATCCTGGCCTTCCTCTCAGAGGTGATAGTAAGCTCTACATTCTCTCCAGGACTAATATACATTATCTGTGGTAATAAGTGTGTAAATTCTCTCTGCTTTACCTTTTGGAGAGACTATCTTCTGTCCTCTATTCACATGGCTATATTTAATATTTCCTTGTTTCCACAACATTGCATAATCTGCACCAAATTTTTGTTCTCTGAGGAATCACAGAATACTCACAGTGAGAACGAACCTCTGGAGGTCATCGACTCCCTGCTCAGAGGAGTCAGCTAAAGCAGGTTGCCCTTCGCAGTGTCCAGTCAGGTTCTGAGTATCTCAGAGGATGGAGATACCATAGCCTCTCTGGGTAACCTGTCCTAGTGTTCAACCAACTCACAATAAAAAATGTTCTGACATTCATATAGAACTTCTGCAGTTTGAGCTCGTTGTCTCTTTCCCTGTCACTGGGGACCATTGAGAAGAATCTGCTTCTGTCCTTCTTACACACCAAGCACCTTATACAAAAAAAAAAAAAAAAAAAAATCGAACAAGAAACAAACAAAACAAAAGCCCAAAGCAGATTAAAAAGCAGGATTTGCATTCTGTCCTAAAAAAGCTGCTTTGATGATGTGACTAGCTCTTGGGCATCTAACTTTAAACCTCTGAGTATCGTATGCATTTGTGTGCTTTAAAACACAAAGGCTGGTTGGGTGTCAAGACTCCAGGTAAAGTTTAGTGTGCCAGTACCCATGGTTCTGACATTTACTAATGTTGTGCTGCAGAGGAGAATTGGTAATGCCTTTGGTGTGCTTTATAGTTTTGTTAGCAAAACGACGCGACACTTTTAATCTCCAGAAAGTATCTTCCATAGAATTAGCAACGTATTCCAGTGCCTTTCCAGAGCAAATCACTGTCACCCATGAACAGTGCGATAAGACCCACTGGGCATAAAATAATATGTTATTTTCCTGAAGGTTTCAAGAAAATGATACTTAGAACCATTTCCCTAGGTGCCAGCTGGCATCAGATGTTAACTAAGCCATAGGTAGCAATACCAGCTATAACATCTCCTGAGGGGCTGCAAGCATACAGCTGCTCCTCACACTTGCAGCTAAGATATCGGGCATTAGACTCAGTTCACCTGTCACAAGGCTTCAGAGGGGATTAAAACCATTATGGAAATGGAGGAGGACCTTATCTATGAAAACTTGGATGAGTCACCTTTCCTACGGCACCATTTAGCTATGCGTGAATCACAAGACAATACTGTTCAGCTATGGATGTCTTTAACAGTTATATTTCAGGGTCTAAAGCTGAAGTTCTTAATGTTGTCTGGGAGAGATAGGCAAGCTCGATGTGTGTGTGAAGAGACTTGGGAGGTAAGGCAGTGTCGGTGCCCCTGCCCTGGCTCAGGTCACTATGCCCATGCTGCACAGAAGGTCTGTGGTAATGGGAAAGTGAAGTTAAGAGTCCCTGGTTTTGCATCCACAAGCTCATGGACCAAAAAGAGCATGACCAACCCACCTGCAACTCATTATCTCAAATTGCTCATAAGAATTCCTATCAAAGAGATATAAAGTATTATTAATAACATTTTCCTAACATAATAATGCCCCAAATCCTAATGCGTTGATAGCATTAATGCTTCATGATTTCCCTGGCACTTAATGAGGTTATTACTGTACTGATAAACTGATCTCTGCTAGAGCCCTAAGGGGTTTGTATCAAGATGTCAGCAGTGAAATGACCATGCAAGTGGCCTTGCTGTATAACAAGTTTCAGTTTTTTCACACAAGCCAATGAACCATAGAGTGACTGTCATAGCCCTTTGTTTGAAAACAGCAGTAATAGGGCAGACTACATATGCAGCTTCACAAAGCATTTATCATTTGCTTGCACCATTTAATTACTATCTATTATTTTATGGTTTTGCTAAAGTATTCAATGGAATTAAATCCCAAGCATCACTTTCAGCCCTTGTCATCCAATTTGGCTTTAGCAAAATTGCATAAACAAGTACACAATCTCAACATATTTCAGCACAATTTATGGCTCCAGGGATGTAAGTTCCAGGAACGATTTAATAGAAAATAAACATGATTATTAATAGAAGCCATAAAGGAGTGGGATGACAAAGCAATGTGACTATCACACAAATTACCTAATGGAATAATAAAGTATCCATTCTTCTCACCCAGCTACTTAGATTTTAAATCTCGTTTTGTCCTCTGCACTAATAACCACTAGTTTGCCTGTATGTTGCCTTGAAGAAGAGAGAATGGGGCTTTTATTGCTCATGTTTTTCCCAGACGTGTACAAAACAGGAGCTTATAGAGCACACATTTATAGTGATGCCATAAGTGAAGGAATGGAGGAGACAGAAAGATGAAACTACCATGTAACACATTAAGGAACAATAATGTAAAAGCAAACAGTCCAGAATAGAGCACCCATTACTTCTACTGTCAGAGCTATTGATAAACTGAAAAATGAAATTGTTCTGAAGGAGGAAAAACACAAGACTCATGACTGGCAAGCTCTTAACAGGGATTATATATATTCAGCTCTATCTGTTGAGATATTCAGCATGTGCTTGAAGTTATGACTTTAATGGGACTGCATTGGAAACAAAATATATTAATAATGCTAATAAAACACACAAAGGAGACTTCAAGATGTTTTTTACCTGTCCTATGAAAAGCGGTATGGAAAAACTGCTCAGGACATGAAGCTGTAGAGTCTAAAATTGTGGATGAAGTATGCACCATAATCAATCATGCAAAAAATTACTGCAGTCCATTTCTAATTTATAGAAAGACATCTCAGAAAAGCTGACAAACTACAAGGAAATCACTACATCTGCAAGTCCAGTAAACTGGGAATTTATCCCTCCCCTCTCTCCTTCTCATCACTTCCCTGAGTAACCCATTTTGCCATTCAGAACCAGTAGCTTCCTTGCTCTAGTCACCTGCTGGTGTGGCTGCAGGAACAGAGAGCAGCCTGAAGTTTCCAAGCAGCATTTATAGACAAACAGTTAGAGAATTGTTCTCTGTCATAAAATCCGATCAATAAAATTTGAAGGGATCATCAGTGAGCAACCAGAGATGGCTTCAATGTGGGAGGCACAGGAGCATCTGTAAGTAGCATCACAGACAACTGAACAGATTTAAAGTTGGCCTTGATTAACTTGAAATATTTCAAAATTCTTGGGCGAAAGATCCTTTGAAAATGGAAGGCATTCTCATTCAAACAGAGCACTATTAACAGTTCATTACATTTAGCCACCTGTACTTATAACAAAATGGTATGTTTGCATCCCAGTACACTCTTCTGGGCGTATAAACCACGACCCACACGCCAGTACCCCTGCCAGCGTACAGAAACTCAGCACAGCAAAGCGGTTCATACTCAGGGTAAATGTTCAACTTAAAAGCCTTCACACTCAACATTTCCGCAGCCATCACCAATAACCTCATTGTGGTTACATCACAGAGGATGTCCCACTCCTCTCTGCTGTCTCACTTTAAAAAACATAGAAGCTGAGGTTTCCTTGGATTTCTAGTGGGTTTAGGTGTTTGTCCCATATTAGGACTGGTCAGTGCCAACCATCATCTACCACAGCTCCAACAGCTCATCACTACCATGAGCTGGGTGAGGGCTACAAATGCACTGGGTATCACACAATTTCCTTCATGCTTGTCTTCAGGACCATGACTGACCTCCTCTCTCTTTTTTTTTATTCTTTTTGCAACATGTGCATTCTCTAGTTTTATTTGCATATTCTTAAATCAATAATTGTTCTCCTAAACATAATAATTTTAATCACAACTATGTAATTCTGTTTAAAAGTCATCTGGATGCACAATAATCACAGCAGTCATTTTTAAGACATTTAAATCAGAAATAAATTAGTTACTTCTTTCTGGCCTTAGCTGTTACCTGAAGAGTGAACACATCCTTTCATCAGCCTTTTGCTGTTACTATGTTTAGTACTATGTTTAGATTATGTACAGTACACCAATTCTTAGTATTGCATCCTTCTATACCATCCTGCTCATCTCTTCGTGCATGTAAGTAAAGCAGGTATGATTTGCAGTTGGTCCAGTGCTTCAGGTGTACACCAGCTATGGGTCCCAACAGACAGCTCCTCTCTGCCAGGCAACAGCCACTGCGTGTCCTCGAAAGCTCTTCAGGATTCAAACAGAAGCACTTGTTAGCCTGGCCCATTCTGAAACGGCATATGAATTGATGCTTCAATAGGGCATCAGGCCAGGGAATTCAAGATGGTTTTCCTTTTATACCAGTCTAGAAAATTAAGATTTCCTCAGTTCAAGCCATAAGACAGCCTTAACAGCAGGTGGGAGACAATACCAGGATCCTTTATGTCAGTCATCCATTTGGAATCTGTTCAGAGGCAGATTTTTCCCCTTTGTCTTTTCCTTTTCCTTCAAAGACCTTTCTTTTCCATCCTTTCATCTATCTCTTTTTCCTTTGGTTCCCAGTACTTTGGGCTAATACAGCAGGATATTAGACAGAAAATGCTGCTAATTAGTTTATTTCTGTATTCATCACCAGATCAATCTTGCAGGGTGCAACCAAGCTATCAGCCTATTTAGAAGAAATCCTGCTCACCTCAATTTCTGCAACATGTTTGTACCAATCTGTCTTGTGTTTTCTTCAGGATTTATAAAAATAAAGTATTAAGACAGACTTTTCTCCTCCTGTGGTTTATCTAAAGACCAGATTTTGCCATCTTCACTCATACCGAATGGTCACTTCTGACATCTATTCTTTAATTGATTTCAGTGGGACTTCTTATGTATTGTACATGGTAAAATCTGACTTCATAATCATTAACAAGTGCCCTTCTCCCCCAAGCAAGGGTGGGCTTCAAAAGAAAGATTCTTTTTGCTCAGAAAAAGACCCCTATATTCCAGAAAATTCGTATAGCAGGACTAGCAGGACCCCAGCTTCTAACATACAGGAACAAGAGGTCAATAATACTTTTCAGTATGAGAACCAAAAACCTTTAATGCCACTATATCATCCATGCAATGGTCTGACATCCTTACCCTGCTCAGTTCACCTTTATGTTGTTACCCAGTCTGTCTAAATGGTCCTGCCACTCCCTTCTGTCTTCATTGTAAGTTTAAATTGCTCTTCAATCCCAGGGACCTCTAAGCTTTTTGAAAGCTAAAGATTGCTTTAAAATTGATGCTTAACCTACCCAACAACTATCATTAAATATGGAGGGACCCACATTATAGTCCCACTGTCAATTGATACCTTTTGTGATACAATAATAATACAGGTGCTGTTTGCTACACGGATCCCTAAAAAGTAAATAGCTTCAAATGGAATTCAGGCCTGAAGAACTACAGAGAACCACTCTGAACCTCAAAGAATACATGAAACAAAAAATTCTGATGTTTTTTGGCTTCTGCCCATCAAGCAGAAGCAGTCTGAGATCATCAGAGCAGCTAGCCCCATGGCCACCTTTTACAGGAGATTTGGGATTCTAGCCCTCTTTAGACCAAAGATCAGACTGACATTTATTGCCACTGTGTCTTTGCCCACATAAAAGCTCTTCAGGCAAGGAAGGGTTGCCGTTCTTACACCTCAACTGAAAAGGGAAAGACTTTCCTACTCAAGCAGCTCAGTTATTTTCACCAATTTTCAATTCTGTTTATCAGCTACATAGAAGATGTAAATCAGGCTAAAATGGGGCTGGAGAGAGAAGAAAAAATGCTGATGGCTGAACATGCAGGGTCAATTTCTTGCCTCCCTGCTTCTGCATGCTACAGCATCCACACCTCTGAGCAGTACGAATGAAGATGCCTAGTTCACAGGACACACTGGAGTGCAGTATTACTTAGAGGTCAAACTGCTGCTGCTATTTTCTTGGAAAGTACTTTAGTCAGCTAATATATTAGAGTCAATAGATACCTACTGCTGCAGTGTCTGTGCCTCTCAAGCCCAAGGCTACTGATAAGCACATTTGTATTGACTGCAGAACAGTATATTCCAAGATTTCAGTTCTGAAGTTTTCTCCCAAGGAAAGCTAAAATACTAAAAATTCCCTTCAATCCAAATGAGGGAGGAGAGAGCTGGAAATGACTGCTGAGTTGCACACAGGGTTGGTTAGATCCTGCTCACAGGGCATGAAGTACCACACAGGTTAAGATTTGGTTTGCTGGACTTCCCTCAGCTCAGCACCATGTGGGGCCAGAGTGCTCCTGCTGGAGCCAGGCAGAGAAGCAGCTACACAGATGCCTGGTAGCCAAGAGAGAGGCAGGGAAGGCCACCTCTGGCACTGCTGCCTGGTGAGCAGCTCCCAAGGAGTTTCACAGCATAGGATTTACCTTTGAAAGTGGACAGGAGGGAGGGCAGCCAGCTGCAAGAGAGACCCACGGCTGGCCCAGGCTGAGCCCATCAGCAACAGTGGTAGCACCTCTAGAAGAAGTTACTGTGCAACACAGCAACTGCAGCTGAAGAGGAGTGAGAATATGTGAGAGAAAGAACTCTGCAGTCACCAAGGTCAGTGAAGAAGGAGAGGAAAGAGGTGCTCTGGCTGCTAGAGCAGAGATTCCCTTGAAGCCCATGGTGAAGACCATGATGAGGCAGGTTGTACCCCTGCAGCCCATGGAAGTCCACAGTGGAGCAGCTATCCACCTGCAGCCCATGGAGAACCCCATGCTAGAGTAGGTGTGTGCTTCTGAAGGAGATTGTGACCCCATGAAGACCCTGCACTGGAGGCTTCTGGCAGGACCTGTGGACCCATGGATAGAGGAGCTCACACTGGCACAGGTTTGCTGGCAGGACTTTTTACCCTTTGAGGAACCCAGTCTAGGGCAGCCCATTCCTGAAGGATTGCACACCATGGAAGTGACCCACACTGAAGCAGTGGTTAAAGTACTGTAGCCCGTAGGAAGGACTCATGTTCATGGAGGACTGCATCCCATGGGAGGGATCCCATGGTGGAGCAGGGGAAGAGTGTCCTCCCTCTGAGGAAGAAAAAATGGCAGAGACAAGGTGTGATGAACTGACTGCAACCTTCACTCCATTCCCCATCCCCTTGTACTGCTGAGGGAGAGTATGTAGAGAAATCAGGAATGAAGTTCAGCCCAGAAAGAGGGGAGTGGTGGGGTGAAGGTGTTTTAAGTTTTGGTTTTATTTCCCATTATCCTACTCTGGTTTCATTGGTAATAAATTAATTTCCCCAAGTCAAATGTATTTTGCCCACAATGGTAGCTGCTGAGTGATCTCCCTATCCTATCTTGACCCAAAGTCTTTTGTTATATTTTCTCTCCCCTGTATAGTTGAGGTGGGGAGGGATAGAGAGGCTTTGGTGGGCATCTGGTGCGTAGTCAACTCACCACACCAACAACACAGAAATACTCTGTAAGTTGTTTTCAATCACTCTTTCTTCCCATTCTCAACTGAAACAGAGGATTTGCCTCCAAAAATGTCAGTTACATGGAAGTGCTGAGATTAATGCCAGGGTAAGAAGACCAGATCATTAAAATCTGTGAAGTAGATGAGGAATATTCATGTAAACACTGTAAAAGATTTAAAGAATTAGAAATCAATTAGGCCAAAGTAATGTCAGTCAAGATTTTGCAGAAATTAGCAGTATTTTTAGAAGAGTTAGAATAAAACTAAAATAAAATTTAGAAGACTAATTTGTGACACACCAAAAATTTTTCAGGGGTGATCCTTCTACTTTGCTAAATCATACGACTTTTGAAGACTCGCATTTCATGCACTCAGCTTAATCTCACAAGGCATTTGGAAGACATTTGGAGATATTTTTTGAAGCATTCTGAATGAGCAGGGAGCTGCCGAATTTAACCAAAGTGGGAGAAAGGTGCCTTAGTAGAGGCACCTTTCAATAACCTTGATCAAGGTTAGCTCTTCTTCTTCCCATAATTCAAGGTAATGGCTTGTGTCTCCCCCTGTCATATTATACCAGAGAGAGAAGTACCAATATGCAGCAAGGAGATAAACCTCTGGGAAAAAATCAGGAAAAAACAATATGAAAATTTTCCTGAGTGGCTTGTTCCTTGAGAAATTCCTGGACCAATTCTTGAAGGTCCAAAAAGCCTGGATGAAGATTTCCAAACTCATCTCATAAGACTTCCACATACCTAGAACTACACCGGTTTACAAACATATATCATGAAAATGCTTTAAACTTATTATTATTTTCTATTATTTATTTCTTCACCAGCAACAACAGGTACATAATTCATTTGACTCACAGAACAATGAAAAATGTAACATGGATTCTTGCTACTTGCTGGTAATAATAGGAGATTTTTGTCTCTCTGGACTAACTTTTATTTCATGCCTCTGAGTTTTGAGCCTTACCATGAGGTTTGAGCTTCAAAACAGTGCAGCAAGGAACGGGACATGTTTGCCGCACATTTTAGTACCAAAGGCAGCTGCTTCTATTGTCTAGACTGGCTAGACCCCATTTTACGACACATGGTACAAAGAGCAAGACAGATTAAAACATTTCATATGGAAGACAGCATTGAGGACTTATATAGTGACGGATGACAAAATATTAATTAGATTCGGCAAGCTATCCAGGGGAATAAAAGACAAAGAACAGGGAAAACGTGGTTGTCCTTACTGGCTTTGAACTAATGACACATAAAGCAGGAGCTTACTGCATTCAGAACCAAAGTCACGAATAATTTGACACTTCTCAGATGACTGTTGATTTTGCCAGACATTAAAGGGCAGTAAAAAGCCTTCCCTAATGACAGAAGTGGCATAACTGCCACTGATACTATAATTCAGGCTTGAAGTCCTGGAATCAAATAATTTGAAAGTCTTTTCAATTATAGCTTTTTCCTCTCTAAGCAACTATTGAACACCCCCGCCACTATATTTCTTTTATATTTTATAAATATTTTATATTTATATTTCTTTTGTGTATTTCTTTCCTGCCAACTCCTCCTTTGCAGACAGTGGCAAAAGACGAGCCTTTCATGACAAAAGCACGCAAGTTGCTAAGATTAGTATCGTTTGTTGATCTTTTTCCTCAGCAAATTTGCAAACTAGCACAGTAAGTATAACAAATATAAGCAAGCAAGTGAGGTGCATTAAGGAACTAAATAATTTTAATCAGTGTGACTAGATTAAACAGCTTCTTAAATATTTCAACGTGGCAGTCCTTTAGGAAGTGTTTATGACAAGCTTATAACAGTGCCAGGCAAAAGACAAAGTGGAATCTATCCAGGCTCATCCATATTTAAATGTGTGTGCTCAATGCAAAGATGGCTTAGGGATAAGTGATGACATCTCCAAACTTACGATAGGTGGCAGGCAAGAATGCTGGCAGAAGCAACCAAGAGAAATAGAGATAAATAGGGAAGCGGACAGCAAGAAGCCATCTGAAAGTGTATATGAGCTCAGGGGAGAAAGACACAAAGACAATGTGAATCCTGCAGTCCAGAAGGGATGACAGATCACCACACCACACCAAACTTCTTGCAAAATTTTTGCTTGCCTTTTGAATATAGTGTGAGAACCTAAGTGCAGAAAAGACACTAGCTATAATTTGGTTACCAAAATTGCAAGCAAACTATGCAAGGAATAAGAAGGCAGGGGGTGGGGTGGGGTGTGTGGAATCTAAGATGCAAGAAGATGGCCAAATACTTCCGAAACAAACCTCTGGGCATGGCTCAAGCCATCATGAACAGCAGCCTAAGCAAAAAAGGAATGGGAGGAGAAAACATTTTCCAACTTTTTTTCTTCCTGAACTGTTCCAGGTGTCATGACTACAGCCTGACTTTTTGAGGTAAAAGCATTTCATCTGCTGTAGGCATCTAACAAAGGGGCAGTTCAGAATGCCCTGCCTCTGGTGGCACAAAGGACTTTAATAGTCACTGCAGGGAAGTAGGTGTCCCCACATTGCTGGAGGCTTGGGTTGGCACTATACACATTGAGCCCTCCTGCCTTTCATTTCAGGCCAGTAAGTCAGTGGTAGAAACAAAGTACAGCTCAGATCTTCTGCCAACTCAATTTATTCTCTCCATCTGGAACATAGTCCAGCATTACAATATAAGATTAGCGTTTTCCAAGATACCCATCTGCAGAACATAAGCTACCAAAAGGTTAAGTTCCATTCTGTCTCCAGCTCCTTCCCCTTTCAAACACTGACATAATCTCAGTTTTGCCACTCTGTCATCTTGAAAGTAGCCAGTTAAAGAACATTTTTTCCTCTTCCTCCTCAAGGAGACCACTGCTTACTTTCAGTCCCAGAGAGTCCCTCTGGGATACCAGCAGGTATCAGATGCCTGGAGGTAGACAAAACGACATATATATAACAATATGTCCAAATCCATAGTTGACAGACTTTATCTGGGGAGTGAATCACCAAACAGACAGCCCAAGGTGAGAAAATAGTCATCCTCTGTCTTCCAGAAGTCTGAAATCTGAAATCACAGTGATCTACTGATAAATGGAATTTGCTTAAAGTGGCCGTTTAGTAGGAAATTTTAAATGCAGTCAAGCAACGAGACACAGGGAAGAACCTCTCAGCAAAGCACTGGTGACCAAGTCAGCACAAAGGAGGAGAATCACCATAAAAACACTGACCACAACATGCCAGCAGCTGACCTATACAAAGGAGATCGAATGTACTGCCACGATCAATGATGTGTTTTTGATCAATGCCAAAGCAAAAGAAAGCAGCTCCTGCACATTACCTTTGTAATTCCTCTCTCTCCAAGTCACTGGGTTCAATCTGTAGGAGCTACCTGCACACTTGACGTGCACCATGGAGCTTTGGAACACGAGCAACAATGTATGAATTGAAAATATGCCTCAAGGAAGAAAGGAAACGACAAGGAAATAGAGCAGGAAAGGAGGTAAGAAGGAAGGGGGGCTACCAAATGTGCCTATAATCCTGCTCCTTGAGATTTCCTTACTGCTAATATTTTGCATAGCCTTTCTGCAGAGCTTTCACTCTGCTTTGTCTGTTATAAAGTCAGAGACCTCACAACACAGAGAGAAAACCATAATCAACAGTGGCCCCTTTAAATTTACATAAACTTCAGAATTTGCATGACCTCTAGTTTTTGGGTTTGGTTGTGGTTTTTCTTAACACCAGTTAAGGTTTTAGGTCAGAAATCTCTGCATGCTCAGTATTTAATTAGCTTAAGGCACATGACCAGACAATTCTGTATCTAACCTGTGGTTTGGGACTTAAAATTGTAGGCTTTCCACAGATGGCACTTGTGGACAGTCACCCTCAGGAATTACTTTTTCTTTGGTATGAAAACTCTCTTGTGTAATTCCAATTCTGTTTTTAAACCACTGAATGCAAGAAGAGCGGTTCCTTGCAGTACTGCTACCTTAAAAACAGATTAGTTTTAATATATGTAGACACTGATGCTTCCTTTTGTAACACCGTATGCATAAAAAACTTTTTTTTCTTCATGCCAATATCCCAATTTGCATGCTTTCTGTCACATCAAATGAAACTGCTCATTGGAAATTGGGACATAAGCTACCGCTTGCGTTCATGAATATGTGCTGCCCGCTTTCATTTAGCACTTGACATTCTAATGTGCTCTTGAGCAGTTCCGCAGGTGAAAAGGCCAGTCATTATCAGTAGCCATGGGAGATAAGAAATATATGGGAAAAGCTTATCTGAATCTGAAGATTTTCAGGTTTAACAAGTTTTTCACATGATTCAATCCTTAAAAATAAACCTGGAAGAAGCTTTTCTCCCTCTCTGCTGCTAGAGATGGATCTCTGCATGCTCACAGCAACCTCAACAAAGGATTTCTGTACTGCATTTCCACTGTTCCTGCACTGCACTTTACCCAGTAAGAAGCAGAACAGGGTGACTCTCCCATGGCAACTACAAGGGGCTTCAATTTGTTGAAAGGTGCTTCAGTGCAACGAGACTCAGAAGAGCACGTGGTCGCTGCTGACCCACATCAGCATGAAATACTTTGAACTGTCAGTGTAACAATAAAAATAAAGCCATTCCTCTTAAAGTGATTAATTGAAATAATTTATGAAGTCTAACACCGTAATTTATTCATTTATAGTATCTTTCCAAATACATTCTGAGCATAACTACAAAAGTATATGAAGCACCCTTCCCTTCTTGGTTAAAATGTATATCCTCTCTTAGCTGTGGGTTTCAAAGAAATAGCCTTGTTACAACTCTGTGCAAATCGGCAGGGTTCACCAGAAGATTGGTCACATTGACTTTGCTCACATCATGAACATAGATCTGGGTTAGAGCTGTGGGCTCTAATCCATTACTCTGGCTGTCACGTGTACCTGATTAACCGAGCGGTCTGCAGGCTCATATTGTATTTGGCTTAATCAATGGGCTCAGCCAACTCAAAGACCTCCATCTACTGAGAAATCACCTGGTAGGAAATATGTACCCCTTTGCACATGCCATAGAAAACGGGCAAAATTCCCACTGACTTCAGAAAATTTAGAGTCAATCTATCAGCAGTTTAG
Source organism: Pedionomus torquatus (assembly GCA_013398155.1). Taxonomy (NCBI): domain Eukaryota; kingdom Metazoa; phylum Chordata; class Aves; order Charadriiformes; family Pedionomidae; genus Pedionomus; species Pedionomus torquatus. The sequence continues at coordinate 246,807 of VZRU01001682.1, forward strand.
CCAAAGAGAATTTAATCTTATTTCTAAATCCAGGAGATTCAATTTTACGCCCCGTTTTTAAGTTCCACCTTTCTTTTCCTCAGTGCTTTATTCTTTTGATTGTCATTGCTGTTCCTTGCCCTGGCATTGTTTTTCCAAGGAAACCCATTCATCTCGATATTTGTGAGACTGACAGAGCTCATCACCAGCTTGCAGAATGATGGAGATAAACAACATGCAGTTTATTCAGATTAATGGGTGCGATGACAATGAGCTCATGACAGGAGCAAACAAAAGGTCTTTACAGGATAATGATGACTATTGCTATGATGAAGTATGACTGATTTTTACAGACTGGAAATTGGCAATAAAAAGATTCACGATCTGCTAAAGGGTTCTATTAATAACAAGCCTTCCTAAAGAAAACAGGGCATTTTGAAGACAAATTGTCAGCCATAACTCCTTTATCTTGGGTGTTCAAGGAAGTGGTTCTACCAACAGAGTAGCTCAATCTACAACAGAGGACAAGCTTTCAAAGAAATGAATGGTGCCTAAGAAGCAAAACAGCCTACAGCTTGCCAAAAAACCTTACCATATTAGCATACCTGCTAAGAAGCATTTCTTAAGACAAAAGCAAGTAAGGGAAGTTATTTAAAGGATGACTGCTGAGTAAGGGAAAAGTTCAATATCATACTAGCCCCCACATACCACCAGTAATGAATCTGGTGCTAGATTCGAAGGACAGAACAAAAGCCAAGGATAAAATAGTCTAGGAAATGAAACTCATTCTCAGGGTCCTCCATAGCTAGAAAAAGTCCATGTGCAAGACATGACAGAGGTTTTCAGCTCTGGTAAAAGCCTGTTGAAACACATCTGAAATCATTGTTAATCATATACCTAACTCCTCCTACAGTCGAAACAGTCTAACAGTCCAAAGCATATACATGAGTGTCCTCACAAGTGCTTGTTGTAGTTCTCCAGTTCGTGCCAAAACATAAACTGAAGCATAGCACACAGAACTTATAGAAGGAATCTGGGAATGCAGGACCAAACTCTGATGCTTTAATTCATGACACTAGTTTCACCTGTTCATGAAAGTGCAAGAAGAATTAAACAATTTGGGATCAAGTATATGAGCACAAAATGGCCATACTGAGTATCTCAAGATTTCACATTCTGATGGAAATAATTTTACTTACAGTTTGATGGCATTTCACATTTGCTGGAAAGAAAACCAAACATGTCTAAAATCAACAATTGAGAAGTAGTGATTTTGTGTGGTCATATCTGTATAGCACATTTATGGTGTTGCTTTAAGGGCTGAGTTCAATTGGATTGCTTTGGATTTGTATCAAAGCACTATATTCTATTCCATTTGAACTGGTATAATTCTAGAGTCCTTCCATTAACAATAGTGGGATTACTCCAGATTTGCACAGAAGGCAGGTTTGCCTTGAACTACATCATATGAGCAGTATAAACTAGGACACTGGCTACTTAAACACATGGCACACATCTGGAAGCCTTTTTACAGTGTTCAGGTAAAGCAACAAAGAGGAGAAAGAAACCAACACAAATAAAGATGAGACTGGATCATTTACAAGAATTTTCCAGATTCAAAAGGATTTAGAAATATCTCTATGAAAACTATACTTTTTCTTATTGTTTCTGAAATCATTAATCATGGTGCTGAATATGAAAACAATCATTTAGATGCAGCTGAAAAAATGACTTATCCACAGCTGAACTGGAACTGACTCCTTAGAAATTAGTAAATAAGCAAATTTTTAATCATTACTAAGTGCAAAATTATGCAGAAGCACTCCGGGTTCCCAGGCTGCACTCTCTCCAGCTGTCTTTAGCAAACAGGATAGGAAAAAGGAGGAATGTATTTTCACTGCAGCTACTGCTGTCTGTGCATCTGTTGCTTATCCAGTACATCATGGCACTTTACTTCCTCTGGAATATGGAAGGATACTCCAAAGCATCCTTTTCAGCTGTACTGATGTAGAAGTAGACTGTGTGCCCACGTGGAGGTGCTCTTCTTTATTATTCTTTAAAAAATCTCCTGCTTATAACCTGAAGTTAGGACAGACCCTTAGGGCAGAGTCAGTGGTAGTTCGCTACCAAGACATACTTTCTCAAAGAACTCCTTTTTATGCAGATGATAAACCAAGAACTGTGACTCAACTTTTTCTAAGACTCAGAAATCTCCTTTGTTAAGTACATGGAGCAAACTGGATTCTGATGGGAATTAAAATGAGTACAGACCAGACCGTGTAAGGTTCAAGAATTAACATTGAATTTGTGTTCGAAAAATAAATACAGTTTAGCCCAACCTTCCCATGAACCCCACAATATCTGAGTTCAATAATTATATCGTTCTTTAGCTGATAAATCCTGGTTAATGGCAGCACCTACAACACAGTAGATAATGCTACAGCAATGATGGGAAAAACCTTTCTTGAGATTATGGTTCTTTTAAGACCAAATGCAAGGCTACACTGAGCTTGTTACTAAGATCTTATTAAAACTGTATCTGCAGCATAGCATGCCACATGATAACAGTCTAAAAAGGAGGTGATTTTAAAGTTACTTGTACACAATTCTCCTCCTCCTAGCCTCAGTAAACCTGAGCAGATATAATAGCTGAATAAGTTTATTTAATAACTTTACAGTGGTTTTATTTCCTCTGCCAAAATCTAAGATTGAGAAGAAACAGAGCTATTTCTTCAGCTGAAGTTAAAACAGTATACTTAGTATAAGAAAAGCTTTAACCACTCACATGGCCAGATGGGAGAAACTGTTGAGTGGGAAATGACAGTACACAGAGAAGGTTCTCCAGAATAAACACTTACATGCTTTTGCTGGTCTGTGAAAAGGGCAGGTGGGAAGGGGGAGGAAAAACACCTGGAGTTTTAGCACCAGGCTGAGAAAGAGAAAGAATACCCCTTGGCTTTCCTCTCTTCCTGTTCTCTGTTAAACCTGTTTCCCCTGGCCAGACTCACTGTTAATCATAGAATCATAGAATGGTTAGAGTTGGAAGGGACTTTAAAGATCATCCAGTTCCAACCCCTCTGCCATGAGCAGGAACATCTCCCACTAGAGCAGGTTGCTCAAAGCCCAATCCAGCCTGGCCTTAAACACCTCCAGGAATGGGGCATCCACAGCTTCTCTGGGCAACCTGTTCCAGTGCCTCACCACCCTCGCAGTAAAGAATTTCTTTCTAATATCATTCATATAACTGTTGCAGAGCTAGCTGTGCTGTTCCACCACCCCTTGCTTTCACCAGTAGGGACCTCTGCTCACCTAGGTGGGCTGAAGCCTAGGTGCTCAGAGAGCATGTGGAATAAGCTCACGGTCCAGGGAGTGTGAGTTAGGCGGCAAATGTCTTCAACAGGGAAAATGGTTCCAAAAATTAATTCTGGCTGCTTAGGGCTTTCCTCTTCACTGGCCAGGCTGCAACTCTATTGAGCAAATGTTCAGTCCAGCATAAACCAAGCAGTAAACTCTATTGGGGTGTAGAGCCTGTACGAGTGAATCTGCAGTCACCTCAGCTTGATGGGAGAACTTCCTAATGTGCACTTGCTCTCACAGAATGATCGTGACATTGGTTGGTACTACCTCCCTTCTTTGTCTGGTCAGTTTAAATCATCTCATGAAAAGAGAATAGCCTAAAGGTTAGAAAAAGTAATATCAATCATTGCATCACCCCTACACAAGGTTTTATACCCCTCCATATGTGTATCCAGACCACAAATCTTCTCAGCTGGGATGCTAGTGAAGGCTTGAAGACCGTTCCCTAGTTTGGATGAGAAGGCAGTGAAGGGTGCAAGGCTCATAACACAGACATCCTGTTGAGTTTTAGCCAAGCTTTCTCAACATTAGTGGGGCAGGATCCACACAGAAAAATCCTGAATCTCTCCACCTGCCGGTCCTTTTTCCTCCTTGTTTCTCCTGTAATGATTCCCACAACCTCTGCTTTGCTGTGTTCCACCATTCCTTCTCAGGGTGAGAATTTCCCACTTCTGCATGTCCCCCTCCATCACCAGCACTGCACTCAAGTCTCAGCTGCCCTACAATTTCACCTTGTTCTTATCCCGAAAAGCCATCTCACTTCTCTGCCAGGTCCCGGTGCCTTCTTCCTTTTGGCTTTCACCAAACCAGAGGAAGTTTCCAGCAGCATGAAGGAGGCTGTACCAGCACTCCTATTCCTGGCAGTGGGACACCTATTCAGCAATTTTCTCCCAAGAGTCTCCTTCCAAACCACTCCTTCTAACCTCTCCCTCACTAAGCCCCAGAACACGCTTGTCTACCGGAGCAGTTTGATAATCAACTAAAAGAATCCATGGTCATACCACTACACCTCCGTCTGTATCCAAGTCCCCCATCTGTACATCCTTTCCTATGTGTGTCCCTCTTTGGGGCAGCCAGTTCTTTCACTTTGTATTTTAAATCAGCCAGCAAACTCTGAATATTCAGTGGAGATCCTAGGTACCAGTTCAAAGAAGCAAGCAGATTAGAAAATAGCTGCACTAGGAGTAGTCTGTCCCCATTTCAGAGCACAGAAGGGATGTGATCAGTCTGGCCTGTTATTATGGGAGGCAGCTCTTGCCCTTTGGCAGGTTGATCTTACTACATGAGCATCTGGGGGGCTCTTTCCCATGAATAAGACTGCAAGATTAAATTTGATGCCCAAGTCAAATAGAGGTTGAGAGAAATGTTGCTTTTATTCATAAAACACAGCCATGAGTCAATAGCAAGTATAGTAACATGACTGCTGAAAATAAGGATAATTTTCCTTTAAAATAACAACCAAACCAAGGCAAATTTTCTTTGAAATTTAACTTAATTGAATTGTGACAATGTATTAGACATGAAGTTAATAAAATTTAACTATTAACATATTAACTTATTAACTAGAACTTCACAGGACCCCACTGATGGAAAGCTCCCTATTTTTTAAGATGGCAACCTGTATGTAAGATGGCTAGCAGCAGAATTGGTTTGGATCTTTCACATAAAGCATAACAAATTTATATGTTTCTCCTTGTGCTGTGTTTTCAGAAAATGAATAACAAATGAACAGCAAATCAGACCATGTTTAATGTTGGAGGAGTGCCATTAAAATCCCTTGCAAATGTCTATGTCACAGGTGTTTTGCTTCAGGTTCTACCCTGATGAACACACAGCTGCTTATCATCACTTTAGGTAGAGCTCAGGTAAGAGTAAGATGCGACATTTTGGTTAATCAGAGAGAAGAGAAAAAAAGAAAAAAGAAAAAAGAAAACAACCTATGTTTCTGTCTCTAACTGTGTTTTCTACATCACTGAACACTGAGACACAATGTCATTTATTTCAACCATGTAAACCATGACCACGTATTTGCAGATGCAATTACTTCAACTTTATACTCACTAGCTCGGAAACAAGCCCCATTTGTCTCATTCCTCAAGGAAAATAAGAGCCATAATGCAGAAGTGGAGAATAGAGATGTCACATCCATTCAATTCACCCTCACAGCTTCCTTGTCTCCTATACCAATGTGTGTTCCTGAGTTACTGGGGACAGATTTGCACAGACCTTACAGGAACTGATTTGTTTTGTGGGATAAAGGAAGGAGGAAAGAGGGAAATATGAAAAGGTGCCAAAGTGGACAAGCATCCAGTACACAAATTCAATGATTCCTTAAGGAGCAACTCTTGGAGATGAGCAATAGTTCTAGTGCTCTTTACAAATACTATTCCTGTGCTACTGGATAGCTAAATAGCCTGTTGAAGCACATTTTATTTACTCAAACTTAACTGTATTAGTAAATGGTAGTTAACTACTTAAGAGTAGAATACTTCAAAACAGCTTCTTGTGCATCTCTTCAGCCATTACCAACACCGCTGTAAGACCTTCTTTAGACAAACAGTAAATTTATACAGCCTAGTAGTGGGAATCACACTGGAAATTCTTTGGATTCCACCCCTGCACCACTGACTCTTGGTTTAAGGCAGCTGAGGTATTTGCCCAGAATAATCTTTACAGTAACAGGAAGTGCAATGGCTGCTGCACTATTTGAGCCCACTCAGGCCTGGGTAGGCTGCTTGCAAGCACTGCTGAAAGGGAAGAGTAGAGCAATTCCTTAATTATTTCTCCCTCATATTCTCTTGCCAACACTTTCCCTGGAGGTCAGTGGCTTCAGCCAGTCACCTGCAGCAGTTTGGTCTAGTGTGGTAGAAGGCCTGGTGCAGCCCCACACAGTGAGAAGATGTGTTTAACCTGCTTAAAGTGAAAGCTGGCTGCTGTCTCACTGTCCTGTCCTCCTCCCACTTACAACCAACATATCACTAGCTGCTTTATGTTATAGGATGAACAACTTCAACGGTTAATGGTCAGATAACAGAAGAATTAGCAATATCTGTTCTGACTCTGGAGGGAATTAACCAAAAAGACTTTCATTACACTGATGCAGATTGCACCGGAGAAGAGATGCATGTACTTTGTTTCTCATGAAGCAGAGAAAATCCTGACTTAGAAGAAGCTCCTTCAAGTAGAACCTTGAGTTATTCTGAAGGTTCTCAAGACATATGAAAACCATAACTACTTAATATTTTCCTAGTCTCCTACAAAATAACCTTCCATATTGTCCAGCAAAGAGCTCACAGCATGCAGTACTCAGAGAACAGACTATCTTGTGGCAGTTAGCATGCAAAGAACATATACCAAAAGTTGTCATGCAGAAAACTAAGAGCAGTGAGAAACAGGACCATGTTTTCTGATCTCATATGGCCTCAAGCTGTACCTTTACTGCAGACACCGTGCATGTACAACTGCTGGAAGCAGCGCATTGTCACAGCAGAAGCAAGGAGTTTGGTTTTTTTTGGGGGGGGAAGTTATGCAACCTCTCTAAACAGCACAAAGTAAGCTGAAAAAAAGAATTCCTGTTTAGGAATAGCTGTGTTCACAGCAGGGATTTTGGAAGTATGCCAGGAAGTATGCCGACCAAAATTATTAAGATTCATAACAGCCCCACATTGTCATAGCTCTGTCTGCACAACCTTGTAGTGCAGAGCTGGACACAAATAGTAGAGAGGTCCCAAGATTATGCGTATTATTTGAGATGGCCTTAGAGCTGCTCACATATATAGAAGATTAGAATATAACATTGCATAAAGCAGAAGGTCTTAGAAGTTTGTTAGTTCACAGCTGTCCAACTAACAGTTTATGGAGCTGAATAAAGATCCCAGTATCTATTATTATTATTATTGATTATTATTGATCGTTACTAGGAACCAATCATTGATTTTTATAAGAGCTGAAATTGCTTGTTCTGCTTATGTTAGCCCAACTAAATATGATTCTGTCCTCTTCCAAACAGATTCTTGAGGCTGTAGGCAATACATTCAGGGACCCACATGACAATCAGAGATAATCATATCCTTAGAGAGTTCTTCCCCATTCTTAATTTCTCCTAATTTAAAATTTTCAATTGTTTCATTGTATTGTCTGCTTCCCCTGAAAGACAAAACCTTAAGAAAAGGACAGTTACCTCCTAAAGGAGCATGATATTACACACTGATGCTGAAATCTCATTTCCTTTGTACCTTGAGCAAAGTGATTCCAGGGCTTTTAGCAGTTTCTCACATTGGTATTATGTAGCTGTGGCTTGCCCTTGTACTGCTGTTCCTGGTAAATTACTCCGTGTATACAAAAAAACTGTAAAATCCTTGGAATACATTAACACATCTTACATGAGAAACATAGCTGCTTGAAATTGTTCACCATAATTTAGGCATGTTCCTATGAACTTACTTTTAGTAACTGGCCAAGACATTTCCCTCTATTACTATTCCATTCAGTAAATAGCTTTCATAGTATTGTACTTTCCTGGACAGAAATTAGATAGACTCATAGAATCATAGAATTGTCTAGTTGGAAGGAACCCTTGAGATCATTGAGTCCAACCATCAACCTAACTCATAAAAACCATCACTAAACCATGTCACTAAGCACTATGTCTTCCTGTCTTTTAAATATCTGCAGGGATGGTGCTTCAACCACTTCCCCAGGCAGCCCATTCCAATGCTTGATAACCTTTTCAGTGTAATATGAGGCCATAACAGAGTTCACACGTAGTGCCATTTACTACATTTTTTTTTGTAGTGGGCATATCCTTTTCCATTGGTGCTGCTATCTCCTTCCATGACTTATCTTCCCTATCAGGAGACACCAATACACACTGATCTCCTTTTTACTACACTGCTTGAAGAAAACACAGTTTGTCCTGGGTTACAAGCCATCGCTGGATCCTCAGGTAAAGCACAGCAAAAGAGTTTCACGACTCCCTTTTTTTACACCCACAGAGGTGCAATTTATTTATAATTTAAAATAAAGTTCCAGATTCTTTTGCAGTCTTCCTTTGGCCCACTGTATAAAATTACAGTAATTCCAGATCATCCCAGCAAGGGCCCTCAGCTGGTGTGAGGCATCAGTAGCCTGTTATTGTCAATCTGATTCCCAGGACATTTCTTGTGCCAGAAACACTGGGAGAAGAAATGAACTAGTCCTATGATCCCAATGATTTGAAAAAGGTAAAACCCACCTATAAAAAAGACAAAAAGGAGGATTTGGGGAAACATAGGCCCGTCAGCCTCATTTAAGTCCCTGAAAATATCAGAGCATCTTCTCAAGGAAGAATCTAAGAACTAGCAATTGGTCATATAAAATTTCTAAACCTCATTCAGCTATCGGAAGGCGAAATCCAATGTCAAGATCCATTTTGTCCTTGAAGATTATTAAATTAGTTTAGTGAAAAAAATGAAAGACTAAAAAATGGGGAAAGATCAAACCAGAATATGTATAAGGAGAGAATAATTTTTCTAAAAAGAATGTTGGGAAAAGAGAGATTAATCGTGTAAATGCAGCAAGAAAGATACCGAGGCAGTATAGTGCAATGAAGTTGGATACATCTGTAATGGTGATATGTGTACTAGTCCTAGGACAGTGAGAGAAAATTACTTTAGTATCTTTGTTGCACAGATACATTCTTAAGACATTAATACTTCAAAGGCTGAAAAATTAATAAAAACACACACAAGGCATTAGCATTGTATCTGTATGTTGAAATGCATTTTCACATGGTCATGCTGATAAAAGAAGATTATCCAATTAATGAGATAAATAATTACAGACGCACTTCATGGAAGAGCATGCTATTCTAAGAAAATTGCTGTAATTACTGGAGCTGCCCTGCAAAGTATTATCCACCCCTAGCTGTTTAAATCTTAAAACTTTGACTTAGTCAGCTCTTAATAAAATATTCTAGCTAGAAGTGTTAGCTGTGTCCCTAATAACTGACCTTGAAAATAAATGACTAGGTTATCAATGATGGCCACTGTCTATCTCTGTGTAGGCAAGTCAACTCTATATACTCTGGACCTAAGTCCAGTGCTCAACATATAAAGAGAAGTCAAACCAAATTAATCAAGGGTAAAATGACTATGATGCTCTGGGAGAAGAGTCCACCTATGTCTGCAGAATGGTATGATCTTCTTCCAAAAGAAAATCTTTTGTCTTGATCTGAAAATTAATGTCAGCAAAATGTCAGAGACTCAGAGCTGCAGTGTTCCGTTTTTTCTTTTTCTTTTTTTTTTTTTTTTCCATTCTGTACTTAGTTTTGAGACATAAACCAAGGAAAATAAGTGTTTTGTGTGTTAAAGGGGGAGAATTAAGGGCTGGTGTCCATGTTTTGCTCACCTACCACTTTAATGTCTCTAAAAGACTCACAATTCCACCCTCTTCTGGAAAAGACAAGGAAAAGGAAAATCACTAATGCCCTAGCTGGTGTGGATCCCAGAATGATCTAAGCATTATCATAAAATTAAGTGAAAATAAATGTGAAAATCTAACAGGTCACATACTAACCACATTAATAATTTTCCTGTTCCTGCAGAGCTAAATACTTGAAAGTAAATACAGGAAACCTCTTTTATTACAGGCAGCTAAATACAAAGTTTAGTTCCAACTTTGATATTTCCACCACAAAGTCAGTCATTTTTACTGAATTTCAACTTTAAAGCCATACTGGGTAACAATAAACAGCAATTTTGAATTATTTCTGTCAAATTGGCCTAGAAAAATGGGACTTATTTGACATCCTCCTATCTATTCAGCCAAGAAAACTGATATAAATATTTTTATACTGTAGATGAGAAAAAAAAAGCTAAATGCTGCTGTCTAGAGATATTTCCTTAGAAGTCCAATGATAACAGAACATTAGTGACAGAACACAGATATAAGAAAGAAGATTCTTATTACTACATCGCAATTTGTTTTCGCTCTCTTCCACCCCCATCAGCCCTGACATCCTTGGACTATCCCAATTTCTTCAGTCTTTCCTCAAAGCCATGCTTTTTTAGACCTGTGATATTTCTGGCTACCATTGGTCAGGACTAGTTGGTCCAAATCTTGAAGTCCTGTGTGCCAAATGGGTCAGACTGTTCCTGTAGAGGTGAGGGAAGCATGGAGCATTTACACACCTTATGTGCTATCCTTCTGTTTGGACAGCTCGAATGTGGTTGTCGTTTGCACAGTAGTACAACACTGTTAACTAAGGTCTGACTTATGATCCAGTGAAGTCCTCTAGACTCTTTTTCTGCAGAACTCTCTCTAGCCAATTACCCTGTTTTTCTGAAGCTGTAGCCTTCATTCTTACCTGTGTTACTAGTTCTTATCAAGCTGCCTTCACATTTTTTCAGTTCATTTATCTAATTTATAAACACCGCTTTGAATACTAATTCTATCCTCCAAACTGCTCGCAGCCCTTCAGTACTGGTGTTAATCTGCAAATTTAATCATCATGTTCTCTAATACCTCATTGAAATCATTAATGAAGTTATTAAACATTTTCAGCCTGAGTAGCCCTGCCTGACATAGGGATGTGGGCCCATATATGACAAATTTAAGCTTCCTGATAAGAAGTCCTTTTTCAACTACCTTTTCTGATCTCCCAAGTTGGAGCATATTCCATGGGAAATAACGCAGGGTTCCTAACTCAGAGCTCTATTCGCAACCCGTGAGCATGTCCTTTCTCTTCTGACAAAGAGATAATAGCATCTCCTTTTCAAGTATCAGAGCCTTACTTCCTATTGACCCAATGTTAGTGGAACCAGCAATTCACTTCCAGAGTGAATTTGTGCTCAAATAGGCAGGGAATAGACAATGAAAGATCTAAAATATTTTTAATCCAGTTAGATAACTGATAAAACATTTTTTTGTCTTCTCTACTGTCTGGGAAGTTATATGGGTGGTGGAGCACTGGAACAGGTTGTCCAGGGAGGTGGTTGAGGCCCCTTCCCTGGAGATATTCAAGGTGAGGCTCGATGAGGCCCTGGGCAGCCTGGTCTAGTTGGGGGTGTCCCTGTGACTGTGGGGAGGTCAGACTAGATGGCCTTCCGGCCTGGATGATTCTATGATTCTATATTTTGAACTGCTATGTCAATTCCCTATGTTTTAACTGTTGCTTATAAGTTGCACATACCTTCAGACTACAGTAAACATATTTCATTGAATAGAAAATAAAATAACCAGAAATAACCAGAAATCACCAAGTCTTATATACCACATCAGTGAAAGACGATAGAAACAAAGGATAAGCTACACAGCAAAAGGACAAATCACACTGCTGTTTAATTCCACTAGCTACAGGATCTGTGACAGTAAAAAGGCAAGAAGCTGAAAATGTACAGTATGCCCTTCAAGTATATGCTTTCTGTCCCTTAATCCCTGCATCAGTATGGGTCCTGTAACATGGTTATGCAAGTTCTTTCTGTGCCACAGAAGACCTTTCCTTTTTTTGCCCATTGTTCCCAGTTCATTACTTGCTAGATGTAAACTAAGCTATAAATGCCCTAATGTCCTGCATCTCCTGAATGATGGGTCTTAGCAATTTTATTTGCAAATGTTGCAGTCACTACATATTAATCATTAAGTCCATGTACACTTCCACTTCTCTTCAGAGATTCTTCATGTGAAGATCTCTGGAAAGTTGGCATTGACCAGCACTACCAATAGCAGGCAGATGATATGCTTCTCATAGGGAAATAATGGTTATGGTCTCAATTAGTACATTTGTCTTCCCCTTACAATTCGCTGTCTCTCAAGGACTAGCCACAACAAACCCTATTTTATAAGACTTCTCCATTTGTATGCCTCTGATGCAGCAGCATTTGGAGCATGTCCACAACGTACTGCATGCAAATGGCTCTCCCATGAAATTTTCAAAGAAACCCTTATGCTGGTGGCACACAAAGATGAGTTCCAGTAGTTCTGCGACAGGTGAAAACCACTTTTGCTCTGTGGTGAAAAAAGGATGAGTAAATGCATATTATGGCAGGAAGTAAAACTCTGTCTATGAGCCTGAATTAGTAGTGAAAAGGTTTCAGTGTAAGAACTGTGTTGCTTTGCGTGCATCTGCACCAATAGAAGCTGGTCCTTTATTTACAAGTATGAATTACCTGCTGTTGCAGCTCAGTACTACTATTAAGAATTGCCTTGGCCGGCATGATGAGGGGGGAAAGTCTATGAATGGAAAACTGTCTTGACTCCAAGCAGGTGTGAAGTCTGAAAGATGCAGATGACAGTTTGATCAGGCATCTCCCTTCAGGCTGGGGGCTTCAGTGTAATGGGACAGACTTGCTACACGGAGAACTTCTAGTGCTGCTGAATGGTTATTTTCAGAGAACTAACTAGCTTGAGCTCTTGAAAATAATGAACATAAACATTAGAGTTCTTTTTATTGGACCACCTATTCTACTTCACATACATGTTCTACCAGACAGACTTCGTAATCACTATATCTTATGCCTGTAAAAGTAGAGAAAAAAAGTAAATCAGTGACACTAAATAGGCTACAGCAAAGATTCACTTTGACTTCCAAAATGTCTGATGTTTTGGGATGCTTCTCTGTTAAAACATTCAACTTGAAAGGCAATAGGGGGACTTCGCCTTCAGAAAGTGCTGAGCATGCACCATCTGTAAATCTTACCCTCTTTAAGTTATTGCATGTCAGGCAAAAGACAGCTATATTTGAAAATTTGAGATCAAAGTTTTACTGACCTGCTTTAAAATATCACTTTGTGATAAGTTACTGCTGCAATAGAAAAGCAAAACTTAAAACTTAACTTTCTTAGGACTTCTAAAGATGAGAATGTATAGATTCAAACAGAAATCTAGGAGCAAGGACAGATAATTATTTTTTTCAAAGTCTCCCTCAGATGGTATTATATTCAGTCTTGACTTGGCAGTTCACCTGCGTGTTTTTTTGCAAAAGTCCCTGCACCAAAGGAATTGCTCTTTAAGGCCAACATACAGCTCAAACCATGCAAAAATAGATATTTCGTAAGTAGAAATTTTGAGAGATACCAATTAAATGAGCAAATATTCTTGGTGAATAAGACAATTGGACAATATGGACAATAAGACAACCAAAAAGATAACACAGAAATTGTTGAATAACTGGGCATTAACTATGTGTGTCTCAATTTTTCTATCCCTCTTGAGGAGACAGTAATCCTCTATTCAAAAGCAGGGTGAAAACTCTGGAGAAAGGAACAATACTTCTGAGAAAAAACAAATTGGAGATATTAAGGCATCTCTGAGTAATTTAAAGAAAGGACTAATGCTCGTTGTTCATTGTATTCTTGTTCCCTATCTGCCCTCTTGCTCTCTTTCTTACACATACACACTCACACATACTTGTGTAAAAACAACACTGGAGAAAAAAAGCCACCAACTATGCAAGACCTCAGCAACTGTACTTTTAAAACAATGGACAAAGGCAGAGCCACCAGATCTACTCCTCAAACATGGAATTAAAATTACCTATGTGACTAAAGACAGAATTTACAGTGAAAGGAAGTCTAACAAAAATAAGTATGCATTTTGGAGCTGCTGGCTAACAGGAAAACAGTAGTGAGCCAGAATGGACATAGAAATGTGTCTTTCTTGTCTTTCACTGGCCGGGAGCAATCTATGCCTGTGCTCTTGAGTGACTCCACCCTGCCAGAAGGCATCTTTCCAGTTTTGCTCTGAGTGATGGTGTATTTTGTAGCAGTAGACTTTAGTGACATGGAAAACTCAATTTGTAAGCATTTCTTATAATGATGTGTTTAAGGGACCTCCTGAGGGCAGCTTTCATGTTTGTACATTGCAGCAATCATTGCTTTATTCTATTGAACTGTTTCTACTCAGGATTTATGTATCACAAAGTTGGTTTTTTTTGTGTTTTTTTTTTACCATTCTCAAAACCAGGTGTGAGGTACAGGATATGATAATATCCTCCTCTTACGTTAATGGAAGTCTCATATGAGTAAGGAATAGTTCTGATGCCCAGACAGAAACAAGAGATGACAGTGACCAATGAGTCAAACCAGTGAATTATCAATTAGTATGAAGATAATTGTACCGAAGAACATATTTATTGCCATTGAAAGGGCCAATACTGAGCCCAAGAGATACTGAAGCACTGCATAGGTGAGGTTTACTGTAAGTGAACACATGCCAACTTACTGGAGATGGGGAACCCACTATTTCACTGGTTTTTAGATTTCCATCCTAGAGACTTTGGAAAGAAGCATGACTTCACTTTGTGCTTGCACATTTCTGTAACCCGTATCATTGTTCAATCAGCATCTTCACTCTTGTACTGTGGTAAGGGAGAAAGGGTGGAAAAGGAATTGATTACTTTTGCAGTTTATCAGCACCTTTTCCTTCCTAACTCAAGTGTCTCAGATGTTCACATACCTTCAAAATTTTGTGGAACCCTGCGACCAACTGAGAGGTCTTGAACAACATTATCAGGCATTTAGGTATCAACTTAATGAGAGATTATACTGTTACAATACTATATTCTGAGAATACTGCCTCAGACAGATGTAGCATAAAAGAAAACTGTGAATTATATACTTGTTGCTGCCTGCAAAGGAAATGAAGTAAAAGATATGTATAGTAGTCAGAAAGACCTGCATCTTATCAATAAAACATTAACTGTCAGCTGCAAGTGAAAATGCCATTCCATTGAAGTGTTACTTTTTTCCCAAGGATTCTCTTCATATATATGCTTATTGAATGTATAAAAATTATCATCATTAAATTAAAAAAGCACATGGAAACATATATCGGATGCTCTCCTAGGGCTAGCACAAAGTGTCTGCAGCATTTCTTAATTTTCAACAGGGCACGAGTAGGATTTGTGCCTGTAAATACTTGTCTCTTAGAGGGAAGATTTTCATCCACTTAAAATAAATTCACCTTTTGAAAGGTTCCTGATTTTAATTCCAGCTGCACACTCCAAGTACAAAGAGGAAATATATTGTCATAAAACATTGGGAAATTAGATATCACAATGACCAGGTACTACCGTGGGTTCTGGGGAATCAGAACTCAGCCCCACTGATTTGCAGAAGTCTTCTATCTATAAAATATTTTTAATTGCTGCTTGTTAAATCCTCACAGCCTCAGGTAAAGTCTTATTTTAAGTATGGTTCATGCCAGAAGTAAGAGTCCCTGTCATGAAACAGAATTAATAACTGAAAATTTATTTACACGTCATTTAAAAAAGGACTTTTGTTTGGAAATGATGCAGTATATAACAATCCTGATTGAAAGGAGTAGCTACAAAATAGTATCCAGCAGGACATGAGGTTAATCAGGTATGGCAGGGTAAGGAAAACTTGCTTTTGGGGCTTTTTTGCAGTGGGGTAAAAGCACTTCTAATATCACACAGTTTTTGCACTCACATAATTTCATTGGTTTTAGTGGAGCTGCTCCACTTACACCAATGAAATAAGGAGGAGACTCAGGTGCTGTGTTTGCACCAGACGATTCTGCCAGAGCAGAATGTCTGTCAGGATTGTAGTTTGTAACTTGCTGTGGTCAGGACAATATGAAGATGATGTCAGGTTAAAAAGGCAGTCCAATATAATTGGTATGGACAGCTATTCAGAAATCTGATGAAGGTGATTTGGGAGGACAGTTGAAGATACATAATATAATCTCAGAAATATTTGTCATGTCAAAATTGTTGGTAGGCAGTTGTCAGTCGTTGATTAATTATTTTTATTGATTATACCCATAAAATTAGGCTTTTGGGGCAACCAAAAATGAGAAACTTCCTTTTGCTGTAATTTCACAGTTAAAGGCTTAAACAAGGGCATGTTGGACGTATCAGAATACAAAATAGGCATTGCTTAGTGTGCAGTACAGGCATGTGGCAGCACATACGGCATGATACGTGAACACCAAACAATACGCTCAGGCCCAAATGAGTCTGCAAGAAGTCAGAGAAAACACAGGTGACAACAATAACTTGCAGTGTAAGAGGAAAGTGTGAAGCCATTCACTCCCCCTTCTCCCAAGACAGAATATGGAATATGGCTGAAAGTGGAGAGGATTGTCTTCAGCAGAACCATGGGCTGTATCTGAGACCCTCGGAATAACTACAGTTGTTTGATTTATTAGTGTTTGTGTTCCCATCCTGAGCTTATATGGATGTTCAACATTCTCTATGCTTCTAGAAACACCAGAAAGGACCACTTATTTTTGAGAAACTCAGGTTGTACACAATGCAAAATGTACAGCAGCAGGACAGTGCTGTACAGCCTGCCTAATACAGTTCAAATAATGCTGCACTATAAACATTCAAAGTAGCTACACTTAACAGTTTCACCACAAGGACAGAGGCTCTGTTTCACAGATGCATCTTGTACCAATGTTATTTTAGAGACTGAGATAATGCTCTACCAGTAATGTACTGCCTTCTGAACTGTTATTCCCAACTGATTTAAAATTTTTGACATGCTTTCCCTATATTTCTTTTACCATTTATTGCATTCTCTTTCTCCACAATTAAAGCATAGCTATTTGATGTTCTGAGCATAGACTGGCTTAAGATGAGCAGATAACTAATCAAATATTTACATCATGATGATCTGAACATGTGCATACTAACATACTGTGTGTTTCTTGTAAAAGGAAAATGCACAGAAGCTACAGAGCATTACTGAACACACAGCAAATCATACCACATAGCAGATTTGCTGTTCAACTGCAATTTGGAATGAAGGCAATAACAGCTCCTAAATAGGGAGAAGCACTGGGATCTTGCTAGATAATTCTCGGCATTTTCATAACAGAAAACCTTCGTCTCAAAACCAAAAATAAGTGTATTGTTTTCAAACCTGAAAGATTTCACTGTCAACCCAAGTGTTTCTCCCTGAATTAAAAACTTCTGATAGAGAGATAGTGAATTAAAGAGGGATTGCTAGTTGAGGACTGATCAAGCAAAAGTAATTTATGGCTGTCTTCCCTATGTGGGGTTCTGTATTGACTGTTCCAAGAGCTGCTTGCTTGCAGGATTGCAGCTGACAACGCATTTCAGCTCCTGTGCAAAGAGAATTGAGGAAAATCTTTTCTACATCTCTGTTGATGTGAACTCTCCCTTCTTCTTTAATGTTGGGGCAAGAAGATATCCAGTGGTTTAATGGTTTTCAGACAGCTGACATAGTAAGCAAGCGATAAAGACAAACTCCTCACAAGTGGTAGCTGGAAGCAGGTACAGTACATTCTCTCTCTGTTTAGGGTTTGTTTGTTTGTATGTTTAGGATAATATATTTATTTGAGAATTTATTCCCTGAGCAGATAATAGAAAGGTATTGCACTGGTGAGCATTTTTGTCCTAGCTGCCATATCTCAACAACAACTAAAGATTTAAAAGCTTCATGTGCATGATAAAAGGCTTGCTTATGCCTAGGCAATTATTTTTCAAATTTTAATGTCTTTGTTATTTTAATAATGTTGTTTTCACATTCCCTAAAGGGCTTCAGCTAGCCTGAAGAATCAACTAACATCTGATTTCCCTTTTTAAAATGGGAGACAACTATAATTTTAAAATACAGTATTTACTTTGTTCGCATTTAGCTGAAATTTGATATATTTAGAAGCCTCCTAATTTATATTCAGGATCACCATTTCAATACCAATGATCAAAATTTCATACATATTTGTGCACAGCAGCTACTGTGTGCATACTGATGAGCACTTTTCCAGGCATTCCTGTTACACCAACGTTTCCAAATGATGTGCTGACATGATGGTCTTTCAGGTAAAAAGACTGCATGTAGGCAAACTCTTCCCAGAACACTCCAGTGGTACCATCATTCTAAACCTAAAATAAAGTAGTGAAAAGGGGGCGTAAAATGCAGGAGGAGGGACAGAGTCCATAGAAATTCCTGTAGATGCAAGTCTATCTCAGTAAAAGCAGTTGCTTCTCTTTTTCCTGGAAACTGAAGTTCAAGCAGTTTTTGCAGCAGCTTGTTACACACATGATTGAGGAGTCTATATTTTGTTAAACAAGCTTCTCCTGAGAAGAGAAAAATCAAGGCTTCTCCCCGAAGGATAGTAAAGTCATGTTACCACTTGCCTCTGATTTGTATTACATACACTCAAGAAAAGTACTGAATATCACCCCTGCCTTGGGATGAAACGAGGTCAGACCATTCCCACGTACACTCACCAAAGCTAGTGGCTACGGTTTTCATCATCAGTGACATGTCAAGGCCCTGCTGAGATTGGGGCCTGTCATGGGAAGCGAAGCATGTAGACATCGTAAGTGAGTGCTCCAACCTCAGAGAATTCAGTCTTTTCAGATGAGGCAGACAGGAGTAAATGTGAGCACCTCCAGGAGGAATTGCTCCAGCAAGTCAAAGAAGGGTTTTTCAGGGCGACCTGTCATGGCTTTTTGAGGCTCACACCAGGAATCACCAGAGAGGGGCATTGAATTAAAAGCCGAATGGTTTGCAAGCTGCTTGTGCCTTCGCCACATGACTTATGAACTGTCAAGTCTTTCTTCTTCAGACCCCATGCTACTGAAGTATGTCTTTCCCTCACAGAGTACTGCTTGTTAAAATTAACATCTGAATGTTTAATGGGGACTCCTAAAATAGAGAATAATTACAACAGATTTTTGACTGTTTCAGGCTCTGTGGTGCAGAACACAGCCAAATCCACTCTCTAATAATGTAATTTCAGATGCACTGTAGCATACACAGCTTTGCACTGTACATCTGTAGTTCTGCTCCTCACGGACTGATTTATCAGCTCCTTGTATCACAACTGGAATGTTTTTTCAATTATTCTCTCTGGTGTCTGTGTCTTACTACAAGAAGAACTTCATAAAGGTCTTTAAGCTATTTTGGTGGCAAAAAGCTAGTTATACCTCCCTTTAACTTCTATAAAACATTATTTCCTCAGCCATACTAATTTCCACTACAGAGCTAGCTGTCCTTTTTACTTTGTTTTAAAGAAAGGCTGGTTGAAAAAAGCTAGTGCTAGGAACTGCAATCCAACAAGTTCACTCTTGCAGTGAGAGTGCACATTTTCTGAGCAACCTGATCTAGTTGAAGATGTCCCTGCTGATTGTAGGGGCACTGGACTAGATGACCTTTAAAGGTACCTTCCAATCCAAACTATCCTATGATTCCCAAGGAATCACAGGAAAACCATGTTGGCTGAGGATTTCTGCAGCATCTGCCTCCCTGTCACTCAATGCCTCTTCTCATAGCCAGTGCCATGGATGTCCTGAGATGGCTCTGCCCCAAGATTGCTGCTGTGCCAGAGCAGAGGAACATTAAAGGTGCAAATCGAACTCTAGATGTTCTGTTCTGTCCAGATGTTCTGCAGGCCCACCTGGCTGACTATAAACTCAGTGATAGGACCCCTTAGGAGCTGCCATGCAACACTACAACTTTTTGTTATTATAGTTTTGGTTGCTTTACTTCTGCAGAGGATTACCCTAGTGCAGTTCTTAACTTGCACACTTGCTGCTAAAAACTACTATTTATGAGTTTCATGAGACATATAAAAATTGAGTAATAACATTTTGCCGGTGAACTACATGGCCTACTCAAAAAAGTATTTCTCCATTTGCAAATAATCAGGCATCATCTTTGCCTCTAATAGTTCCTTCTACAGAAGCTGTCCTGGGCAGGAGAAGGAAAGCATTTGCTGTTTTTGCTGAAGATCTTCAATCAATTACAAACCCTTTCCACAAAAGTTGATGAGTTGTTTCTTGGCAACATTTCTAGATCTCTGGGTTTGTCTGGATATTTCACAGGAAGCTAGAAAGATCTGGTATGTGGGATAAAGTAGAGGATATGGAGATCCATAGTGCTCATCAAAAAGCTCTTATTTAGCAATTTATCAGTATTCTTTCAGTCTTGCATATCTTCCATATAACAAATTCCAGCTGCGTAGTTAAGTTAGTTCTTCAGGCAAATTTTGCCATTCTGTCTCAATAATTCATTCTGTCCTTCCATTCTCTGATATGCAGCTATGCTCACCCCACACAACCACCCTTTACAAATCACCTTGAGTAGACTGATGGGCTCTCTGCACTGCTGCAGAGCACTCCACTTATCTGTGAGGGGAACAACAATTTCTGGTTCTTAGTACCAGTAGTGTTTATACACTAGGAACCTGGTAAAAAGAAACTCTATTAATCCTAAACCTGGATATAGAGTTGTTTAAAAGATCTGTAGAAATTAATAAGCTCTGGATTGCAACCTTAGCAAGAGGCATGCTTGCATTTCCTTGTATTCCCTACCCACTATCTCCTCACTCAGCTTTATTTCCACTTACTCTGCCTTTTCCTTGCATTTTGTACAGTTCCTTCTCATTTTCAGATTGCACAGCTGTTCTGAGTTCTGCAGGAGCCTTAAATCATGTCTCAGAGGAAATAAAAATATTCCTCTTGCATTCAGCAGAGGCACCCTGTCAGATAGGGGAGGGGTAGTAAATACAAGTCAACACAAATTCGGTTTTCCCCTCATAGCTGCTGTACCTGCAGTGGTAGGGACAACCTGTCCTCCTCCTGCAGCCTTTCTGACAAGCTGGGATGGAAAAAGTCAGCCCCCCGAATGCCTGATTATTCAGAGGTTTAGAGGTGCTATTCTGCATTCAAATCCAATTCTTCTGCATCTGTATATTAGCCAGACAAAATATTTTATTGTCTTTGCTTCACCTTCCTCCTCTCATATGAAGTTGTGCCCTTGTCTTTTGGGGGTTTCTGCCTCACTGGGAGACACCAGTATCTTTTAATAGAGACATCTTGTGAAGGAATATGAATCCAGCTGTCAAATACAAGTATCAAAGCCTGAACAGCTGGTTTCATCTTCTGGTTCGATGAAATCGACGTTTGATCTTGTAACAATGGCACTTAGTCAATAAGATCACCAATGGGTCATAGGAATAGCAGCATCTGAGTTTGTGGAGCTCACATAGCACAGCTCGGCAATTCTCTCCTTTGAAATACTAGGTTTTGGGGGAAATGCCACTTCTAGAGGACATCCATGCAGAGATGTCAGTGTGTAAAAAAAACCAAACCCGTAATGTAATTTGGAGTGCTGCAAAATAGCAATTACTAGCATGTGTTGTGAATAGGATATTCTGGTTCCACTGCCTGAAATATGCATAGATACGTGTGCATGTTTTCCCTCTCTGGCTTCCCTTGCTGTTTTTTTTTAGTGGCAGTGGCTTAGCTTTTTAGCACTGCATAGGGAAAACTACCTAATAAATGTTGGACTGTTCATCTTTGATTCCATTTATATATTAGCCTAGTATGCCATGTTTTTTGACTCAAAATCTTTGCATTTCATGTGATTGATACCTTGGGGATCTGCAAAATTAAGGTTGTCTACGTGCTCTTCCCTAAGCACCAGGGCTGCTGTTTTCTCCCCTGCATTCTCTCTAAGCATTCCACCATAGAATAAACACACTGAAGAAGGAAACAGATGAAAGAGATTTTCCTTTGCAATACAAGGCAACCTCAATTTGTAAAAGAACTTACCACAGACGGGAACCTACTCATGCCAGGAAATCCCTGGATGCTTCAGGAAAGATGAACAGTTCCCTAATAAACGGTTGAAGGGCTGAGCTCACAGTTGAAAAAGATCAGATTTGCCACATCCTACAGGGCATAATAAGGAAGCAAAATCCCAGACATCTCCAGGTGAAGTATTTCCTTGTATCTTAACCTTATTATAGGAAGACATGTAGATAAGTATGTGGCATGTTCTGTGTGGATCTTATAAGAGGGATGTGGGAATAAGAGGAAGCGTGCCTGCTTTGTATTTCTTGATGGCCAATTTACTCATCAACTTTGATTTTACTGAGTCCAGCCTGGAGCTGCATCGTTTAGAACAGGGGCTTCGGCAGCTTGAGCTAAACAAAACAAAGATCAGACTTTCAAAATAATTTCAGAACACAAAGATATGCATCCAGTGTCATATTTTCCCTAGTAGGAAAGACCTGTCCGACTTCTACTGGAACTAAGTCTCTTCTCCCTATGCATATGGAAAAAAATTACTATCTACCTAGCAGCAGCTTCCAACATCTAGATACCACGGAAACTTCGCCCATTCTACAGCTGATTTATAAAGCTCAAATACGGACTGAGAACATGGGTACAGAGACTAATGCTTACCTGGAGTGAAACTTCCCTCAAGACTAAGTAGATCAGGGAACTGGAATCCACCAGGATTTTCTGTCCAGCACTGTGCATTTCCTAGTTGTCTTTTTTCTTTTTCTTTTTTTTTTTTTTTTTTTGCTGGAAAGCACTGACTTAACTTGCCTGTACCTGGAGGCTGTCTGCACCTCTCACACAAGCTTGTCTGTATCGCCATGCAAATTTTCCACTCAGAAAGATAAAGCTTGTGGAGATGAGTAGATTGTTATGGCAGAACTGTGCTGCAGGGTCTCCTGTGTTCTTCGAAGTGTTCTGTGGTGGATGTTTGTTTTTCTTCTTTCGGAATCCGTAATGACTCCATCTTTTTTGCTTTTCCCCAGTGTTACCCACTGCACATGAAAGCAAAGTCAATAAGATCAGTGGAACTAATATCACACTGATTTCTTGAGGATAAGTAATCAAAATTCAAGCCATCAGGAACAGCCTAAAAAAGTAAGATGCTCCAAAATATCTGGCAACAAAACATCTTCACAGATATAAACAAAGAGCTTTCTTTTCTTTGTCTTACACATTCTTTTTAATCTTTAATGGACAATGATAGAAACCAGTTATCTTTGAGGAGAAACCTGGAATGATAAATGGTCTGATGCCAATTTAGCCCTAATACTAAGATGCTGATACGATGATTCTTCTCTGATTGAAGAGAAATGCCTTGCCTGCTTATACTAGGAGAGAAAGAGAACCTTTGTGAAAGCTTTTTACTGATCTTCTTGCAAAATGCTAGTTATTAAAATAGTAGTTCACTGTTTGAAGTCTGGTGCAGAGGTTGGATTCTATTGCAATTCTGAACCATATGGATATTTTTGCTTTAGGATTTTCTCTGTATCTCCTCTTTGCAAGGATGGACAGGATTTAATTTAAACTCAGGCAGTGAAGATTTTAATGTAGAGTTCAAACCTGGTAAAAGAAGCTGCCTAGAGTAGATCCGTGTGGCTGTGATGAGAGAAGAAAGTTACAAAGTCCTGCCTTCTATTAGTGGATGATTTTATATTTTCCAGCCATTTCCAGGTTTTACTGATAGGACTTCACCCTTTCCAGACCTTCTAGCTAAGTTAAGTGGGACAAATCTATCTCTGGTGGCAGCCCACTAAAGCATTAGCATACTGTGACTGACATAAGGCAAAATCAGATTGGGCACCAATTTCTTCAATGACCAATCTCACTAACTGTCCTGCTGCCACCCAGACTTACAGTCGCCCTTGTCTCTTCCTTGTAGAACTCCATTTTAGAGAGGACCTGTAAATCACCCAGTTTGGCTTTTTACTGAAATGAGTGGAACATAAGCTATTCTTCTCTTCAAAACTGAATTAAGCATTTTTGCATAGTACATTCATTATCTACAGTATGGCTGCATACAAAATGCTTAATTGGTCTTTGGGACATACAAAGCAAAATACTGCCCAACTAGAATAGACCTTGAAAGAAATTCTTCTGATTAGGAATATAACTGAATCATGGTTCATTAGCAGATTTCTATCTGGTAGAGGGAATATGGAGAGGTATTTTCTAAATTATGGAGTTTATAATAATGATGTCTAGCCAAACAGACTGTCTGGCTTTATCTTTGTATATGTTATCATGATCTCTGACAGAACAAAGCTATTGACTAGGTATCTCTTAGTAATTACTCTGCAGAGCGAGAGCTGAGGTCTTTTGCTTTTTTTCTCTCTACAATTTTCCACTGAAAATGGTATCATTTTACTTAATCTTTTTAACTGCAAAGTGGGATGGAGTTTTTGATCAGCCTTTTTATGACACTTTCTTGAAAATGAGCAGCTAGATTGCATTTTTTTATTGTTCTAAACTGGTTTGAATCCTTTCACAGACGAATTTATTTCTCTTTCATTATGTCACTACTGTAGACTTCTACTTGTGACAGCTTCTCTCCTCTTAGCCCCAAGAACTGGCCCTGCTCTTACCTCTCTCCAAGAAATGGAGTGGAGGGGCTACACTACCCAATTATGTTTTCACAGGGTTCAATCAGTTGCAATGCTGATTTACACTAGCTGAGGTCTTGGGTGACTATCTCTGAAATAAGTCTGTCTCCTTAGTCCGAGAGATTTCAGGCATATTATTTCACATGGGCAGTTTCTCCAGTAAATGAGCCCAGCTTGTCTGCCTTTCAAGTTTTAGTCTGAAGTAGATAATTTCCTGAATCATTCACCATATTCTCAATGCTATTTCTATTTTAAAACGCCTACCATGACTATGTCTTATCAGACCATTAACATTTGCCTTGAAATTCTAGCTAGCGTAGGCTAGCAAGCAATTTATGAGAGAAGCAGGAATTGTGTTGCTGGATTTGTTTCCTAATTTATTTGCCCTTCCCTAATTCTTTTGAAACTTTTCCAGGGAGAGATTGCAGTCCTAAAGGATGATAAATGGGGAAGTGACCAGAGCACTCCAAGATTCCCAGAGAGAAGTAGCAGAAAGATATAACATCAAGAGGAAGTGACAGCTCTCTTACAAGGTTTTGTGCTAGAGTTCTTTGCCTCTCTTGCCTTCTTGCCAGAGGGCATTCAATGTGTGTGAATCCTGCTGATGGTATGCAGAAGAAAGAATATGGTATGTGGTGTAATTTTTTCTCCTATCAGTAGCACATTGGTCCCCTCCCCTTAGTCTTTCTCTCCCACTGCTGCTAAGTTTTGGCTTGGTACTAGATTTTTCACTCACATTAATTAACATACATGAGCAAGGTCCACGAAACTTTAGTGTCTGTGAGCAAACTGTACTGTATTTAAACTGTACTGTATTTAAGAAAAATAGCTGGTAGTTGGTTTTGACATTTTTGCCTGGGACTGCCTGTTTAAAATTCTGGACAGGTTTAGCCTTGGAGGAAAAAAAAAATGAATTCTGTATCTTTCCAGGAGAATTTCTCCTAGAGCACTGCTCATAACGAGTGCTTGCTACTCTGCTGGTTTATCCCAGGTAGAAAGAGAAATGTCAAAGACTCCAGATTTATCCTGTATTTCCTTTTTTCCTCTGAAACTTCTCAGTATCATTCTCATCCAGCTTACTTCTCCACTTCATGCAACCAGAATCAACTTGAACGAATGAAATGTTTTACATAGAAAGCATTTCACTATCTACTTTTCTCCCTGCAGGCGCTGCTCAGTAGGTACATGGTGACTGAACCAGCTCTGATCATGGAATTCATGGTCAAATTAACTTCCACCTGTGCTGGCTTAAGAATTCAAGTTGTGTTCCATAGCACTTTCTTAGGAAGTCATATGCCTTCTCTGCTTAAACTTCATCATATATGTCTGTCCTTGCCTTTCTTTCAAAAAATCCCAAAAGATTTTAAAAGATGGACATTTCACTATTAATGTATTTCAGATATTAGTTTAACTGAAAAGCTATACTTCTTAACTCACATCTTGCAATGTTTATCTTAATAATTAAAAAAAAATCAAGAATGAGAGTACTTCCAAGGGATTGACAACCTGAATCACTTCAGTGAGAACTGGATCACTGAAGGCAAGTCTAATGACTATTAGCTTCTACAAGCTGCTCCCCAGCCAGTACTCTGTGACAAGGTTGCTATAGCCATTTTAACCTCTTTTTTAAAAAAAGAAACCCAATATACATGTTTTGTGCTATTCTCAATAGAGCCATCTCTCCTCCAAGGCATAACAGAAGAGCAAGTCTTAATAGCAAAGCTGGACTGCAGTACAAAACAGAGCTAAAAAAAAACCTGCCACAGTTCCGATTAAAGTTGCTGCTCTGAGTACCAAGGGTTAGAGTTACATGGAATTTAATTTTAGAACAGCAGAAGGTGTTTTGCTTTTTCCACCTAGTTAATTTTCCATTTTCCAAAGGCTGCCCCTTTGAGGTCTTTCTTTTTTTGATACTCAAGGATTTTATTGAAAGTTAACTGCGAGTGGCATCAATGGAAATCCTCTGTGCAGATCTCTTCGGGACTTACAGGGCCTTACAAGCTTAGCCAAACATTTTCATAAATATTGCAAGGCAGTCACAGCAGGGGAACGCTGCAAAACCTCAGAGAAAAATTCTGCTGTAAAATTCTAGCAAACATAACTTATACCCAATTCTTTATATGAACAGACTCTCCAGCACCCTCCAAAGTCAGCAGAAGGGGAGGGAGCTGGTCCCCTAAAGCACAGCCATTTTGCAGCAGCAATTCGTAGGTGGCTACACATCTGCATCTTCCTGCTAGCCTGCAGCAGAGCCTGCAGTGTGCTGGAGCAGGAAGCTAAGTAAGGGCTTCTCTCTTCTACATCTCCGCATTGTTCCTATGGGAGGAAACATTATCTCAACTTTCACTGTCAGCTGTGCACTCTAGCACTAATGAATGCCTTTTCCAAGAAACATTCATAACGAATCTGTATCCGATCATTTTCACTGTTGATCTGCTCTTCTTACAAAGCTGGGTTTTATTTTTCTGAGGGTATGGGAAAGTAAACTGGGACACAATGCAAGGTGCAGCCTTGGGAAAGCCACCAGACAGAATCTAAGTGAAGACAGAAGCAGGTCCCCAAGGTGTGTGATTCACCATCTCCAACAATTCAAGTTACTAGGATGCACAATACTAGGTCCCAGCATTTTACCATCACTCCCCTGAAGATTACTATCACTCTATCTGAGCTGGAAGGACAAGCAAGTATTCTTCCCTTTTGCAGCCAAAATTCAAAGCTCAGCCTATTAGCTCACATCACTATTAATTTCATTTTACATTAATATATAATATTACTAATGCTTCTCTGTGGATTTCTCACACATCAGAAGAAGCAAATACATATTTATTTAACCAACAGAATACAGCTAAAGTCTGCATATATGTCATAAATATAATTAAATATAAATTAGTATAGTAACCCTGGCTTCACTGCTACTTCCTGAAGTTATCAGCCAGCCAAATATAAGACAAAACCAGCAGCATTTCCCATCCCGAGCCATGAACAACAGGGCATCAATTCAGACATAATCCATCTGAGTCACATCAATCATTATCTTGTCCTTCTCTTCCAAAAAGCCGGGCCTGTTCTCATCATCTCCTAACTCTTCGCAAATTCACTTACCTATAAAGAAGCTGCACGGCAATCTTCTTCCTGTGTTCCAATTAGTTTGTATCTGCTTGACAATTATTGTACTGAAGCTCAAATTCTCATATAACAAATTGTCATTCCTGTCATATCCTCAGCCATTTTATTAATAACTTTAAGACCATTTATTTCTGCTCTGACAGTTTATCTTTCACTGCTGCCACAATAAAAATGTTGTTGGAAAACTGCATATTTTATAGACACCACAATGTAAGGGGTTAATTTTTATTGTTGATGTTTCTTCTGTTTTATTCAAAGCATTTTTTTTTTATCAGGCACTCAGAAGTCTCCACTTCCCAAAGTTCTAAATGAGACACTTAAACGGTGGAAGCTATTAGCAAATATGTGAACAGTAGAGGTCAAAGACAATTTGAAGAATAATGAAAAGTGCACTGAAGTTGACAAGCTCAAAAACAAAAAGGAGGCCTACAGAGCATGGAAGCACAGACAGGTAGACTGGGTGGAATACACAGAAACTGTCTGAGTCACCAGGAACCAGATCAGGCGAGCTAAAGCCCAGATAGAATTAAATCTGCCCAGAGACATCAAGGATAACAATAAAAACTTCCATGTCAGGGATAAAGGCATGACTAGGGAAGATGTAGATCATCTCTGAAGGAAACATGAGATCTGATCACCTAGGATATGGAAAAGGCTGAGTTACTGAATGACTTCATTGCCTTGATCTTCACCGACAAGGGCCCAAGTCACAGAAGGCAAAAACAGGGGCTACAAGAATGAAGAACCGCTCACTGTAAGAGAAGTTGAGGTTGGAGACCATCTAAGGAACCTGAAGGTGTATAACTCCATGGGACCTGATGAAATCCATCCACGGGTTCTGAGGAAGCTGATGAATGAAGTTGCCAATCCACTTTCCTTTATATTTGAAAAGTCTGGTGAAGTTCCCACTGACTGGAAAAGGGGAAACAACCCCCATTTTCAAAAAAGGAAAGAAGAAAGAGCTGGGGAACTTCTGGCTAGTCAGTCTCACCTCTGTGTCCAGTGAGATCATGGAGCAAATCCTCCTGGAATCTCTGCTAAGGCATATGGAAAATAAGGAGGTGACTGGTGCCAGCCAGCATGGCTTCACCAAGGGCAAGTCATGCCTGACAAATCTGGTGGCCTTTTAAAATATTGCCACAGCACTGGCAGACAAGGGCAGAGCAGTAGATGTCATCTACCTGGTTTTATGCAAAGCATTTGACACGGTCCCACATGACATCCTGGTCTCAGAATTGGAAAGTCGTGGATTTGATGGATGGACCACTTGGTGGATAAGGAACTGGATGGCTGCACTCAAAGGGATGTGGCCAATAGCTCAATGCCCAAGTGGAAGCCAGTGACAAGTGGTGTTCCTCAGGGGTCAGTACTGCGACCAGTGCTGTTAACACCTTTGTTGGAGACATGGACAGTGGGATTGAGCGCACCCTCAGCAAGTTTGCCAATGACACTATGCTGTGTGGTGCAGTCAACATGCTGGAGGGAAGGGATGCCATTCAGAGGGACCTGGACAGGCTTCAGAGGTGGGGCCATGCAAACCTCATGAAGGCCAAGATGAAGATGATCTGAGGGTTGGAGCACCTCTCCTATGTAGACAGGCTGAGAGAGTTGTTCAGCCTGGAGAAGAGAAGGCTCTGGGGAGACCTTATAGGGCCTTTCAGTACCTGAAGGGGCTACAGGAGAGACAGGGAGGGACTCTTTATCAGGGAATATGGTGGTAGGACGAGGGGTAATGTTTTTAAACTGAAAGAGTGGAGATTTAGATTAGATATCAGGAAAAAAAAATAATTCCTGTGAGGGTGGTGATACACTGGAACAGGTTGCCCAGAGAAGTTGTGTATGCCCCATTACTGGAGGTGTTCAAGGCCAGGCCGGATGGGGCTTTGAGGAACCTGGTCTAGTGGGAGGTGTCCCTGCCCAGGGCAGGGGGGTTGGAACTCGATGATCTTTAAGGTTCCTCCCAACTCTAAGCGTTCTATGACTCTATGAAGTAGAGGGTCAAATTTTGGAACAATTATAATAGCACTATATATAGACCATAATTTGGGAAACTAAGGGCCAAAATGGAAACCATGGAAGTCAGTAATAACTGTTCATGTTATTCGGGAAAAATGCATTTAATTTAAGAGGGTGGAAATTAAAGCCCATTATCATAAGTAGGTTTCTATAAACTAGGTTGTAACAGTCAGTTGAAGAAAAATCACTGAGGCCAAGAGTGTATGTATGACTTTGGCTATCATTCAATCTTCTAAACACTTGGAAAGACACCAGAGAGATCTGGCAGAGGCACAGAGTGATTTTCTTTTCTCTTTGTAACAAAATTCAGTGTATGTATGATAAGATTTTTCAAATAAGATGTATAAATCCCCAGTGATTATTTAAGGATATAATTTAGTCTTGTAATTACTGTCGTCTCTTAACAGCTGTATGTTTAATTGATTGCAATGCTTCAGGGCTAGAACGGTTTATCTTGGAGCTCCATCTACTGATTCAAAGGTGGCACAACGTTAGAAACCATCCCACAGTCTCCAGACAGATCTTAGCTCTGTTTCAAACCAAGGTAAATCTCACTGTTAGGAGGGCCAAATAAACACATTTGAGAGCTGCTGGTGCATATTGCAGGGCTATAGGCATATTTCACTTCGTTGCTGCAGCTCGCTCACACTGTAGTTTGACGAGCATCAACCTCTGTAGTGTCAGCACAAGCACTCTGCTCCCTAATTGTAGGTACCCAGTTCTTACACCTCCCAGTGCCACACTGTTAGTCACACCTGTAAAGCTACTTTCCAGGCTTTGTTGTGAACATAGGGAACTAATTTGGAAATTTTTGACATGTTTTGGTCCCAGGTTCTGAGAGGAAGGCAACCTTTTCCTGGGCCAGTACACCCACCTCTTCCCCCCCCATGCCCCATCACGTTTGAGAAAAGCAGTGAACAGATTGAACACATTACAATTGAAATAATGAACGTCACATACTGTCATGCATCTTTAGAAAATGAATAGAAATAGATCCTCTTTCTGTAGAAAGACAAGAATCTTTGCATAAGATTTTACTCAGATGGTTCCACCTTCCATGATGAGATGTGAAATCATTGTTCTTGGGTCCATTATCTTTTTCATAAAAGATATTCATCACTCTCTTTCAGAAAACAGAAGTCACTCAAGCCATCATCTTGGGTATTCAGCATGAAAAGTGCTCAAAATAGGTTTAATGCCAGCTCTATTTTAAAAGAACTAAATTGTTTTTTTCAAATAAGCTATACCAGATTGCTTACAGAGAGATCAAGGAAAATTAAACCTCTATGAAGAATAACAGGGCATTTGGAAATAGACTGCATCTGAAATTTCAAATGCTGGAAACAATGCAGGCAAAACAAGCACTTTCTAAAAAATTAACTGTGCAGAGACAGAGATGTGGGGGCTCTGTTGATACTGAGATTTGGGGCTAAATCTACCCTATTGTCTCCCTATGTTTGGGAGAGGATGGATAAGATGTCACTTGTACATTCCTGACCTGGCATCTAGAACTGATTGGAAAAGTTCTGAGTGCTGCTTCACTTTGCAACTTGGTTGTTTCCCCCCCTATAACTTTACATGAAGCAAAGTACCCAAATGAACTTTGTCTTTTGCCATCCTAAACACAGCTCACGGAGTAAGAGTGGTTTCCAGAAATAAAAATATATCGTTCATGTATGTAATGAGGAAACAGCAGCACCACTTCACTCCGTAGCCTAAAGTGCCCTGCTGGACTCTTGAGTCTCGTGAGGAATTCACTGCAGGAAAATCTCTGGAATTAGTCTGGCTGTGCTAGCACTGCACACAGCCTGCTGGCAACACTGAGAAAGGGATGTGCAGGGTCAAAAATACACCATTTTGCCAACAACAAGAAAGAATGCTACAGGCAAGAGTGCGGTTACACCTGCCAGTAAAATGACCCAACCAGACATCATGTGCCCTAACCTCTGTCCAAACTGGATTCCACCCAGTGGAATAAAAATATTCAAAGAGGAAAACTAGGGCATTGGAGTCTGCTTTGGAGATTTGTTCATATAATAAAGCACAACAGAAATCTTTTTGTTGGATTCTATTTCTATCCTGAGGTCTTTACTGGCTATTAATTAAAATTATATTGTCTGTTTATACAGACAAAGACATCCAGGGGCTCAAGTAAAAGATAAAAAGTAGACCCCATATAATTAAAAAGAAGTCTGGGAAATGTTTAATTATGTGTTTTATCCTCTCTGAAAAGCAATTTAAGTATGTTTCCTTTGCTATCAATAATGACATTAACGAGATGATTTTTCAACCGTCACAAGAACCCAGTAAATCAAAGGCCCCTCAGGCATATGTTCTATGCTCTGAAAACCAGGGCCATGCACATTGAGCATGTACAATGCAGCAGTTTCTTCTGGACCTGGCTGCACTTCCTGAAAACAGTGCTTTCAACTCATTTCTTTCCAAATATATTGTACATTTACATTTTCCTTGATTAATATGCTTGATGCACTGTAAATACTAAAAGCTGTGTTGGTTTTACAGGTCAGTAAGAACAGAACCAGTGCTAGGAACAATTAATCACTGCACCCTTTTCTTTCTCCTCATGAGTTTTCCTTTGGTTCTGCCCTTGCACAGGCAACACCCACCTAATCTACAACATCCTGCTAATTAGTCCTTGTCAAGACTACTTTTATCCATATGAAACTTCCACCTGCCACTGCAACAGAAACAAAGCATAAATGCCTGGCATAAAGGAATAAGATCTAGCAGAAGCTTGTAACATTTTCTTGACAGAACTGTCTACTTTCATTTGAATTTCTAGAAACATCACTCTGTTGAAAAAACACAACACCACCCCCCAAAAAACCCATCAACAACAATTCATGAATTCTTTATCTAGATCCACCTGCAATACACCAATATTTGGTCAAGAGTTTTATAAAAGTAGCAGCACATCAGCCCCAAAGAGGGAGGGACCTGGCTGGCAAACAAAACCTGGCAATGCTGTGGATGAAGCTGTCCGTCCTGGGCTTTGGCTCCTGGGCAGGGCTAGTGGTCCCAGGGCCTGTTAGCCCTTGCTGCCCTCCTGCCCCTGCCCTTTTATTCTGACAGGGGCAACACATAAACTGCAGCACGTAACCGCAGCACGTAAAAACCCTGCAGTGCCAGGCTAAGGATGCTGAAGCAGCCTCTTGGCCCAAGGAAGGACTGCAGAGCAGGGGGCTCTATTTTCTGAGAGGATAGAACCCCCCAGGTTTAGCCCAGCTTCTTCTCCCACCCTCATTCTTGACCCTGAATTTTGGTCTGAACAAGCCACAGGAGCCACCAGCTGCTGCCACAGCCCTGGGTACTACAAAAACAACGTGCACCATGACACTGCCAAGTTCTTAGCTGCAACCAAGACCATTGCAATGCCAGAAAAGCCACAAAACAAAGTCTCCATAGCTAAAAAAAAAGCTAACCTTTTCCTCAGCGGCTTCTCCCCCTGAGGCTTGGGACCTTGCAGGGCTGTGCCTGCTCCTCCGTGCCATCTGCCAGCCCACCCTGGGGACAGCCATGTTGTCCACCACCTCTGTGAAGGACGGGTTCATGCTTCCTGCGTGGATCTCCAGCAATGGCAGCTGCTGCTTGGTGGTGCCAACGCTGGGGTGGCCATTGCTGCTCTTCTCTTGGCCCAGCTGCACAGGGCAGAGACAAAAGCCCTAAAGACAGGAGGGTGAATAATGCTCCCCGCCATGCTCACCTTCGCCACCCCCTATTTTGTTGTATTTTTTATTTTATTTTTTTTTTAATTTCTTGTTTTTATTTCTTCCTCTCTTCCTGGGCATTTTTCACGTCAGGGGTGTTGCACACAGCACTGGGCTCCACGTTCCCCCTGAGGCAGCCACGTTAATGCTTCTCACCTCAACCCTTTGCTGTGGTGCAGGATAGGGAGCAAGGAGGGTCCCACCGAGGCACCAGGGCAGGCGGGTGTGCAGAGACTCGTGAGCAACCCCAAAGCTGCCACGAAAATCTCCCTCTCCTTGGCCCGAGGAGGACATCGTCCCCTAGATGCCAGGGAGGCTCAGCTGAGGTCCATCTGGAGAGGGTTCCATCTTCGCACCTCAGGAAAACGGCTGACGATCAGGGAAGGAGCGTCTCTGTGAGGGAGATGGGGGGCACAGGCCAGCAGGCAGAACTCGCTGCTTTCTTTAAATGGAAATAACAGGTTTGTTTAATCTAGGCTTTCATTGTTCACACACAGGTAACAGTGAGGGGACCCAGGCAGCAAAGCAGCAACATGAAAGGCAGGAGCTGTGCTTGCCCCAGGTGATTTTGGGGGTAGAATTGGAGGAGGAGTTGACTGCCCTTGTGGTTTCCTACACAGCATTTTGACTAAAATTTCCAGGTAATCTACATCCCAGTTCCATATTTACATAGAAAGAGGCTTGTCTTTCAAAAATGCCACTGTTTAGGATGTTCCTTGTCCCTACAGTGTTACTCTGATATCTGAAAGGATTCAGTGGGGCACCAAAGTT
Source organism: Pedionomus torquatus (assembly GCA_013398155.1). NCBI lineage: Eukaryota > Metazoa > Chordata > Aves > Charadriiformes > Pedionomidae > Pedionomus > Pedionomus torquatus. The sequence continues at coordinate 280,931 of VZRU01001682.1, forward strand.
TGGAAAAAAATATCTGAGTACAGACTGAAATCATCCTTTTAAGTCCTCTGGGAAATCCAATTATGCTTTTAACAGTCATTGTACGTGCCTGAATTTCTGTTCTGTCCATGTATTACGCGTGCACACCATCTGCCTTCACGTGAACATCTGTGAGCCACATTCTGCCCTGCTGGAAAAACACACTGGTATGATTCTTTTATGAGTTTTTCTTTGATGTTGACTATACTGATATCAATTTAGTGTAATTTAATGAAATTAAGCAGAGCTTTTTTATTTTTTTACTCCAGTGAAAAGTCAGAGCAGACTATTCTGCATTATGTCAGTCTGAAATGATCCTAAATAAGGCCAAATTTCATCTTTAATTATTTTTGCATCCCATAGTCTGTGCTGAAAGAGATACATATGAACCAGTTCAAACTTTGAATCTTCATTAGAAGAAGTGCATCCTCACTTGTTGGTGGTTTAAGACTGCCTGAATCGCATGGGTAAGTATCAACAGCACCAGGACTGTTATATCATAGAATCAAAGAATGGCTAGTGTTGGAACGGACCTTAAAGAGTTCCAACCCCCTGCCATGGGCAGGGATACTTCCCACTAGACTATGGCATTACATGGATGACTGCTCTGTTTTGGCACCAGGTAAAATTCTTTAGAGGGCAGTTCTTTATGAGCACCAAGTCTAATGATTCATGAATTGCTAAAACTCTTGTGGTGTTATACAGTTCCAGGTGATGAATGCAAAGGCTTTCTGTCCCCCAAATTAAGATCATCTATAGGAATTTTTATTAACAATACATTGCTATATTTTGGAAACCTTATTATGAGCATAAAGAAATGAAAAATATAAATTCCCTCCTCCTTCACTGCCCCACATAAATTTTATCTTTCTATTAATCATCTAGTGTAGGACTGATTAAAAGCAGTCTGAAAACCCTGAGCACAATATCACTCATTTTCCTTAATTTTGTAAATCTAACCTGCACTCTTTTCTCTGCTTCCATGCATATTCTTTTTTTTTCTTTCTTTTATTTTTTTTTGGGGGGTGTGTGTGTGTATACATTTTCTACATTTTCTTTCTAAGTTGTTCCTCGTTCATTCCATTTCAGCTCTGTCTTCACCACATACTCTGTTATTCACCTTTTTGTTCTTATACTTTTCTCCCTGTGAACCCCACTTTTGTAGTGGAAATTAGTATAAAAGGGAGACACCGCCTTGAAGTTTTTCAAAGTACAAGAGTTTTTCACAAGTACACAGAGTTCAAACTGAGAAAGTTAATAATAATAATAAGATTTTTTTTGTTTAATAAAATCTATTTAGATCTTTCTTTGAGACTTATGTGTAATTTTCTGCCAGGCAATTTAGTCTTGCAATTTTTCCTTATTTCCTTGTTATTAGGTATACAAGGCATAAACTTTGCACATACCATTATAGCTGCTTAACAATTTACATGCAGAAAATCAGAATCAGGCACAATTTGAGAAAAAAAAACCCAAACAAATCAGGATTTCCCAGGATCTCCATATAAGGTCTGTATTTTATTTTTTCTTTACATGAGTTTTTTTATATCAGGTTCTCTGATAACCCAAGGCTGGTGCAGTAGCCATTTGCCCACACTCGGTTTCTGAATATCTAGGGCCAGTATACAGGTAACTTAGGGTGGGAGCTTGTTATCATATGACAAAAAAAAAGAAAAAGATCATTTTTCAATTATCCATTTTTAGGACAAATTGCTAAAATTTATACTGTCCTAATTCCCAGCCCTAGTACAGTGACTCTTAGGAGTCTTACTCTGGGAAACTCTGAGTGTCATTGTAACTCTTTCCTAAACAGCCCACAGGAACTCACTATTCGTTGGGAAGTACCTCACTTCTGCCACCCAAAATCCTAAATTCTAGTCTGTGAAGTTCTGTAATTCCCCCAAAACCTAACTCTGCCCTATGGAGCTCAGAGGGATGTGCCAAAGGCTCCTGAATAAAATAGTCTGATAACAGACTGAAATCCCTTATGCTGCCAGTCATTTAATTGTGGTGTTTTCTGTTCAGCTCTGCCATTTGCATTTCACAAATCCAGTTATTTTCAGATGTATTTGAAACTGTGCATGGTCTGATAGCAGTAACATTGTCATAGCACTATTACATGCACGGATGCATGTTTCTTTCCTTTCACAGTAAAGTTTATATATGGAATCAGCTGTAAAAACATCCACAAGCCCCAAAACTGTGTTGTTTGGGTTTTTTTTACTTATTGTGTCAAAGCCTAATATTTAACCTAGAACTCTAATTTATCAAAGAACCTTTATTATGAAAATAAATCCTAATAAGAATTGCTTTGCCAGGCACTTAAAGGTAAAAATATTCAGAAAGGAGACATGTAATATGTAAATGGAATGAGGATATAGAAATGGAAATTGTATGTGAAGTAGAAGGAAAACTCAAAGAGCTTAAAGCGCTGAAATTGGAGGGACAGGATAATCTCTGTCCCTGGGTTCTGAAAGAACTGGCACATGAAATTGCATGTCCAGCAGCAAGGATTTTTAATAAAGCTGCCAACTGGTAGCAGACCACTACTGAAAAGCAAACCTCTTGCTTGTATTTCAGAAAGGGGAAAAAAGGATAACCAGATAACATTAGAGTGACCTCAACAATATTCATGGCTCTAGAAGGTATTTTTAAGAAAAACATCAATGTAAGTAGACATAAATGGAAAATAGGACAAAATGCATTGTAAGTTTACCAAAGGTAAAGCAGATTGAGTGACTAGAAAACCACTGTTTTAATCAGTAGAAAGTGCTGTGGATACTATCTATTAGGCTTCTGTAAAGTTGCAAATAAATGCTAAAGCAGGCAAACCCCCTAGTTGTGCTAGAACAGGAACTGTTGTCTAGAGGGAGGGTATTATTGTAATTCCTAAAGGATCAGTATTGGAATCAGTCTTATTTAATATTTCCAGTAATGACTGTGACACAAAAAGAGTATGCTAATGAAATTTTGCTAAAAGCAAACACTGAAAGATCTTACTAATACAGAAGAGGATTAAAGGCTCATATAGAAAAGAAATAGATACTGTGGCAACTGGAATAACAGAAATTGAATAAATTTAAGGGCATACAATGTATGTGTGAAAAACCAATAGCTGGAGCTCAGCTCTTGTAAACCAAACAAGGAAGAGATACATTAGTCAGATACAGGCTACCTATGAGTCACTGCTCTGAAGACATCTGTGGAAAAGCTAAACTCAGTCCTAAAATGTTTGATATTGCTAACAGAATATGGAAATATTAAAACCACTGTACAAGGCATTCCTCATATCTCATGTCAAACATTCATATTTACTCTCCTTTTTTGAGTGCTAGGACAGGTGGAAAAGACTGCTATAAAAATAGGAAAGATTGCCTGAACTGTGATAATGAAGGATGTTCAGCTTCTTTCCTCAGGATTATTATCAAGTTGCTAGCAATCTATAATATTCAACAGCTCACCATTCTGAATCACAAGACTGTTGGATAGATCACTGTCATGATAATGTAGCCAATAAATCAAGTCTAAAATATATCATTTCGGGAGAATGGTTGCCTAATTATTGGCCCTGTTAATCATGTATAAATATCCATACCATACTTTATTTGCTATCTCAACACAAATATTCATTATAGTCTCTATTTTTTACAGTAATGGAAACTTGAATAGATAAGATTTCCCATAGAAAATTATGTTTTGTTCGCTTTTTAACTATTTGTTTCTAGAACTAGAATACTAACATACAACACTTAGGAAAAGAGAAGATTGAAACACATGAAGTGACTGAGACTCATCTGAATTAAGAATATATACAAATATTTTATTTGAGATGAGTTGCCTTATTCCTTTATTAAAGAAAATTAATTACATTGTTTTTCATTTCTACTTTTAAAAAGCTATGTTTTTTTAAGAGATAGACATTGTATCAAATTAGTGCATATATTATATCTAGTCTACTCTCCCTGGTTAATCATTTAAAACACAGTACAGATTTTAGAGTACAGACGTACAGATTTTCTATTAAAGAGCATGGAAACCTTTGGAAGTCTTCCAGTAAATATTCTGTGAACATTTTTGCCAACTGCAAATAACATTAGCTCTCATTAACACTTCAACCTTTTAAGAACACAGTGCACTCAAAAAATATCAAACTTGTTTGATTTTGCATGAGCTCTGAGGCAAAGAATGCTAAAGTAAAATACAAATATTGTAAATATGTGATTTCAATAAATTGGGTAGATACACGCTTTAGGAACACTTTTTATTGTGTGAATTTATTAATAAACTTTATTATATGTAGCCATGTTAGTGTTTTGGATCCATTAAATAGTGAAAGATAAGTCTTCCGTTGAATATACATGAGGATTTTTACTACATAGTGGAACAGTGTGTTCCAGTTCAACATTTGCAGATTAACTGTCCCTGGAAAGCAGGAGTCTGTTGTTAAGAGACTGTATTCCTGATAAACTTTAAGACAACAGTCATGTATAAGTTCATGACTACGTGAACTGAGCAGAGTGTGAAATCCGTGGGCTCAGTCTACTTTGAAAGCAAACTGCCTTTCAGGAATAAAGATGTTTCTGGTGGTAGAGGGCAAGGAAGGCTGAGGAAGACCTCAGCATACCCTGCAGCATGTTACACCCAAATGGGACACTGGGCATGAAATACACTCCTTGTGATGGGGTTATTGCATGGCTATGTCAAATTGGGTGAACTTTGCCTCCGCCCAGAAATGCAAAGTTTAAATGTAAAATGGAAGTAATTTTGATGATGCTTTGACTGTCCAGTGTTTTATTTTAAATAAAATAACAGCTGGTACTGTTATTTTAAAGATGAAGATACATTTGTAGAAAGAGGGAGGACTGCTGCTGTTCAGCCAAAACTAGGGATCATCAACAGGGATCATCACTCACCATCAGCCATCGGGTAGCAATGACTTCCCACTACTGCTGACCTTGTATTTCCTTTTATTTCATATGCATATAACAGACATGGAAAATAAGCATAAGTCAGAAAGGTTTCAAGCAGCTTCGTTGCATCTGTGTATGGATGGGTGAGGGCTGTAGGATCTGCTGCTGGGCTTTCTGCTGCCCTTTCCTTTCCTCCTGCTGTTGTTGAGAGCTGGGCTGCATTCCTGGCTGCCCAAAGCATGGTGCTTCAGAGGAGCTGGGTCTCAGAGCAGAGCAGTCACCCAGAGAAACAGCCTCTGCTGAGGGAACAGCTAAAGAGGGGACCGCTCGAAGGAGCCACTGCTGTGTAGGTCAAGCTTTCCAACAGCACAACCCTCCAGCAAAAGGCAACCTTTTATGACAGTTAGGTCCCACAGCTTCAGGGAAATTGAAGAGATGATTTGGTGTCTTTTTCTATTTGTTTTCTGGAGTTGATCAAACTAAACTTTCCTGACTTGAAATCAGTTTTGTTTTAGACTCCCAGGAGATACTGCTAACAATATATGGTCTGATTCTATTATTTTTATGTTTCATAATAACTTATCTTGCAAATAGGCTCATTTACTGCAATGAAAGACAGTCTAATTTTATGATCACAAAGAATGAAATGTCAAGAAAACGTGCCTCTCTGGTTTCCCTCTTGCTTCCACTGTGAAAATACTTTAGTATGGCTTCACATCAGTGCCCTCTTATCATTATATCTGTCAAAGGTGCTGGTCAGCCCTCTGCTACTTTCATGTCTTCTTTGTCCATAATCTCTGCTGCCACAGGTGATTTGATGTCCAGTACTGAATAAGTCTCTCTTTTTTAATTTGCTGGATCAAGGAGGTAGAAGAGGAGGATGCCCTATTGATGCATTCCTTTTATTTTCTATTCCATTTTTCACTTTCTATATTGTGGCAGTGGACTGTGAAGTTCCAGGAACCAGCTGAGGTAGCTCATCAACACACTGTATGTCGGAAAGACAGAGAAATGCAAGTTGGCTTAACACAGAAAGAAAGTCTGTCAGGGGAGGAAAGCCTTACTTCCTCCATTTGGAGACAGGCAGGCATTCTTTCAACTTGTCTTTTTGTTTATATTTTAGAAGTCCTCCACTGAAAATATACCTGAAATACATGCACACATACATATATATATACATAGTATATATACATAGTCTAGAAGGCTTGACTAAATTGGGAAGATTCTGTTGTCATTGTCCAATTTTATGGAAATAACACAGGAGAGAAGGAATGCTTCTGAACAGTATCCTTCTGTATGTCTGGCTGGAATTAACTAATGCAAATTCATCAATGCTAGTGCTTGTTTTCTCTTCCTTACTCCAAACTGCAATTCATCTCTGACATATGGGGTCAAGGAGTCAGCAAGAAACTTTATCACCTCAATTCCCAGAATCATGCCCGAAGAGCAGATGATGTGCTACTGGTATGAATACCACAAACCAATTCTAGCACGCATACCCGAAGTTAATTAGCATTATTCTTGTTGTTTCTCTCTCTGAGGTAAACATTTTAATGATAGCCTTCATGTTACGCTGAAAAGTAACTACTATTTGGTCATTTCAATTTTATTTGCTTCACTGATGTATCTGTGAAGAGTCCAGGCCAAAGAGGAAGAAATTACAGCAAACAGCTGTTCTTATTTATTTGGCATTGTTTAAGCTACTTCAGATATTCTGAAACCTAATACAGATGTGAGGTGGAGAAATGCAGTTAGAAAATGTGGGATCTATACCAGTGTTGACAATCACAAATGGAATCCTGCTCACAGCAAGTATGCTTGATGTCTGTAGCAGTCTTTCAGCTGTCTCCTGCCTTATCCATCTATTAGCATTGCTTTAGGCTTGCTGACAAGGTAATATGACAATTTCAGCACAAAGTAGGTGCTAAGCAAAGATGACTCTAAACCAGCCACCTACTTACTGTGATGAGTGTGACTGGTTCTGCATAAAATCCCTTTTTTTGCTGTTTGGGAGAACTCAAATGTGATTTTGTGTTCTTTGTGTTTAAGAGAATATGACAAGAACTACAGCTGAGGGGAAGGAGAATGAGGACTTTGGATTGAATATGTGTTTATTTCTCCAGGCAGAAGGCTGATTGACAAGCCTAGTGGTTTCCAGGCTAAAACCCGCCAAATTTGGGAGCTTACTAAAGTAAAATGGTGTTGGAACTAAGGCATCCCTGGAGCTGCCACAGCACTAAGAGAGTGGACTATTCTCTGGGTTTTCAGTTTCTCTTTTTTATTAATGTCTACAAAGGTGACCTTCTAAAGAAACAAAAGATTTATTCTGAAGAAATAATTATTAAGTTTCTGGAGGGAATATAAGGAAACAATCAGACTTTGATGGTACAGGGATCTTTACTTATTGCAAACTGGTTGAACATTTCCCACAGAAGGTTTTAGCACAGAGCTATTTCTTCTAGATAAGGGTTTTTAAACACTCCATCACTTATTTGAAGAAAGGATCTGCAAGTATGTATTTATGTCTGTCTCACTCTTTCCCCCTTAATACATTTTATTTGCTGCTTATATGGGAGGTATATTAATGCAGCATAAGAACTGTTACGTGTTTTTTTCCTTGCGGGGGTTGATTTCTCTCCTGGTCCAGCCTGTCCTTCTGGTACCCATGAAATAACCAGATCACAGACTTTCCAATTTAATCACTCTTGCTTTTCTCTTAAATAAAGATCTTATTACAATAAACAAACAGCAGTCATAGTAATAAAGTCTCTGTTAATGTTTAAGAACTAATTTTTCCTGTTATGTATTTAAAAGATCCGCAGTTTTAAGTACCAGATCTTTATTTTGCTTGTGTTTGTTAAAGAAACCAGAACTACTTTATATAACTTTTATAAATTTTTAAGACTTAAACTTATGTATGAACTCCATACAATTTTCTCTGATCATGGCATAGAGTTTCACCTTCTTGATACAGCAGACAAAAAGCAACATCTAATCGTGCTCCATCTAAAACTGGTGTAATAACAACAACAAAATCCACACCAGTGGAATTCCCGTTTGAACTACCAAAGAGAACATTTTCAAGTAGAGGAATTGACACAGAAAGAATTGAAAAGGTGAATCTGTTTATATGAATTTAAACAACTTAACTGGAACCAGTTTTAAAAATGGTGTAATCCAAACACATTTTAGCCATTTCAAATCTTAAGGTAGATACGATCTAATCATATTGAACTGTTTCTATACCGCACTTTTCCTCACATTTAAAAATAATGGTTGCTGCAGCCCAATTTCACAGTGATTACAAAGGTGGAAAACATGAATTAGAAAAGCAACTCAAAGAACTTTACTCCTTGTCACATAGGCTTGCTTTGGGCAGGATTAGATAACCTCATACACATGTCAGCAGAGAGATGAACCTTGCAATTCTGTGACAGATACCATTTATGGATATGTGCTAGTGGTAGCTCAATGGTGAAAGGGAAATTTTTGTCATGCAGGTCAGTTAGGATGTTTTAAAGGTTTTGATGGTTTTTATAAGGAGCTTCTAAATATGAGGATGACTACAGGAGAAAGCATGAAGGTGTGTTATCAATGCTACTTAGAAAATCATATTCTGGGCCATGTGAAGGTGAAAGTCCATTTCTTGGCAGTGAACATGAGCTGATAGTATGACAAAATGTATGATAAAGTATAGTATGAAAAAATGTAAAAGCGATTTTTCTTCCTTTGTGAAAGGGAAGAGAAGCAGGATGTAATTACTGCAAAAGAGAAGTGGGAAGAAGGCAAACGGATGCACGACATAATCCAGAACAATCCTTGCTGAAGGCTTCTGAGAGTGTAAGAGTGGGAAGAGATTGCACATGTGGAGTTCAGAGGAAAGAATACAGCAGTATTCTAATCTAGACAGGAGGAAGCCTGGTTTTCTAGCCATGTGGATGCTCAGAACAGACATATGTCCCTGCAGAAAACCAAGCTATATGTTAATGAATGAATATACCAGGGATGTGTAAGGAGGTGAAAACACCTTATTTTCAGCAGCAACTCAGGGAAGGGGGTACTGACGTTTCCTGGCAGTTTAAGAAGATTTCTTGCCAGCCTGTGGGCCAGACCCAATTTGAGAAGTCCAGTAAGGAACTGGAAATTAACTTCAAGCTCATCAGCCAGCTGCGGAATCCACAGTAGTCTTCCTGTAAAGCCAAACATGAGTTTGCCAGGAGATCAGTTACCAATCGTCAGGTGGAGTCAAGGTATTTATTTGTTAAGAATAACAGGAGGGGTCTGTTAAGTGGTCGGGAACATCTAAAGCCTGGCTACTCCTCCTCCTTGGGCAGTTCTGCCTGCAGGGGTAAATGTCCTCATGTTCAGTATTCCATATCCGATAGCCATAAACGTGGAGATAATCAGTTATAATGTAGAAGAGCTAATAATACTATCACTATATCAATTTTTATATAATGACTTATGGCAGTACATAATGGACACTTCCAAGCCACTAAGAAAAGTTTTGAACAGGGGATTTTATCTTCACATGTGATATCTTAAAAATTCAAAATATATTCTTGATTGTTATGCATAAGAAGACATTTATTTTGCAACAAGTTTGCAAATATTTGTTAATGGAGAACTCAGACTGAACAAATTTCTTGATTATGTTACTATTGCTCTGTGAAATATCAGATGTAAGCAGAACTATTTCCTTGCCAAAACACATTTACTACCTAAAATGTTAGCTGGAAAGTCTGAGATGGAGGAGAAAAACAAAACCCAATTTTCTGCTATTCCATTTAAAGGCTTAAATTAAAGTCTTTTGATTTCTTGCCCTTTTAGCTAAATTTGTTTTTCTTCACTGTTTCACATACAAAGGAAACTGCATACCAAAACCACATAGTTTATATGATGCAGAAGTTGGAAAGAAGTAGATATTATTTCTACTGATTTCAATAATATGAAATCAGCAGGTTGCTTTCATTTCATTTTGGCAAGATAATAATTCTCATAAATGCTATTTTAATACAGAAGTCTGTCTGTACACACTTTATGTTACAGCCCTGCCATACATTAAATAAAATGCTAGCATGAAGAGAGTAAGTTTTAGAGAATAGAATCTTTATTGTGCCTCATTTTGTTTCAAAAATGAGTAAAGGAGAAAATGATAATAGATATGGAGCCACATCCACATACAATTCTACACCTCATTCCAAGAATTTATTTGGAAATTTTTCTGTTTTCTCTGTGGGATGGTCTTGCTAATGGTGTTGGATAAGCTAAATCAAATGTATATATAAACACATAACAGGATTGGAATAGGAGAATACTTTGAGTTGTCTGCAGAAGCAAATACTGACTTCACAAGCAAAATAAAACATTCACTTCTCTATAAAAAGCAAGTCTAGTTATGCTTGAAACAAACTACATGGAGAGTAGAATAAATCCTGAATGCTTAGGTGAAAACAGATCAAAAGTAAAATCCACATGACTTTGAAAGATGTGGTTTATAAATGGAGAAACTGTTGCAGCCCATGGCTGGTATACCTTTTTGGTGAGACGAGAGATAAAGTATGCCTGAGTAAATGTCTTGAATGGTAGTATTATGTGACTCAGAATCGAAAATCAGTGTGGAAAATGTACATAGCCTACCTTTCTCCTCCACTGCTCAAGCATCCAAATGAGCACAGATTGTGTATCTATGGAAAGATATCATTACAGCTTTTTAAGAGGTGCCATCCATCCTCTTTTCATTCTATAGCTAAATAGGCACATCCTCAACTTGCAGCAAAAATACGGAGCATAAAATTAGGAATATATTATCGGTCTATATTTAATACAAAGTCAATGCTTAGAACGATTACAGGAACATCAAGGCCCTGGCAAAAGTGAGCAGCACTTCAAGCCTGCATTTGAGAGTGGCTTCTATTGAAGGCGTACCGACCAAGTACCTTTCTGAACTAGGGAGAAATGTTAATGTTTTCAGGTCAAATTTTCGAAGATATTTATCCCCAATGCACACGTGCCTGTGTGCATGAAGCTTGCTTTCTAGGCAGTGCTTTAGAAGTCTTCCAGGGAAAATGGCCTGGAACTGAGGACAGGGAGCTGATTACATCTGCTCGTGTGCTTCGCTGCCTCCCACTCACCAAAGGAACTGCTGTGCCTGCAATCCGGCACCTGCTTTCCAAAGAGAACTGTGATGGTCCCTCCTGCGAGACCTGCTGTGTGCCGGTGCAGATTTGTCCTTGCTCTGCAGATGATCCCAGAATGCACTGGTGGAAAGGCATAGGTGAGAGCCCCTGGTAAAAAAACAGCAACCAAAGACTTGGCCTGCAATAAAAGATAGCAAAATCTGCAGGCTGGGATGATGTGCATTTGAGGATTTGTGTCTGAATCACTTTTGAGAGCAAGTCTGAGATCAGACGCTGGTATTGCGCTCAGGAAAACATCTCCCCTGGAGATGAAATCCTACTGAAAACCTGCAGGACTTGGATGCAAAGCTCTAGGGGGTCTTTTTGCAAAGTGAGAAGCCTGAACCTAGGTTGAGCCTTGGGGGCTTGCAAGGCACAGGGGCTGGCTGCTCACTGTCGTGGCAAACCAGAAAGTTGCCACATCTCCTAAGCGGCTTGTTATACCAGGGCCTCCCCCCGCCTTGCCCCCCGATGTTGAGGGGTGCACCCAAGTCCTGCAGGGAGATTCCCTCCAAGGGAAGGGCTCCTGCAAAGCTGCAGTGAAGCATACTCTGTTGCATATTAGAACTGTTTCAGAGCAGGAGGCAGATGTTACCTGGTTCTCCAGAAACTAAATGGTAAAAGAACTTCACAACTACTTGGTGGTTTATTTTTATGGTATTCTCACTAATGTATTGGCATCTCAGGATTTTAAAAGAGGATTAGCTATTGCCTATGTGAGAAAAATCAGCAGTGTCCGGCCTTATATTGCAAAGCGGAGAGTTTTCTCCTGGGAATGGGCTACTGTGTAAAACCATGCTTTTGTAGCTACCAGCAGTAACAAATAACAAGTGCTTTCTAAGCAGTGCAGCAACTGGAGCATTCCTGTATTTCTAATTGCAAGCCTGTCTTTGTTTCCAGAGAATAAGGAATTCCGAGACAAGGTGACGGGTCTTCTGAGTGACACATGCTTTCCGCCTTCATCTTAGTACCTTATTTTGAAAGACAGAATGATGAAACGGTGAGGCTTTTTTTCTTTTTTTCTGCTGAGGCAGTCACTCTCCTCCTGATCAAGAGAAGCTATGGCAAATTGGAAACAAAAAACGGAACTGAAATCCTGGGCGTATGAAAAGCAGGTATGAAACCGAGTGTGGGTGTCGAAGCGCCAAAAGGGAAAGATACCACTTAGAGCAGCAGTTTAAGGGCCACTACTGCTCATCTCTCCCCTGCACACCCCCACCTGCCCCAAACTCCCCATCTCTGCACGCAGCGACACGGGGACGCGCACTGCGGCCCCCTCGCCTCCTCCATCCCCCACCTCCCCAGCCCGCACCGGGGGGCTTGCAGGGGCCGGCGGGCAGGTACACCCGAGCCTGCCCGGGGGAGGGGAGGCCCTGGGGGGATGGAGGTGGTGCTGCAGGGCCCCCACAGCAGGGCATTCCCCACCCGCCACCATGGGCTCTCCTGCCCCGCCTTGCCCAGGTTGCTACATGCTGGGGCAGCAGTGGCCGTGGCCTATATATAAGAGCCCAGAGGAGCGCCCCTTGGGTG
>VZRU01001682.1:293636-307254 GCA_013398155.1 Pedionomus torquatus
GGCCATGCCGGCCACTGCCGCTGGAAGCTCTGCCTGTGCGACAAGTGCGCCCTCATCACTGAGCGGCAGAAGATCATGGCGGCCCAGAAGGCCCTGAGGCAGCAGATGCCAGACCCCCCGACTGGGGCAGCCACGGGACCCGCCTCCCCGGGGGAAGGCCCCGCGGTGGCCAGTGCCCCCGAGCAGGGCGGCCACGAAGGGATGAGGGGCACCCATCCCACCGGCAGCAGTGACAAAGGCATGGCGTGCAGGGGGCCGCCACCACCACCTCCCAGCGGGCCTCCCTTCTGGGACTACGGTAAGGCCTTGTCCCCAAAACCTCTTCCCCCGTCCTGCCGTCCGTGTTCATCTCCTTCTTCTCCCCATCAAATACCTGCGCAGGTTGCGCCCACCTGATTCCTCAGGCTCCAGCTCCCTGGAGAGCCATTCCTGCTGCCTCTCCCTCAGTGGACACAGCCAGCATGTCGAACGTGCAGCCCTGCGGTTTTTTTCCCTATTGCAGGGTTTGCAGCGCGGGTCAGCGGCAGGAGCAAACCTGCTCAGCCTCGTCGCTCATTGCAGAGTCAAGGCTTGAGCAGGTGGCTTTTCGCTGAGAGGGAAGGTGGTCTGGGAGCAAAACCAGCCTGTGATCCACGGGGCACTGCAGGTGCACATTTTTGAGTGCTATCCCACCGTTTTATAAATACCCGGGCACAAGCCTCCAGCATCAAAATACTCAGCGATGGCAGGTAAACGGAGAAGTTACTGCTGCAGTTGCCTGAAGCAAGCGTTTTTATGATAGCTCTGTAAAATGAAGAGACCTTTTGGCCTTAATTCCTGCAGCAATGACTGAACTTGTCTGGGATCACTTGGTATAAAACTGCATTTGGTATTTAAAAGGAGGAGCATAGATTTTGCAGGTGCAACAGTTGTATGGTCTGTCACCTCTTAAATTGCTTCCTTTAATAGGGTCTTTCATGTGACTTGTCTAGTTTATTACTATTTATTACAGTAACTTCATACTATTACTCTTTACTGTAGTAATTTTACGGAAATCCCTACTGACTGCAGTAGTCATTAGTCTGAGCCTCTGGAGAGTCGGCAGCCTGCAAGACAATACGCTGTTCTAAGAAGCCTGCAGAAAAGAGTAATTTCAGACATCTCTCATTCCCACCTAATCTGTCAATAACCGTTCCCCCCATTTTTTAGCTTTCCTAAGAAAATGATGTTTATGGATGATGCTAGCAGTACACGTACCTGTCAGTCCTTGCCTTAATAACATTTTTAACCTGCTGACCAATTTAAAAAAAGGTTAGAAACAGAATAATTCTAGTACTCCATCAATCAACCTACTCTTGAAGCAAATTCTTCCACTTCTCCACCAACAGCAGGATTTGCAGGCAAGAAAGACCACTCTGTTTTTTTAAGACATCAGAGAGGCCATATCAGATTCCAGATGCAAGATAAAAACCAAAGGAAGTAACCAATTCTTGCATCTGAAATTACCTGTGTATGTCCCTAAAGACAAGCCTTTGTAAATTAACTTAAGAAGTGACAGATAGGACTAAATTTAGAACTCTATTACAAATTTCTGCAGATATAAGTTCTGCGAGAGTTAATTCTTATGGGAGGTTATTTTGCCATTTCTGATGTGCTGAAAGATTAGGATTCTGCAGCCAGTGCTTTACTAAGGACTAGCTTCACAATGCACAAGGCAGAAATGAATACAAATTGTTCTGCATTACAGTATCACCTGTAATAATAATGGAATTTGGTCCTGCAGCTACTTCTACTGAACTCCATAAAATTACGTGGATATTTTTACTTTTTTCTTTTCTCATTATTTCCTAGCTCACTCTGCTTTTCCTCCAGAATACATGGTCAACCCAGAATACCTGGAGAGAGAACCTCCAAAAGTGTACCCTGGGTATTCCGGGGTATATCCTTACCCCCCATTTCCTATGGGATTTGCCATCAATCAATCAAGCTGTAGGGGAGCATCATCACCTCCAGGGATATCACTTCAGAGAGGCTTCCGACACCTTTCTAGCAACTATGGACCGGGGAATGCAGCTTCTGTGTCAGTAAGTAGTGGTCTTTTAATTACCTCTGGAAATACTGCTGTCTACTTTCAGCTGTGTTCTTCTTGTTAAAGTACCCATAAAAAGCTACCCTGCTCACCGGTTACTTCACAGCATTTTGATATATTATGCTGAAGAAAAAATGAGCAAGTGGTGATGGTAATGGTCTGACCTGAACCCAGAAAAGCAAACCCATGCAGTAGCAATTGGCCAGATTCCGTGAAGTGTTTGGGAGCTTTTACTTCCTGCTAACATCTGTGACAGAATTTTGGAGTAATGGCAGTTGGGACACTTAATGTGGTCATGTTGTGCCACCACAGATGGTATTGATATGCGAAGACATGTATTGAAAGGCTCCAGTTCTTCCTTGCAGGACAAATCTAACAGGAAGAGAGAGTGTCAGCGCTTGGCCAAGGCATTACAGCCACCGAGAAGAACAGGGGCAAGTCAGCTTCCACAAGGAAGCAAATTAGCATGGTCAGATTATTTCTGTTTGGAAACAGTGGAAAACTATTGTTTCTAACAGAAGTTTGTCATCACAGGGTCCACACCTTCAAACCACATGGACGTGGTAAGAAACAAGATGATAAATGGCCTGTCAGTTGTAATGGTGTGTATTGGCACTTCCAGATCCTTTCAGTGCTGTTGGTCATGTTGGTTTAAACTGGTGGTGTCTGTTTTTTGTACCACAGTTGGGCACATTATCAGATTTCCAGCTGCCTTGTGCCATTCTGTTTCCATTCATCAGTTCATGTTAAGATAGAGTGATCTGTCTCAAGACTGCTGGGTTTATTTTGCTTCCATGGAAATTCCCTGTCACATTTTAGGGGTTATTGAGATAGAGGGTAGTTAGAATCATAGAATGTTATCATAGAATGGAAGGGACCTCAGATCATTGAGTTCCAACCCCCCTGCCATAGGCAGGGACACCTCCCATTAGACCAGGTTGCTTAAAGCCCCATCCAGCCTGGCCTTGAACACCTCTAGGGATGGGGCATCTACAAATTCCCTGGGCAACCTGTTCCAGTTCCTCACCACCCTCACAGGAAATAATTTCTTCCTAATATCCAATCTAAATCTCCCTTCTTCTAGTTTAAAACAATTACCCCTTGTCCTATCACTATGCTTCCTGATGAAGAGCCCCTCTCCTGCTCTCCTGTAGCTCCCTTCAGATCCTGGAAGGCTGCTAGAAGGTCTCCCCGGAGCCTTCTCTTCTCCAGGCTGAACAGCCCCAGCTCTCTCAGCCTGTCCTCATAGGAGAGGTGCTCCATCCCTCTAATCATCTTTGTGAGTTAGCAGCAGTCCGAGTCCTGGTGGGCTGGATATGCACAGGTTGGGAAATGCCTTGTCACTGTGTGTGGTTTTGAACTTAATTTTTACCTGTCCTGAAGCAGATGGAAAGATCTCATACAAGCTCTATCTGTACCAGGGTGCAAGGCCAGATCCAAGACAGAAATGCTTCTGTTTCTCTGACACATGGAATGATTTTTATCATGCTCTAACAGGTCTGGTGATCACAGAAGACCAGGTCCATGGGGCACTCTGTGATGTACACCAGTCCTTAAATGTAGGTAGAACCACTCACTTCAATGTGCTCAGGGGAAAGAACCCATAACTAGCAGGGAGGTAGCGGCAAGGAGCATTTTCCTAGGTTGCTTCTCTGTTGCATGAAGACTTCTAGACTTGCTCAGTGGTGAAGGTGAACTGCTCTGCTTTAAAACAGCTACTCTAATGAGACACTAGAACAGAAGGCGAAGACTTAGAAGGTCAGTTTCAACTCAGACATGACCTGAAAAGCTGCTGCTTCTTGCTTTCAGCATGTTACACTATGCACAAGCTTTACACGTGCCAATACATGCACAGACATGGCGGCATAGGGCAACAAAATGGACAAAAAATTTAATACTCACAGGTAAAAAGTGAAACAAATTGTTTTATACTGCAGCTGTGTCCTTGAGAGTCTTTAGATGGAAGATGCTTTGTTTCATGTGTTNATTACACTATGCACAGGCTTTACACGTGCCAGTACTTTAGATGGAAGATGCTTTGTTTCATGTGTTTCCACAGATTCCAGAAGGAGGTGGAGATTTCCATCAAGGATACTACACACCTCTGCCTCAGTTCATCCCACCAAGTCTTCTGCCAGGAATCCATTACATTCCACCTCCCCTTTCACTGAACTTGTTGGCTGAAACAACCAAGGAGACCCAAGGTAAGGAAGTATGAGATGAGCCCTGGGAGATTCAGTTTTAACCTGGTTTCAATACCTAACCACAGAGGTGGAAGTCCCCAAGGTTTCAGGATTTCACAGATCACTGTGATGGAGCCAGGACTGAGATCCTGAAGTCCCAGGACAGATTTCCAGCTTGTACAGCTCTGGAAAGCTGGAAAAGGGAAAGCAGCCTGACATGCCTGAGCTTTCCAGCTGACAAGCACCTCGGTCTCACACAGACAATGGGAGCCACAGGACCCAGAGCCATTACAGTGTATGATCTGTTGATGTTCTCAAAATGAAAATACATTTCTAAATAGCTATTTCATGGGACATATTTTAAAAAAATCATTCGGTTCTATTTCAGTTTAGACAAAATGTTAAAAAAAATGCATACTAACATCATGAACAATATGAACAATTTCTTGCTCATCTGAAAGTCCTACCATTTAATTGCTGTAAAAGAAGGATTGAATCTTCCAAATCTCAAGCTGTTCTGTTGAATCTCACATGATTTTAAATTTCTGGCATAGGTTAAGTCTTTGTGTCCCTCTGTTATGGGTCGTTTTTATGAATTGTGCCTCCATGTGGACATATTTGTGATTGTTTTTCATTTGGCTGCAGCTAGCTATGACCACAAGAGGGTAGAGCTGCTTAGAGAATTAACTGCTAGAACCAGATGAGCGAACGGCCAGTTCTATATTAAATTCTTTTTGAAAATGCAGATAGATAAAAACAACTTTCTCGTCTTGAACATGAGATAAAATATTGTTCATTTGACTGTTTATGAAATAGATTACCATAATCACTCAGTGAAAAATCAAATCTGTTGTATGAGAGAGAGGAGAAATAGAGGAGTGTAATTACGTCATTTGAATTGAAAAGATGTTGATGGCAGTTTTGTGGGACAAAATATAAGTTGGGGGTTTTTTGGCCTGGTTTCTCAACAACATAAGGCTCGTGCGGTCTCCTTTTCTGTTCACGTCAGTCCTCTCATAACTTTTCAGCCCATTAGTTATTTTCAGCCCAACATATCTGTTGTGATCACAGGCCTACACAATATTGATCTGCAAGGGAAACAGATGCCTCCCACAAAATGGTTTGTTTGCAGCCATGCTGTGGTGTTTGGCTGCCTGTCAGCTTGTACAAAGCTCCTGACTGACGTGTGTACCTTGGCCAGGAACCAAGCGCCTGCCAGTCAGCCCAGCAGTGGGCACGTATCTCCAGAGCAGTCAGACCATACCTGATTCTTGTCTGGATGGAAAGCCAAAGAAAAGGAAGCAGGCGATCATAGAATCATAGAATGGTTCAGGTTAGAAGGGACCTTGGAGATCATTGAGTTCCAAACCCCCTGCCATAGGCAGGGACACCTCCCACTAGACCCACTAGGTTACTCAAAACCCTATCCAGTGTGGTTGTGAACACCTCCAGGCATGAGGCATCCATAGCTTCTCTGGGCAATCTGTTCCAGTGTCTCACCACCCTCACAGTACAGAATTTCTTCCTAATACCTAATCTAAATGTACCCTCTTTCAGTTTAAAACCGTTACCCCTGGTCCTATCACTACACTCCCTGATAAAGAATCCCTCCTCATCTCTCCTGAGATGCGGTGGACAAGTGGAATATGAAGAATATGGCAGGGTGGGGAGGTGTACAGACATCGTAGAAACGAGAAGGTATTTTACGATACTGACAAAGGTTATAGGACTTTAATGCAATGTGTGCAAGATAGCAGTGTGCTGGAGAGGAAACAATACAGGCAGAGTTTGAGTAGAAGAGAGCAAATTGAGAGCTGGCAGGCAAACCAGAAAGTGTTTGTGAGGATTAATGGGGTTTGTGATTTGGAGGAGATGCTGCAGGCAGAGAAAACTGCAGCTATTCTGTTCAAGTGTGTGGAAATGGGAAGGAACTGGGAGTAGCAGGCAAAAATGAGGGATGTGGAAAGATGTAGTGGTCTTGCATGAGGAAAATGGAGGAAACCCAGTCCTATATCGGTAGAGTGAAGTTGTAGTGGCCAAACAATCATGAAAACAGGCAACTGGAGAGAGAAGAGAGGTCATGAGGGCACCTCCCAGAGAGCAAAATGCCATCTAATGACCTCAACCCTTACTACACACCAGGGAAATCATAACCCAGGCACAAAGCCATAGGAAATAATGCATCATGGATTGTGCTGCTCAGAAAAAAAATATCCAGTTTTCTTAGTACTATGAAGAAAGTACAAATTAATTCCACTACATAGCATTTTTGCTCCAGGATATGTAGGAATTTGCAATTGTGACCCAATCAGGGGGGATGCTTCAGAATGAGGTCATAGGCAAGATAGCCTGCCAGCAGAAGATAGAGATGTAGAGGGAAGCTACAGTGAAAGTAATAATTGTTTGATTCTGGTATTAAAGAAGATTGAATAAATAAAAAAAAAAAAAAAAAGGAAAAAGCTGTAACATTTAATACATAAGGATGTGTAAGGATTGCATCATGTTTTTTTTCCCAAGTAAGGAACTGACTCAAACCTGCAATTAGACTTGGGAACATAGTTCCTCCAGAGCTGAGGTCAAATGGACTCTGGCAAAACTATTTCAGGAAAATGGATATAGAAGAACTATACTGGGGACAACTGGTGAGAAGTGTCTTTGATCTCTGCCCCAAAGGGAATCTGAGATGAAGACAAATGAAAAAAAAACCCAAAGAAGTTCTGTCTGTAAAAGATTTTCCACTGCTAGAAGCTGCTGCCAGAAAGGTTTGAGTCAGTAGCTGACTGCAGTTGAATGACTGAGGCCAGTTAGGTTTGCAGCAGTGATGGGACATATAGGCCATGTTGTTACACAATTTCATGCAGTATTGACCAGTAATGTTATGGACATTTGACAAAATAAACACAAGGTGTGTCCAGTAAAACAGCCAGTACAGCATCTGAGGATTGAGTCTGATTGCAGATGGTTGGCTGTCTAAAAGAGCAAGCCACAGAAAAACAAACAAAACCCCAAGTCACCTGTGAGGAAATGAGGGACCTTTTCATGCAAATTGGCAAGTAAATACTTTAAAAAATGAACATCTCTAGTTGGATTTGAAGATGGGATTATTTAGTCTGTCAAGGCCTTTTGAGAATTCACAGGAGTGTTAAAAAGGCATGGCCTAGATTCACTGCGGTTAAGTGGGCAAAGGAGTCTGCCTTCTGTTCCAGTGCAGCTTCTACAATTGCCTTAGATTTAACTGGGTTGAAAAACAAACTGGGTTGACAAATGTCATTTTGCATGAAGAATTTACCTCTGGAAATGTGATTGATACCAGGTGTAATGCAAACAGAAATCCAGAGTTTGGGGGGTTTGGCTTGCTTTGTTCATGTTAAACTTTGACCTTTTTCTATTTTTCATTTTTATTTCAGCTACTGAAGCTGACAGCCAGGAGTCAGGGGTGGTTTGTGAACCGGGTCAGCCATCTTCTTCCCCAGAAGAAACAAGCAGAGAACAATCTGTATATTCTAAACAGTAAATGGGCTGGAGCAGAGCTGAGTGGCAGGCAGCGCTATTATCATTTCTGAGGAGAGCGTTTAGTTAATATGAGGGTAGAATAGCAGTCACTGAGCAGTCCCAACAGCTACAAGAAGGGGATTAGTCCCCTGCTTTGCTTTATGATCATGTTAGAGCTACCAGGCTCACAGCTCTGTTTCCCTAGCACTATGAAGTTCCTAAAATAGGTTTTCCAGAGCCATGGTAAAACCCTTCCCCCTTAACCTGGTGGAAGCAGCAAATGATTATGACTCTGAATTTGTTTCCTTTGCTGAGGTTAGATGGCTCCCTGACTTTGAAGTGAGGTCTCTGAGCCATGTATATTCTGTAGCTTTCTCATGTTCATGACAGTAGTCAAAAATGTGTTGTTTGTGTATCAATTTGCTGGAGAAGAAGTCTGGTTTTGAATATTATGAATGAGTTAATTGATGTGGAGCCTGAAGACTGAGTGAGAGAGGATGGGCAGTCTGGGTCGCTGATTTACTTGGCTGTCTATAAGCATGATTCACTGGATTCAGTAAGGTAAGGGAACAGTAGGTACATTTGGTACATTTGTCAAGAAAGGCATGGGAGGAATTTGCAGAAAGGTCTGGTATAGGCTGAAATTCAGCACCTCCGCATTGTTTTCTCCATGAAGTGTCTGTAAGGCACCTTCTCTTCAGTTGGGGACAGACTGATTTAGAATCGCCTCTTATCGCACAGGCTTCAGGATTTTGAATGTCCTTCGTGGTTCATACATCATTTCAATGTTGTTTAACTCGGTAAAGCTGGAACTAAACAGTGCTATTTGTTTCTAAAGGGCTCATGTAAGACAGCTTTATTACGTGTGTATTGGAAGTGCGCAGTGGTGTATCAAAGGTGTGGAGAGATTGCATAGGAAAGTAAGACAAAACACCACTTAGAATAGTAATTAGTCAAATCCATACATACTATAATTTTCAATTATAATGTTTCATAATAAATGAAAGGTACATTTCTCTACTGTTTTGCCTAAAGGAATTGGTTTTGTATTAAATGGATCAGTTGTTAATGTTTGAATAATTTGGGGGGGATTTATGTATAATTAAAAAAATGATACATTACATCGTTGGTATGGTTTTGATTATTTAAGGCTTGCATATCTACATGTAATTTTTCTAGCCAAATGTCATATATTGCCTTGAACAGCGTTGTGTAACAAAGTGGTCTGGAGGGAAATTTAGGCTTCAGTATTTTTCTTCTGCAACTTTTGATTGCTGCTGTAGAGGTGAGTGCAGTGAAATAAACATTCTTCTTCTCTGCTACTTTACTAATAATCCCTTGCTCAATGCAAGATGTAAAGAAACTATACTCAGCTGAAATTTTTTTTTTTTTTTTAATTTAGTAGATGATCTGCTGGAATGCTTTCCAGCGCGCAGGGGCTTGGGGGACAGTGAGTGAAAGTGGCAAACTTAGGACTGCCAAGAGGAAAACCTGAAAAAAACGTAGCTATCGCAAATAATCTGATGTACAACTTGTTAGACACTCAATTCACAACAGCATCTCTGCTCCCAGGAGTGTCCCAAACCTCCTCTTAAAACCGCTGTCTGCTTGGGAAAATCTGGATACGTTTTTAAGGTGTCTGAATAGAGCAATGCTCTTTCCAAAAGAAAATAATCTACAAGTAGAAATACCAGCAGCACCCACAAAGCAGGTTCTTTAGATGGAAGGCTGGGGGGTTTTTATATATATAATGATTTAAGAAAATAGTAGTGTACAAGATGAATAATTGAGATGGGTCTCCTTCCAAGATATTTTTCTAAAGTCATTTTCAGTGTTGTATTACTCCTTAAATCTCAAAGTAAGGTGGACTCCAGCCCATTCCACTGACTGTAGTGCACAGTCATTGCAGATCTACTGCATATACAGTACTGTTTTCTCTCTGTTTTGCTGTGCCAGTGACTGGGTCCAGACTGCCAAGCCAAACTCCTTGTTTTCCTTTTCCTCCATCTTTTTGAACTATCGGTGAGTGAACCAAAAGCCTTTACTTTGGCTGTTTGAATGATGGCATTCTGTTCATCTTTGAGCAACCTGCTCTAGTGGGAGGTGTCCCTGCCCAGAGCAGGGGTGTTGGAACTGGATGATCTCTAAGGTCCCTTCCAACTCTGACCATCCTATGATTTCTTTCACTGCCTTGCTGCAGACCAGTCTGCAACTCCAGAGAGAGGTAGCAAGTTTAAAGAACAGCAAGAGGAATTAAACTGCACAAGGAGATGGAGGAGTTGCCTTATGAGAGGAGTCTAAAAATAGAGTCTTCAGTTTGGAGAGGAGAAAGTTGGGAGGTGTGGGATCTAACTCAGTTTTAGAACATCATGTCAGCTGTGGCAAAGTAGATATAAATGCATTACCAAACCTTGCTATTTCCATACACATGAAGGACAAGAAGGTGACCAGGGATTGGGGCAAATGATATCTCACCATCCTGATTGCCTTCTATAATGAAATGACTGACTTCTACCCCAGTCTAAAGTATAAAAAGGTGAACAATTATAACTGCCTTTCCTAGGGCATCAGAAGCAGGGCCAATACTGTTTAATATGCATAATCACATCATCAGTCAAACTGTGTTTGGTGTCATTTCAGATTCTTACATCTTAGGAAATTTGTCCCCAAGTTCCCATACCCATCTCTGCATGGAAAAGTAAATTATTTGGTAAGGGAATTAAAGTAACTCTCCAGCTGACAGGAAGAATTATCTTATGTGGATAATTCAAGGTTTCATTCTTCTATTTTATGCTCAGCTTGTCCTTTTTAACCAAGGAAAAAATGTGCCTGGTATTGTCATACTGTGCACTTAAGGACTTCAAAGCAAAAAATTTTAATTCCAAACTTAGTGCCAACTAATGTTTCCAATAATTAAACTCTGTGATCCCTTCTGACTCCATTTATTTAAATAAGTGACTTAGGGATAATGAAATCAATTTGTATTGAAATGGAATGATTTGGATTAGACAAGTCACTCAGAGGTTGTTCCAGCCTAAATCATCCCAGAATTTTATTGTTTTTTATTAAGGCTGAAGCCACGTGGACTTCGGTCATATTCATAAAATTTGGAGAGAAAAGCAAAGTTAGCTACGCTACCCACTTCTGAAATCTTTCTGCATGCTAGCTGCTACTGACTGCAGTACGAGTTCTGCACATAGCCTTTGCCATCATTTTCTGATTTCAGAGGACTGACTCCCTTGCTAAATAGATCTGAGCTTCTGAAGATGCGATTCCTAACACCTGACACTGCTGTCAATCCTCTGTCCTCACTCGAAGCCCCTAGGCCATCTCAGAGCAACAAGCTTTGTTTGTACACTGAAGGAGAAAACCTGAAGTTAAGAATGAGTTCTTTAACATTTACTCACACCGCTGATTTCATGACTTGCAGTGGAATTATTTGCGAGGGTACAGAGTTGACAGCGTTGGTTAGGTATGCGAGTCTGGGCTCCAAGTTTTATACAGAGGTGTCTGTGACACTGTCCAAAACTTCATATTATTGTAGATTTGCATTTTCTGCAGGAGCTTTGGAAAAAAAAGAAAACAAACCCAAGGGATCCTGGAAGGATCACGTAATAGGTCCTTTCTGCAAACATATGGAAGATTCATTTGTCATTGCCCTGCAGCAAACTGCTAGATGTTAACATTTCTGTGGTATCGGCTTCTACATCTGGACTGAAGCAGGTTTGCTATGACAGTAATTATAATATTCTTTCTAGGTCTTTTTTTTCCTCCCTTCTTGGAATTAGATGCACCCAGTTGGAAACCTCTGTTTCCACAGCAAGACTATAGCTGTTTTTTCCACATTAATGAGCAATTAATTTTGAACAGCAATCCAAAGAAATATTTAATTGCCTACCAATAAAGTCAGCTGCTGCAAACAAAATTCTCCCTCCCCTTAAAAAAATAATTTTCATGACAGAAAAATTCTTTATGATGTGAAACATACCTATTTTGGAACAGTGGAAACTTTAATTAAATCATTCTTATGGGCAAGTGGGTCTGGATTTCCTATTTTTTGCGCAATATTTTACTACTGCAACATTAGCATTAGTCACAGGGTTATGTCTCTACTTAGCTTGCCAGAACGTAAGGAAGGAATCCAAACGCAAAGAAAGACTTTGTGGAATCTGTTCCTGAAATCAGAGTGTCACTGCACGTTTTATTGTAGCCCAGGCCATTGAGGCTCCAGATCCCCCCCCCAGATGACCAGGCAGCGATGTGCCCACTCATCCACCTATGCATTTTACTGACCCGTATCCTTATAGGGTATCTTATCAGATGTGAGTAAGGCAGCCTGGGCTAGAACATTTCTAAAAAAGCCCCCACCTAAACCTGCAGCAGACTTATTTTGGCATTATTCTGTTTACTGAAGGTAACATTTTTCTCGTTTCTCCTTGCTGGTCCTTCTAACCGCTTCTCTGGGTGTTGTCCTCAGCTAGGCAACATGAGTGATGACCTTGCTACTGACTTCATAGGGTGATCCCCTATGGATCTAATGGTGGGCCAGTTGTGAGGTCACGCTGTTTTCACTTTTATTTTATGCAACTGTCTTTTGTGGAAGCATTTCTGGATTCATTTACTAATTACTGTCATTTTTTTATAGCCTTATGGGTACAATCTACTCCAAAGTGTCCAGGCCACATAAGCTAGAGCAAATTCAAAACATTTCTTTTTACAGAATGTGGTTTACATAACAGTCATGCACATGTTCTCTGGGAGAACCTTCCTGGTTTTGCACAACAGGCTCTGTTTCCCATTAAGAAATGTGCTCTTTTGATCAAGGTGCAAACTGACTGTTTCTCATGCTCTTCCAAAAGTAAATATACACGTATATTCAAGTAATCACGTACCTACAGATAGTTGATTTTTTACATTCTCTTCCTCACGGATTGTCTCTGTCCCGCTTTGAAATCTCCTTATCTCTTCCTCGCCTCTCCTGGGAGTGGTGGGGGGTGTTGTGTGTGTGTCATTCTGGTTTTGGCAAATTCAGCCGAAACCCTGACAGCCTCACAGTGTGAACTGGTTCTTTCTTTCCTGATGCTCCTCAGTTCTGGGATTACGTATTTGTTTTTAAATATATCTATAGGCACGTTGGCCATCTTACTGCCCTGTTTTTCCAAAGGCACACACAAGGCCAGGAATGCCATTCCCCAGAGATGCCCAGCTACATTTGTAGGGAGATCTGCAGAGCCCACACCTGCTTAACTGACTTTCTTACTGAGTCTGCAGCTGTGTTTTGTTTT
Organism: Pedionomus torquatus; assembly: GCA_013398155.1. Lineage (NCBI taxonomy): Eukaryota > Metazoa > Chordata > Aves > Charadriiformes > Pedionomidae > Pedionomus > Pedionomus torquatus. Next base: position 306,665 of record VZRU01001682.1, read on the forward strand.
TCTCAAAACACTTTACAGTATTTTTCATGGCCAGTGCAGCAGCGATGGCATGCAAATGAGCCAGAGAGACAAACTTTTGGGGGGAAAAAAAAAAAAAAGAGAGCAATAACAAAATAATTTTCATCTAAAGAAGCAAAGCACCTGGCATACTCAAAGGGGATACTGAGAGGGTGAAGGAAAATCAGAACCTGGACTCACTCACGTTTCTTTGTGGGGTTGGGGGCAACTCTGAAGGATAAAGCCACCTGCTTGTCATCAGCATCTGTGAAAGTCTAATGGTTGTGTTGACACAGTGGGAGACACCCCGCAACTTTGTTGTTGAAGACCAAGGAGCCATCACTTCTCCTTGGCAAATAAGGGTTTCAGAGCCCACCAGAGACCTTCCTGCCCTCTTCCCACAGCCAGGGGCACGTCGCAGCCCCTCACGAAGAGGGTGACCGGGAGACCCGGCCGCACAGCTGGAGCACAGCTGGGACATCCCTGGCCGCTGGGACAGCCCTTGTCGTGTTCCCCTCATGGGGGCTCTGCTGCAAGCACCCCCTCACCCTGCCCCGAGCGGTCTCAGCGGACCAGCCTATGAAGGAGGGGAG
>VZRU01001682.1:307699-464091 GCA_013398155.1 Pedionomus torquatus
AGGGAAGGGAAGGGAAGGGAAGGAAAGGGAAGGGGATCCTGGATTGGGCACACGGCCGCGGTTTGAGGTGGTGATTCCCTCACACTTGTCCGGCGGCAGTAGCCGTGCGAGGCGAGAAATTCCTCCGTGTGGATGGGGGATAGAGAGAAAATAGTGACTGTGGTGAGGCTGGGCCGGGCAGCTGGTTTGCCCTTGGTGGTACCTGTGCCTTACTAAGTAGCAAGTAGTGCAGAGGGGGAAATTCTGGTTTGATTTGTGTTTGTACCCTGCTACAGAGCAAATAGCTGGCCTTCCAGCAAAATTCCAAGCAAAGTGCTTACCTGTGCTGAAGAGGGTGATGGTGGCAGGAGGGTGGTTTGTTGCAGCTCTTGGAGAACAAGACCTGGGGGTGCATCCAAACCTTTAGGATCTGTTCATACCAGAAAAACCTGAAGAAGGTTTGTGCATGCTGGCAGGTCAGGTAAGTCACATTGGACATCTCTATATAATAGCTTAACTTAGGTATGTTACTTGTCAGTTACCATATTTGAGTCCTTACTGGCACGAAAAGGACAAATTCACATTATAAGGTGTCAATCTGATCACTTATGTAGTAGTTATTAACTGTAGTCTAAAACCAAGTTTTGCAAGGGATATATGGCATTGCCTTTGATGGTGTAAATCAACCCTGTAATGTTTCTTACCAGTACTTGATGTAGGTACTTTTTACTTTTTTACTTTTGATATCCACTTAAAAAGTTCCTTCCAGAATATTTTGGCATCGGAAAAGTCTGAAAGCCCCATGTAGCTTAAAAACAGGAAAGGGAAACACTTAAAACTTAAGTCAAAATAACTTTATTTTTAAAGTAATTCAACACAGTTGTTCATGGCTTTGGATTTCTTGGACTTAAATTTAGCTATCACGGACATTTAGACCTAATGTTAGTCTTGTGAGACTTGTGCTTATTCATGTTGAACTTCTTCAGTCCAAGAAGATTCAAGGTCAAATGAAATCTGACTCTCTCAGACCAATTTGAGTCTTTACAGTTCTTACTGGTTAAACTAATTTGGTTTGTTTACACCAGTTTCCAAGTTCAAAAGGGAAACTTAGAAGAAGGCAGTTAACCAGTGGAACAGATTGCCAAGAGGATGGCGTGAATTTTCCATTACTTTAAGTCTAAAATAAGTAAGCGTGTTTCTGTAGAAGAAATGCAGGTGGGTGTGTTGAAGAAGTCCAAGTAAAATGTGGTCTGTCTCATGCAATAGATAGTTCAGAGGATAATGACTGCTATTGGTGCCACGGAATAGACTGGAGCTCAGGAAGGAACTTGCCTTTTAGGGTAGGGAGCTTGCAATCTGCCCTCTGAAAGGACCAAGTACTATTAAAAAAGGGCACTATAAGAAAGAAAGGCATGTGCTGTGAGGACTGTATATTTCTTTCAGTATGGCAGATGTTGGTATTCATTCTTTCTAGAGCATGTTCAGTGATAGCTGGTGTAGTCTGACCTATATTGCATTACCTTCAGTTTAAGATCCCGTTTCTGAGGACCTCTGCATGAGAGTTAAATATTTATATAGTAATAAAGAAATAAATTTCTTTGTTGGGAAAAGATCGGTCAAAGATATTTTTATACGAAGTTTCTACCTTTCCCCCTCTAAGCCCAAGCTTGTCAAATTGATTAGTGATTACAACTGTGTTTAAATCATACAGCTTTTAAGTAGATGTTAAATAAGCTAGCTTTTAGCACATGATTCCTGAAGCAGGGTGGTATAGTAGTTGAAGCTGAGTCAGGAAGCCTTTGTTCAATACCTGACCTCGGGCCTACTGAGGAGAGTCAGGCAGTTAATTCTCCTCTTATCCTGGTTTTGTCAGATCAATGATTTTACAGACCTCTTTTGGACTTGAAATGTTAGCAGCAAAATGAAGGTGGAGAGCTGTTAAAATTGTATAATATAAACCTGTAGAAGTACAGCATATGTACAGGTTTAGTTTGCCACTTTTGTGCTAATGTTCCAGAGTAGTAGGTTATAGTTAAGGCAATACTGAAGTGCTGCTTTTTTTTTTTTTTTTTCTTTTAGAATATAAACCTCTCTCCCAGAAAAATGGCATTCTGTTTTCAAACTTGAGTGAGAGAATGAGGAACTGAAGAACATTTGCAGAATAAAGAGCTGGAATGTATCACAACAGAGCAGGATCTCCAGCGATGAGAACTAGAGGAAATGGCACTAGCTCAGAGCCTACAAAGACCCGTTGGGGACCTTGTAGCAGTCACACAAACTTAGTATTGGTCACAGTTCGCTTTTCAACTGAATGTATTTAAAGTATGACTTCTTACATTTTATCTTTTTTCTGATACATTCAAGCACAACAGCCCTAGAATATTGACTCTGTCCCCTCAAATACGAAATGCTTTTGCATCTGGCTAAATTGAGAGCCACAGTTTAGAGAAATAAGTTTGACTAAGAAACTAGAAATGTGCAGAAAATGTGACTGCTGTTGGAGGGATTTAACTTGGGCTAGTATTTAATCCAGTGAGTTTAGTTGCTTTTAGAGGGATGTCCAGGCAGAGGCAACAAAAACACGGGATAGCTCTGAAAAATGCAAAGAAAACTGTGTATCCATCTATGGTCAGAATGCAGCCGCAAAACCTCAAAAGATGTTCATTCCATGGAAGAAAAGCAGCATGTGTTCCATAATGCAAAACTATATCTCTGGCAGAGGACAGTCAAATTTTTAGCTAGAATATCCCAGCGGTGTTATTCTGAAATGAAAATTCCAAAGCAGAATTTCTAATTTTCAATAGAGGCCTTTTTAAAAGCATAAGCCGCACATGCGTGTTGAGGGGCAGATTCTCAGTAGGAGCAGGACTGAGTCACTGGAAAACACAAGCAACACTGATGCAGTTCAGAAGTATCTGACTTGGATGTAAGTGAGCTACATCTTATATGAGAAGCCGTCAAATTACAACAGTGCATCTCTTCGTGTTAGATCAGCCCAAGAAACAGATTAAGTCACCATGCTTTGAGACTGCCTCCAGTGCTTCGGTTAACATGAGTATCTGTGCATGGGATCAGTACTCTCAGTCATGTTTCCCTTAAGTTGGAGTTAATAATAACCACTTGCCATCAAAAGTAGACTTTTACTCGGACTCCTGTCTCTGGCAGTAAAGAGGCTTGAAAGTACAACCTCAATGCACTGCAAAGTTTCAAGAAGTAGAACGATCAAACTGTTATGAGAGGGAATGATTTGTTGATTTTTTGAGTGACTAGTGAAAGAACTGTTGAACCTGAGCAGTGACTGAAATGAAGAGGCCAGACCAATACCTTTCTCTATGGAATTTCTCGATCATCAGAGGTTAGTTTTGTCTTCGCAGCAAAGTGCTGTATCCTCAGGTAAGACTATCTGTATGAAGAAGTACTGCTTGAGGTAACACAGTGAGGCTCATGTTGGAGGCTGGTTTTAGTGTGCTGACTGGGAAAATAAGATCTTTTGCAATAGGTGGTTTGTTTTTCTTGTATTTGTGAGCAACATCAAGTAGCCTGTCTCATTCACTATTTTAGAATACTACCCATTAAACAGAGCTACTGTATGTTTTACTGCTTACCAAAAAAAGCCTTGTTAGAAAAAGCAGAATATTTCAGCTATCTTTCTGTTCTTCGCTAAGGAGTATTTTACAAGATGTAAATGGTTAAGAGTAGTGAACTGACTAGTAAGTGAGAAGTGAATTAAAATGGCTATTTAAAAAAAAAATACCCATTTTAGTCACACTTTCACAAATTATTTTAATGCTTACAGAAGTTCTCACTGAACTGGTTCTTGTTGATTGTATTAATTTTTATGGGCCTTGGTTTAAACATGAAGTCAGAGCTCCATGGGCTTCAGAATACTTTTCTGTGTAACTAGTGAATTAAGTGCTGAAGTATTAAAGGAACAAGCGTATGCTTTCTCTTGATAATGATAGTGACCTCAGTGATGATGGAAACAATCATTTTGTTGTACAGTCACTTAGGCATTGAAATGGGGTCTGAGGGTGAGTCTCTCTGCCGTTTCCACAGTGATCAAACTGCAGTTAGTATCCCCATAGCAAATTGGATATTTGAATGCAAAGTTTAGTCTGAGCAGGAGAAAGCTGCTTCTTCCCCTGTAGCAACAAGTGTATTTGCACTAAAGTGCAACAGCCTATAGGTAAAAGAAGTAATTCAAAGCTCTGATGTGTAGTTTATAAATTTCTGCCCTTCAGTGGGAAAGCTTACGAAAGAGAAGATGAATGTCTAAATGCAGAAGAGTCATAAATGTAGGCTGGATGACAGTAGGACAGAGCAACCTTCTGTCTGTCTGGAGTCTACCTGCTTGCACTAACCTGTGCCAAAGCATCCACAGCTGCTATGTCCAAGAGTCTTGGTCCCAGTCAGGCAGCACCCAGGTGCTGGCAGAATTGAGTGAACTTTTGGTGGCTTCGGCTGTCACAGCAGCTCTTTCATGCCCCTACTGCAGGACACGAAACCACTGCTGGTGGTGGAGTCACTGTGTGGGCTGGGGCTAATGCAGCTACAAGGAGCTAGAGGAAGCCTGTCCCTGTTGTAGTAAAGGACAACAAAGGAAAATACATTTAGAAATTTGGTGTTTAACGTATTTGAGACAATAGATACACGTTTGACTGCAGAAAAGTCAGTGTTTTAAATTTGCATTGTTTGATTTACACGTGATGAAACCCGAAAGCACTTGTGGAAAATATGAGCCCCTTCTGGAGGGGATGTTCAGAAATACTCTCCAATGTATAGATTAATGTACAATACCTCACCAGTCTTCACTGCCCTCCACTCTTCTTACACTTTCATGTTACTTAATCTCTAAACAGGTAAGGACTTGGCAGTTTAGTGAGTCTGAGAAAAAATCTGCAGTTAAATTCAAAATAAAAGCCAATTTATTCAATAATTAATCGCAAGAAACACTGGCATTGAGAAGACTTTTATCAACTAAAGAGAAATGTTTAATGCAGATTTCCAAAATGCAGACACAGACAACTTGGCAGTGACTGGAATCAAAAAGACAGACCTATGGGCATAAAGAACGTATTTTTCATTGCAATATACTCTTATTTTAAATTTCAAACATTTGTCCATTACATTCATGTTGATTAAACACTCTGGAATATTTTGTCAGGTTTTCCGGCATTGTTGAACTGAGTTAAATTGTAATAGACTTAAAACAAATAGAACAAAACACTCATCTAATAAATGTCAGTTTCATGCTGACTGAAAAGAAAACACAGTGTTCCTGCCCTGTGACCCTGGTGCTTGTGTTAATGCATAAAGTCTCCAATCATACAAATGGAACATAAAACCTTTCACTGTTCACTTCTTTCTCTGTGTAACCAAGCAAGTATGTGGTAGTGTGGGCAATACAAGAAGCTGGCTTTATATTTATGTAGAGATGTTACAGTGCACTTCGCTGGGCAGCCTGATAAAGGCTCAGCTAAAGATAAGACTCAACCAAAGATAAGACTCTAACTGATGAGACCACGGACCAGATCCTGTAGAGTCACTGATGTTAAAGATTGGTTTGGACTGAGCTTCCCAAGGGCATGTCTGTGTGGAGCAGACATCTCTGTGTTGATGATGGCAAGAGCTGCAGCTCGTGAGCTGACAGAAAGTCCGCCTGCCTCAGTGCAGAGCTGTGCCCTGTCCTGTCAGTTCTGCTCGGAGGTGCGGAATCCTTCTGCAGAGGACACCTGAGCTTATCACACAACGCTGGCAGCTGTCACATTCTCTAGAAGATGGACAGGAGAATGGTGGCTTAAAAACATTGTGATAGATGAATGTTGTCTGGTATGGCTGTGGGAGATCCAGGATATCCTCTCCCTACAGGGAATTGTGCACTCTAAGGGAGACGTGGCTGGCACAGTTTTAAGGACAGGGATGTGCAATGCTTGTGCTTGACTCCTGTTTCTTCTTTGGAAAGTGTATCTGAGTAAGCAGTCAAGCCCCTTTTAGTTGAAGTAGGTCTTCGGAGACCAGGTAGTTGCAAAGAAATCCAGAAAGAGGCATTAGTTGGAGGTATATTTAATCATGTCAGTAGCATCCTGATGAGTAGAAGATGAAAGCCCACATTTATAAGGAAGGGTTCAACAAAAAAACTTTCTGTGTGACTATCTTCCGTTTTTGGGTTTAATGTCCCTCTCCAAAATCCTCGGCATTTGAGTTGTAGTGGCAGCCAGGTTAGTTTCCTGCTTGCTGTCTTCAAGGAATGTGTCAGTAGTGTAGGTATCCCGCTGTGTGCTTTTCTAATTTTCTTTTCAATGTAACTTATTGCTTTTAAGCAAAAGCTAATGACCTTCACTTGTGCACTTTGCCTTGTTGTGTGCTTTCTCCTTGCTTTGCACTTTCCATTTAGACAATAAAAGGGCCAAAGGGAAAACAATGTTTCTTTATGTTAGAAGTATAGTGGCCTCACATGTCAATATTTCTTTTCCCCCTATGCACTCTGACTTAGTTTATTTTTTTAAACACTTTGGCTTCTTTTAAGGAGATTTGAGTTCCAGAGCAAACCAGTTTGCACAATGTGCGCAGCTTCATGTTGCATTGGACTGATTGCATTTGTTATGTCTACCAGCTGATAGAGTTTTCTGAAAATATTTAGCCTGTAATGTAACCCTCCCTGGTCTTCTGTTTTTATTGCAAACATGCAATTAATCACCGTAATTGTTCCAATTACCCAGAAGCCCAAGTGATTATGATAAAAAATAAATAAATAAAGATAGTGATGGCATGGAGTGTGTAGGATGGAGATGAACTTTCAGCACAACCAAGGAATCTTCCACTGGTTCTTTTATGTCTGGGGAGATGTCCTGGATGCAGCTTGATGGACATGCTGGGTGTCACACAATCCAGCCTGGGTGCTGCCCTTGTGTTTCAGGTGATAATTACATGCTGTTCTCCAAAATGGTGCCAGATCTGGCTCTACCAGAAAATGTTAACTGTGAAATAATTGCATGAGAAAGAATCGAGGAAATAAGCACTTATTCTCTTAGAAAATGATATGTAAGAAGTAACAGAGCTGTTATTTTCATCAATAAGACTAGCATCATTTAGAGTCAGGTATATCATTCTAATTCCTGAAAATAACAAGAAACCAAAGTGCGGTTTCTGTTCTTTGTAAAATTAAAAACAGCGCAGCTTTTCCCCCCTTCAAATAATTCTCATGCTAGGAGCTTGAGTCTGTAATAAGTTTCACTTGTTTGGCACATCCTTAAGCCCAGTTAAAAAAATCCTTGGAAATGATTCTAAAATTAATATCCAAACACAAACCTGCAAGCAGTGATCTTGGTGGGTGTGCCAGGGAGATCTCCATGCTTCCAAGACTTCTTAAAACCTCTGCAATGACTCTGACCAGCTCTGGGGAAAATAAAGCCAACCATAGTCTGAATTTCTTCTGTTTAGAAGGAAATGGGATTTTAATGTTCCAGAAAAGTGCAAGCCACATACTTTTATTTTGCTACTGAGAGGCTATTTGCATTTACAGTGTTCTCTAAGAAATAGAAATGTTTTACTTATACACACGTATCTTTATATGTGTGCATGTGTATGTATGTACATATGAGGATGTAATTCTTCTCTCCTACTAGCATTACATCACTATTTATCCACTGTAAATCTGGGTCACTCCTGAATTACATTACTGTGAATGCAGATGGAGCTTGGACTACAGCATAGGCCTGAAATGCTGTTTTCTAATAGGATTAGTGAGTCATTTATGTCCAGATGTGGATTTGTTTGGGGGAAGGGAGGGAGGTAGTGTTCTGACTTCTGATCCCTGCAGAATCCATGGGAATTTCTGGCACTTTGTTGTCTGTCCTTGCAACTCTTCCCCAAGCACAGGGAGCTGGGGCTGGAAAGAGTCAGTGCAGTTCCTGCAACTAAGGTGCTGTTCTCAATTGCTTGAGATCGATCCAGAGAGAGGGGAGAGACAGCCAGCACAGCTGAGGTGTTTCCATGCTAGGAGAGATTAAGCCAATTAAGACTTTTGAGCCCTCAAAGAGATGTGGAAATGGATGTAACAGAGGTTTACGAATTCCCAATCGCCAGGGAGCCGGCAAATGCAAAATAAACTCAGCTGCAAAAAGTAAGGAAGCTGCAGAGTACGTGCTGTTGGGTGGCAGAATGCTATCAAGACCAAAAAGACTGAATTGTTTCAATAGGTGTTGGTCAAAATCATGGGGAGAGGCCAAGGAGGGTTATTGTGCACCACTACCCAGGGCAGGAGAAGAGGATGCTGAATAGGAGGTTTAATTGGTGCAACCCCAGCGTTAATGCTGACAGTACATCTCCTTGGAACAAAGGTTCCTTGAAAACCTTTCTGCTGAGCAGGTATGGGCTGGTTAGTAGTCTCTGTATTTTCAATAGTTTTAATGAGTTTGGCAGAAGTCAAAGGGTACAATAATCTTTATGTGTAGGTTTTTCTTTACTTGAACTCTAAAGGCAGTTTCCCATCATTTGCAGTCTAAGCTGGCTGTACAAAGCTAGCCTATCATCCAACAGAAAAAAAAATAATTATGTCATTACAGATATGGACGTGTATATTTTATGGGAAAAATTAGCATGGCACCTTGTTAAGTAAATATTTACAAAGATCTATAGCCTAGAAAATGCTAAGAGGGACAAAACAAGTGCCAGTTAATTCTGTATACTTTGGATCAGATTTCAGCTACAGTCAGTGCCAATTATAAAACTGAATGGAGTGACACAGTATATTAAGGAACGTATAATTTGTCATACAGTGTCAACATTGCTGGCATTTTATATTTCTTGAGGTAGCAGTTTTGAGCCAGCTCTTGTTAAGTGTCCCGAAATCACAATTAGCACGTCAAAAAGTGCTTTCATTGTTAATTCTCTGAGTATGGGAGAAATAGGCCTTGTGATAGACAGCTTTTGACAATCGTGGCTGGGCTAAACCTCTTAATAGTGGGATTTAGCTTGTTACAAGTATGGAGTGTCTGAAGCCAGCCCCGCTAGAAAAAGCTGTTCATTGCAGCTGTCTGAGTGACTGAAATAGCATTTACTTGGCATAACATGTGGGGATCTTCAGACTCTGACCTGCTCTATTCATGGCTTAATCTTAAACAAATCCACAATAAAACCCAAAATGGGCAGAAATTCCCATTTTTTAAGAACAGACCCAAAACCATAAACCAAAATTATTCTTTATTTGTTGGCTGCTAGAATGCAGTCTTATAGTCCTAAACACATCCTAAATATTTACTTTATGCCAATTCTCTGCTCCATGTCCCAAATAAACAAGATACTTCTAGCATGAAATGTGAGAAGGCTAAGCAGTTTGACACCTGCAGTGGCTTTGTGGGGTAAAGCTAGGGCAGCTCTGGCTTGCTGTGGGAGTAAAGCTACTGAGGACCCTCTTTTTATGCTGTAGATAATACATTTAAAAGCTGGAGTGAGCTCTGTGGTTTCCATGATACTCAGCTCTGGGAGGGGATGGCAGGCACGGGCTGTGGGGCTGAGGATACAGCATGCTCCTCCAGGCACTTGGTGGGTCTGTGGAAAGGTGTTTACTTTCCAGGAAAAGGTGGGATTTTATATTTTTGACATATTGTTTTATTTTGAGACTTTGTGACGTGCAAGTCAGATCCTGCCTTCAGGGAAGCAGAACTGGTGGGAGTGCTGACAAATGGATGTGCCCAGAGACTGGGGCTAGACCAAAGTGTCTGCACAGGTGAACTTCTCCTGAAAGCTCCAGGCCACTCCAGCTGGGTGTCTTCTGATGCTGACCTATATTACATGGCATCCCTGACATCCTCAGGTAGGGCACAAAGTGGCTTAGTTGAATTCACTGAAGCTCGTTAGCTTATGCTCCCTTTTGTTCATTAGCTCCCTTAAAACCTTGGCATGCCCCAGCATTAGGTGCTGTCACCTTTATTTCCCCACTCTGGTGATTTGATTCTCTTGCATCTATAAGAAAGCATCAGCTGGCACCAGCAACCACTAGGGCAGCCTCAGCTCTACTTAATGTTTCTTCTTTCCATATACTTGCACTCCTGCCTCTTTTAATGCACTGGTGTTGCAGTGTGATTTCAAGAACTCAGAGCATATTCTTCTCACATAAATTTAATGAAATTGGATATCCTTTTTTTTTTTTAATTAAAAAGATAAAGTTGTTTTGGCTGCAGTAAAATCTAAGAACAATGTTTTACAATGAGGGAGAGATGTATGACATACATGACTTTTCTTAGTACGCTGTTCTTACACAACTCATTAGAGGATCTAAAAGCTCATTATATTCTTGGCTAAGCCTGATTGCCATGTTTCTCCTATATAATATTTTATAAATTCCCATAAAAGAAAGAAACACTAGACTAAATTAATGTTTTTAAGTACTAGGAGTTTGCAAACGAGGAATAGGACTTTGATTACTGCCTAAAGATTACATTCTAAAATATTATTTTACATGCTATCCTAAGTAAAAGCTTATTTTAAAAGCAAGCTTTTGACAGCACAAGTAAATTCACACGACTATCTGCATAAGGCTGGATATATTTTGTGATGATGGTTTAAATTACCATCATCTTTTCAACACCTTTTGATGCCATGAAAGCAAGCTTTCTTCGCTGCTTTTCAATGCAGTGAGTCTGGCATACTGAAGTATCAGCCACATTTCCAAGGAAGATTTTTCTGCAAAGCAACTATTTGTAAGTGTAATCAATATTAGAAATGTTTGGGCCTGAATTCTGCCACCTCTGTGTACTGGCTGTGCAAATTATTCCACCGAAGCCAATGCTTTTTGCATAAAATAATTTTGTAAGCTAGAGGATGAAATTCTGTAGGGTATTATTCTGACTGTGGTTTGTGATCAGATATCTGCTATAAGTGGGAAAGATAGTGAAAAAAATCAGACAAAAGGGAAAAAACATTGCATGAACTTTAATTTTTGAAACTTTTTAACAACCTGCTAAATGACAGTGAGCAGGAATCTTCCTTGACATATGCCCTTGGAAATCACAACTGAATGCGGGTCTTTGGTTTAAGGCTTTTACTGAGTTTTCATTACTTTTTTAATTACTGTGTTACTTTTCTGCTTGGCTGAAAAGGAAAAAGCTGGTTCTAGTCAAAACACTGTAATTAAATGTTCTGTAATGCAAACTCTTGCATAGTGGGAAGACCTGGCAAATAGTGAGGCACTTCACAGCTAAGTGTTTGCACTTGACTGTCTGCTTGTGTAACAACTGTACCCAGACACTGAACGAACTCAGGCTCAGATACAGAATTTACTGAAGCTGCTGAAGTTTGAGCTTCTGACTTCATTTATGTTGGTGTGCAGCCCAGCCTTTATTCACATCCTGCGTATGTGCAGCTCTCCATCAGGTACAGTAAAAAACCCACAAAGCTCCTTTCAGATGGTCAAAAGTTGAGTTAGTTGTGGGCTTTTTTAGAGATCATCTTTCTGGGATATTTAAGCCAAGGCAATTGCATCACTTACTATTGTCAAGTACTATGAAGAGATCTGAAAGCCTGAAAATGAATGCTCCTCATCTTTGGCCAGGTACAGCCATCAATAAGGCACTTGTATATTGTTATCATGGATTATTATTTGTGTTACGGGAGTGTGCAGTAAGAGCAAATTCAAGATCCAGTTTAGCCACAGCTGCAAAACCATCATCCTTTTGCTCTGAAAATTATATAGGCAAAATTAAGAAAACGAGCAGAGGACTGAAGAAAGGAACTGGAACTAGACGCAAGTAGAAACAAAAGCTTGTAGATACAAAAAAATATTTTTAAAAATATCATATATATCCAAAGAAGGGTGCCCAATCTAGATTGAGAACAGAACTACAAGCATTTACAGGAACAAAGCATTCTCTCTCTCCTGATTTATAAAGTGGATTATTTGTAACAATTGAGAATTTTTCCAGGTTCTCTGGCTCAGCTTTGAGTGTAGCTGGTCTTTTCAGTGTCTCGTTGACTCTGTGTGGGTGTTTACATCAGGCTTGGCGCACCCTCTGAGCGTTTATTGTAATGTATGTTCTAATGCAGCTGCCATCAGGCACACAGTGTGTCTTCTGGGGCAAAAACTCCGTTCAGTGAGGTGACTATTTTATCTGAAGCTTTTTGATTTGTCTTTATGTGCCACTATTACTATGTATTCCTGTTAGAGAAGGCAAAGCTCAGAGCATCCTCTGCACTTGTGAAAGTCCAGGTGACAGCTGTGGTGCTCCTTAGCTCAGGCTCTATCCAGATCTCACCAACAAGGGGCTGCAGGTCGAGACAAGCCTCAGGCCCTACCTAGTGTGGCACCTAGGGGAATAATGAGGCTAAGCTGACATGAGAAACTTCCCAAATGGATGTGACCATCCCCTAGTAACAGGAGGAGAATCTCTGGCACCACTCAGTGCCCAGATCTGCTCAGAGCAGGCTGCTGAGAGCAAATGCAGCTCATGGCCAGCCTGAATATCACCTTGGGCTTTGTTCCGTATATAGCTTTGTGGACTTTTCTTTGGGAAGAAGGAGGTAAGGCTTCATTGGTGTTATTTATCAGTTTCTTGTCTTTAATGAAGAATATTTCTTTTAGTAGCATCCACACAGTAAACTGTCACTAGCTTTGGTCAGAGAATTGATGCTGCATTTCCTTGGATTTTTGATTCATGCCTTTGACTTTTCCCTCTGTCGGGCAGCTCTACCTCTTCCCCTGCCTCTTCCCCCAAGCTTCTTACAGCATTACAGCTGTTCAGGGGGTGCTCGTGTTTTCCCTGGCTCCAAACACAAGCGCTGCATCCAAACTACTTATCCCAGGGAGAACTGGTGCCAGCAAGGAACCTACATTACTGAGGGGTTTCTCTTTGATTTTCAGATACATCTCTTGTCTGTCTATCCTTTTCAGTTCTTAGCCTGTTACCAGCATTGTCATCACTCAGTGACTGCTGGAGCCGCTGGTGTCTCTGCAGCCTTAAGTCTGGTTTATCCAGTTTATTAAATGAGTTTTGCAGTTGATTCATTTTACTTTAGAGGCACAAATCTGCTGAGCATGGGGCAAATTGCCGTCTGCCATGGAGAAGGGAGCATTGCTGCCAGCCGGGGTCTGGCGGCTCTCCCCTTCTGACACATCCAACAGCCGATGAGGAATTACTTCTGTTGAAACTTCTGGTGAGGAAGAATGCAAACTAGCCAAGATTTTTGGATTAAAATTCTTCTTTCTTTCTTTCAAAGTTTCATGAGGTAATCTCTGAATAATAAATGGTCAAGATTTTGGTTGTATTTCTTATATGAAAGATTGCCTTTCCTGCAGCTCAGTTTCCCCCACACCAAATTGGGAATTAGTTCAACACTAACACAGAAGGAGAGTGTTATATTCTGAAACATCCCCTGTAGAACCTGCCTTTTCTTTGCTGGAGGTTTGTGGTGTTGGGTGCATTTTGTGCACTTAAGAAAACTTAGCTTGTGACTAAAACAACTTCAAAAAAACCTCCAATCTTAGATCACAACCCTCTGTTGCAGGCTGAATTCTGCTGTGATGTAAAAACTTGCTGTTGGGGGCAAAGATTGTGGCTGTATTAAATATTGCTGATAGCATCATTTGCTGACTGTTCTGTGAAGGCACTGATGACGTCTGTGTAACTGGAAACTGCCTCGTGAGCTGGTTTGGGGTGCTGAGTCCCAGCATGCAGAGTCAATCATATGTTGTGTTATTCAACTCTAATCTTGTTAAGTAAAACTTCTAGAGGTATTTATAGCTTTATTCAGTATATAGTGTTCAACGAAAGGTCACTGGGCAGCATAACGTCAGTTAAAATAATAAAGACACTAATTAATTAACAAGATGTTTTCACTCGGATTTAATCTCCCAGAATTTAACTCTGCCTGGAGGACATAAACTGTCTTCCCTTTCTTTTTGGTCTCCATACCTTCCAGTTTTAGCACTTGAAAGGCCTTACTTAATCTAGTGATTATTGTTGAGGTAGTTTGAGAAACCAGTGTGAAAATAAGCAAAAGTATCAAATGCATCGCTTACGTTTTTCAAGTTGTATCTTTTGTTTTCTCTCTTTGAAGGAGCACAGTCTGACAGCAACATTTCTAATTGTATTTCTGTTGTGTCTGTCTGTGTGACTGTCCAGTGAGGAGAAACTTAGAGTAGTATCGCAGCACTAATGTATCTTCAGCAATATTGTTTGTCTTTCCACATCTCTGGAAACCTTCATGCATCATTGTTTTGGCCTTAAATTAATATTAACCTGAAGCAATTGCTTTTAGGGTAATTTCTGACATACTGCTATTACCACATTGTGTTTAAATGTTGCCTAACAATATAGTCATTACAGAAAGCTATTAGCGAGACATCATGAACTCCCACTTACTAGTTCCTACTTATATTCCCTTGGCCTCTGTAATCCGTCTTCCCCCCATCTCTCTTGTATTACCTTTAGTTACCTCTTGCATCACTCTCAGTGTGGATCTTTTCTCAGGAGATGACCATTCAAAATTTGCTTTTGGTGTTGGTTTGGTGTATGCTTGCAGACAAATCAGGCTGAACAAGAGAAGTACTAGTCTTTTTTTGGTTGGTGATGTGCGCCAGTCATTTGGGAGGTAATTAGTCCATGCTTCTCATTAGCACAAAGCTCTGCAAGAAGCAAGGACTAATTGACTAGAGGGCAGGTACAGTGAGGTATGTGAATTGCTAGCCACTTTCTGTGCATACAGAGCTATTATTTGCAAAGGGGAGGTGGAGTCTGAGAGGAATAAACTAATTTGGCCGAAGAGTTTCATTACCGTTATGATTTTGCAGATCATGTTATTTTGAATAGTGTTACTGACTTCAACTGTTACTTTCAAGTGGGTGTTTAAAGACATGACCAGGTAATCTGAAGGGATGGGCAGAGTGATCCTAAGAGAGTGTGTGTACCCATCTAGAGAAAAAATTATTCAAAACAGTTGCTGAAAACTTCCAATATCACAGATGTTTAAATTATCGGTCAAATATTATGGCTATTCTGCAATGTTTTAATGTGTTACTGTGTCTTTCCCTTACTGAAGATCTAGTGAGTGAGAGAAGTGGGATGTTGAAAGTGCGTGCAGCTGCACAACACTGGGGAGCTACCTTGCAGACCAGCTTCTGTCCCCAGCTGGCAAAGTGGGCATTGCCTTATGTTCTTGGGATTACTGACCTGCAGCTCCTGCATGTGGCATCCGGAGAGTGCCAAAATCCCTCCAGGGCCAATGGGAAAGTACTGTAGGGTTGCTATTTTATTTTTAAAGTATTCATTATGTTAATAAATATTGGTTTTGTTATTAATAATAATTTACATGAGGAAAAGCGATCTGTGCAAGTGTTACTTGCTTTTCACTCAAACCCCCACAAATCCATTACTGTAGAGGAGTGTTCTGCCTTCCAAAATGCTGCGTCTGCTTCAGTTATGGACCATATGAATATTAGATACAACAAACATGAAGTAGATACAGTATATTTTATGGGATAAGCAAAAGCTGTAGTGTACTCTTTGAAATGTCATGTGTTTTGCATTAGGGAAATATCTGAAAGTGAACTGGAAAATAACATTTAACAAATATTACCCTGAAATCAACCATAACTTTAATTAAATAAACATAAGCAGGCAGTTAAAAATCGGATCTGAAATCTTTAGTAATGAGCACCATAACCAGTCAGATACTGCATCAGTGTTGGTAATTCATTAACAATACTGGGAGAGATCATATAAAATATGTGTGTATCCCCCCCATTCCAGCAGAGTGACTAGGAATGAAACTTCTTCAAAGAGTCAGATTAAAAATAAACCCTTGCTTGGGACTGTGCCTCAGGACCTCAGTCTGAATCACTGCCTCACAGTATGTTCATCCTGGCATGCTGAGCCCTAGCATGGGAAAAAGTGCCCGTCTGGTCCCTGGTCTGCCATTCCTTGCCCCCAAGCAAGGTGGATATCTCACTACCTGCATGAATGACAAGATCCAGGGGAAAAAAAAAAACCTTCCAAAAATTAAAATGTGTTTTTCTGGTTGTTAATAAGTGTCCCCAAGTACAATGTCCAGGCATCTCCAGGTATCTGCTGTCCTCCACTTTGGCAGTATTGGGCTGTGACCTTTTTGTTTTCTATTTGTCTATTTGCTGTGACACTGTCCCTCTGGCATAGTGAACCTAAAAAGTGATAATAAAAAAACCCGTGCTCCTATAAAATGGCATTTTTTAGAGGCCTGAATCTGTTAACTCTTCAAAGAGCCACACATTTTGGTGATCCAGAGCTTAAACCACCACCACTTTGGGGACAGAAAATACCCGAAAAGTGAAGCAGTAATAGGAGTAGTAATAGGAGTAATAGTAGGTGGCTTCACGGTGCAGGAAAAAAAAAACCACAAAGAAAAACCTCCACCAAACCCACCAAAAAACCCAAGAGGGTACTAGAGAGAAAATAAAAGCAGAAATAACAGTAGTAAGCCATCTGACTGTGAACACCATGCAAAAATGTCAAAAATACTGGGGGCAGTAACTACAACTTATAAGTATCTGTTACTTTTCAGAGAAGAAAAAACAAACCTGGGACTTAATCAGTACGTGAAAAGGCAAAACCTTAGTTTGGTGACATTGAGCTGTGCCATGATGGATTTATACCTTGATGAAACTGTAAGCAGTATTTTCTTCTAGGAGCTCCATTCAAGGCTGTGAACTGTTCAAATGGGCCATCCCAAGCCATCCTGGGCTAGAGGAAATATGTCACACTGTCCCACAGAGTTCTGGCAAACCCCATGGGCAGAGCCAGTGCAAGATGGTGCAGAGTAGGACTGGCTGCCAAACAGCTTGCAGACACTCGGAGCAAATCCCCAGAGCTGAGAAACACTTTTGTCCGGGCTTGTCGTCCCTGTTCTCCTGGGACATGATCCCTAAAGGATCAGCTAGGAGGTTTGGGGAATTGCTGGGCAATCTGCTAAGCTGCATTAGCTGTAAAATCCCATATATAGAGTGAAAGAGATTTAACTTTGTGTATGTTTTCCTTAGTTTAGCCAGTGCAGAACAGCAGGCTGTCCTGATTAACCAGCGTTTCCCCTGACACAAACCAAATGGCTTACAGCTTGAGTAACTGTCTGTTGAGTCCCATGTTTATTATAAATTCAGTAGATGAAAAAAATTATTTAAGTTTCTGGTTTTTACAGCATTTCCCACCAGAGAACACTAACACTTGTAAAACAATAAATGCTATAGTGTAACATAGCAAGACTAGTAAAATGCTGAACAGTGGATAAAATTATTTACAAAAGACCATTATGGTTTCTTTTGGAGAAATAATGCAGCATTTAATTTTAATATACATGTGCCAGGCATAACTTTTAGATGCTACAAAAAGGAACATAAATATAGAAGTGCACATGTGCAATAAGGTACATTCATGATCTTAATTACTTTCCTCACTAAAAATAATTCGCCCCTGCGTTTGATCTCATCTCTGTGCCACCAGTTTCTGCAAAGTAAACTACTTAGCTAAGCAGTTCAAGGGAAAAACATCAGCATCTAAACTTCTGTCCCCCACTTGGGCTGGTTTTAAAATGAGGTTTCATGGGAGGATTGGGTGTGCAGAAGATCAGAGAGAAAGTTGTGTTGTTCTGGAGCACTGACTGGATCAGGGACATTTCAGTTAAGCTAATTTATTCCCTGACAAGGTTTTTTCCATTGTTGCAGTAATACTGAATTCCAGAGCAAAATGTTGACTGCTGCTGTCACAGGATGGTGGTTGGAAGGGAAATGCTTGTCACTGCCTCCTGTTACTCATTGTGCAGTCAAGTCAGAGCCAGCTTACAAGTTGAGAAACTGCACACTAGCAGAAAGAAATTTAGTCCTGGAGGGAAAAGACCAGCTGATGCAGATCCATGACCTACCTGCAGATTTCAGTCTCTTTCTCCCTCTTGCTAGAAAAGTGAAGGCCAATGCCTTTAATGGCAGAGAGGTGGTAACTGTGTTTCAAGTAGTACTTTAACTCCACCAGCTTTTTTTGTTGGTACTGCCTGCAGATGAATTTCCACCTCTGGAAAAGCAAAAAGTAGAGAACCAGCACAACAGGGTCTGCCACTTAGAAAGTCCACAAAGGTGGCCAGCAAGGTTTACTGATTGCTCAAGGAGCAGTTGATTCCATCAATATAATCCCTAAATAAAGATTGTGTGAGCCATACTAGAAAATAATGAATTTCCCAGTATAACAAGTCTGAACTTGCCAGTTTTCCTTTGATTTTCATTGCATCATTAAGTTAACAAAGGTGTACTTTGCATGGCCACGTTGCAGTTCTACCTGGGCCTGCAGCTGCAAGGGCAGTTGCCGTGGGTCGGTATGTGCTGAGCAAAGAGTAGGCTGGGGATGGCCAGCACGGGTTAGCAATGAGGCCTGGGCATTGCTGCAAAGTGCTGGGATATGGCCAAAAAAAGATCTCTTGGTTAGGGAATTTTTATGGCTAAAATACAGTGGAACTTCAGTGCAGAGATCCCTTGGATTCAGGTAGCTGCTTCGTCCATTGGGAATGGGGGGAAAAGTGACTCAGTAAGAGCTGCAGAAGTTTTTTTTTTCTTTCTTTCCCCAAATGAGCTCTACCCTTTTTTATATACTTTGATTTTATAGAACTAAAAGAACCACTTTGGCAAAATGTTCAATGTTTGACAGTTATTATTTAGATTTCGACATGTGGTTTTTATATTCTTAAGTTTAGAGAGATGGTGAATTCTGTCTTTTGGATTTTTTCAGATGTTTAAGTTGTTACTGTTGTATTCTGCTGAATGTTTAAAATGGATTTGAGAAAGGAAGTAGGGTATTAGTTTTATTGGAAAAAAAAAAAAAACAAAAATGATTTTTAAAGTTCCTTTACAGAAGTATTTTCCTGACATAATATAGAATATCATAGTATTTGATACTGTATAATATAAATATCAATTCAGAAATATTGCTGCAATGAAATATGCTGTATTGATTGTATAGTATAGAAATAGCGTATGATATTTAGAAAAAATAAAATAGGATTAAAGGGCATCTATTGCATCACTAAAAGGTTTTATGTGTTGCTAATAGTACTTGAAAACCTATTTTATATTAAATACAGTATTTGCAATGGACTGTGAGCAGAACAGATATTTTTAAAGACAGGCATTTATCATTGTCTAGAAGAAGCCTTTAGCCAACATGAAATTAGCATTCCCTCTCACAGTTAATCATAGTCTTAATTAAACAAAGCTGAGCTGAACAGGAAGGCAGTGAGATGATTTTAGACCTTTAGTCCACAGATACAAAACAATTTTCTAAAATTGGGAGTGAGAATGCTAACATGTTATACATGCAGGGAAACTGAGGCAGACTGAGACTGCAAAATTCCTCAGAGTTACTCTAAAGAAGACATGGCAGAAAGATGCTCAGGACCCAGATGTCACGCTGCGTGACTCCTGAGTACCCTTGCTGGCCCTGGCAGGGCCATCTGAGACCAGGACTTGTTTCCAGCCTGCAAACCTGCCTGGAGCCTCTCTGCTAGCAGGCAAGCAGCAGCCTTTGAACAACTTGTTTTAATTATGTGAGGAGCACGCTAGCTTTCCACAGTCGTCTTTTAATCTTTTTTATATTTTTGTTCACACTATGTTACAGATATGTACTGCATTTAATTACTCCAACTAAGTTCAGTATGCAGTAGATAAAACGCAAGACTGGAAAATGGTTGTTGCAGTTGTCCTGCTGACCCTACGGTAGAGCTGCCATACGTATGCCTTCTTAACCTTAGGCTTAGTTGAACATGAAATTCTTTTAGTTGATGGTCACAGAAAATCCTTACAGATTTATATTTTCAAGACAGATTTGTAGAGTAAACCAGAAAGAACTGATTTGCCCCTGCAGCCTGGCCGTATTTGGCTTTGCCTGGCAGTTCCTGTGGATTGTCCAGTTATTGGGGCCTGATCCAGAATGCTCAGCTGGAGGGGACCAAGCCTCTGGCTGCACGACTGTTTTCCCCAGTAATGGCTGTCTGCTTCTAGGGCTCGTAAGTGGCATTTGCCCCTGCCTGGGCCACATATGGGGCCCATCCTCATCAGTTTCCCTAGAGAACTGGAGCCTCTAGCACATTCCTCTGCTCCCTGCCCCAGAGGACCCCTGTGCGCCTGGTATCAGCCTGGGGATACATCTCTTGCTTATTGGAGATACTATTGACATTGCTGGGGTTGCAGAGCAATTCATGGTTTCGATGTAAATAATCACGGGGTCAGCAGAGGGAGCTCAAGGACACAATTTTTGGATTTCAGATCAACAGTTTTCTGGGTGCTGAAGTGTTCCTGACATAAACTCTCTGCCTTTGGGTGTTATAGTAACTTATTTTTAAGTCTCCAAACTGTGCAGCGGCTGTGTGGGGCCACCTGCGTTGTGCTGAAAGAGAGCTGAGGTGTTACTAATAGGAATCCCTTTGGGAAGAGAGGGCTTTCTTAATATTGTTAATAATGAGACCAGCACAGAAATCCAAGGTGCGCTAACATGATCCTCTGATGACACCAGTTAAGACTGAAAAATCATGTAGGAAAAATTGGCTAGTCTTGCAGCGTACACTAAGAGAAGTGGTGAGGAAAAGCAACAGTATAAAGTATAAAGCTGTGCCCGTTCAATAATGTATGTACCTGTATAGGTTGGAGGTGGCAGACCATCACTAAGCACCAATGCAGCAAAGGCGTCGAACAATCTTCTATATACACAAGGGTCAAAAATACTGCAGCTACCAAATATCACCCACTGAAGCCCATGGTAGCTGCTCCCAACTTTGCCTGGAAGTAGGGTGGTGGTCTTTTAAAGTTCCCTCCGTGGCTGTTAGTCCAAACGCAGGCAGACTTGCAGCTGTCCTGTGTATGGAGATTGCCTCTGCAGTGTAACCTTACCCAGGGACGGGGGCTTTACCCTCTTCCCTCACTCAGGTGTACTGGAAAGCAGTACCCATGGTCACTGGTGTCTGTGCTCATGTGCTTGTCCCCCTGTGCCCAGCAAGGGTGGCCTCAGAGGTTCCGTCAGCCTAAGCAAGAGGCAGGAGTAGACCTGGATCACATGTTACTTCAGCTGGGGTTTGCTGAGAGGTCTTCTCATCGAAAAATACCAACAGTGGGCATTATTTGTATTGTTGCTGTCTAATTCCTTGGCCCTTTTATCACTTCTGACTGATGAGATACCTTTTTTCAAGCCCATATGATTTTTGAGGAAAAAATATTATTCAATCACTACTCTTTCTGGTAGTGTTCAAAAACATCCAGTTTTCTTGGAAAATTTCTGGAAAAGATTATGACAATGGCAATGCTTTGATCATTAAAATTGATGTTGAGATTCAGGCTCTCAGTGATGGGTCTTTAACTGCAAAAGGAGCCCTCTAAGCCTGACCTTGGACAAGACATGGGCGTTTTCAGAGGCAGCAGAACAGCAGGGTTTGCTGAAAACAGCCCGTTTTCATAGCATTATTCCAGAGCGGGAGCTCCCTCTTGTGAGAAAAGAGAAATATCAGAAGTTCCAGGCTGTCAACTGAAAAGGTGCAGGGAAGATGGGTGTTCAACAGGCAAGTGATTTCCAGTAGCTTTTCCTGCAAGTCTGCATACATCTCCATACCCTGGGACAAGGGAACTTGGCATTCGGTGCTATGGTCATGCAAAATTTAAAACTGGCACTATAATTTCTATATAGCTACTATCTGTCACAGATTCCTGAGGTCTGACAAAAATACAGAAATAATTTTCAATGGAAGTAATTTTCCTGGGTTTTCCCCTCCTCCTTTTAATGACTTTTATCTCTGACAGAAAGACTCTAATTTTATGTCAGCTAATAAAAAGCAGAAAATAAAGGAATCTGTCAGAAATGATAAATGCTGTTTGCATTTTTGTGCTTGCTGTGCTAAGTGTCAGCCGTGATGAATCAGTAACGCTTCTGCCATCCTCTTGCATGAGCACCAGAGCTGGCTTTCTCATGTCTGTACCAAAACCATCTCTCTGAAATGGTGGGTGTCCAGCCATGCACTGGGCAGTCAGTGTATAATGGGATACACGCGTACAATAACTATGTATGAAGATACTATAGATGGTTCCAGGTGTATTTTAATCTGGGAACATTCATGGAAACTACTTGATATTTAGTGAGATCTGGTGCACTTTGAAGGGGAAAAAAAATGTCTTTCAGAAGTATTTTTCAGAGCCCTAGGATTAAGTTCTTTCTGCCAGGTGTGATGTAGTTGGCAGCCAACGGGGTGACAGTCGCCGGCAGGGACTGCCCTGACTCTCGCCTGACTTCAGCGGTGAGTCCCATGGCAGGGTCTGGGCAATGTGTCTGTTACAAAAGCCTGGGCACTTTGGAGTCCTCCACGCTGCTGGGGTGAGACCTTGCTCTGCATCTGCTGCCAAACATGAGTTGCCACTTACAGAAAGTAAGCGTTTAGGGAGTCTTCTGCAACATTGGTTTGGTTTATTTTGCTGCTAATAAACAGAGCCCCCATGTTTGCCATCAGTGCAGCTGCCATGGCTTTAAGACCACAGCTGACATTGTTGGTTGGGTTGCTCCCCCCAGCCCTGTTCCCACCAGGACCTGTCACCTCTGGCACTTCCTCACCAGGGAAAGGAGGACTCTTGTGTCTTGTTGACTGTTCCCCAAAACCCAGGGCTGGCATCCCCAGGGAATGATAAGTTGCTGTTCTGGGATGTAGTTTATTAAATCAACCTCTTTTCCCTCTGCATGGCAAGAGTTAATGGTGCTAGTGTAAGAATATTATTCCAAGGGATTATTTTAAAAAAAAATTATCGTTTTTCTTACAGCAGGGAACATGTCCAATAATTGATGTGGGAATATTAATGCAATATGTGTGTGTTATCAATTTAGAAAAGCAGAAGACATATTTCCTTAAGCTTCTAATCATTTATACATATGACCTTCATTTATACAGCAGAAGGGCTCTTCCAGAGAGCTACAATTTGCTTCAGATGTTTAGCTTGAGTATTTTGCTTTACCTTCTAACTGCCAAGTTTGGGATTATTTAGCAGTAAAATTAGAAATGTGGATTTGAGTATATACCAAAGTCCTGACAGGTGTTAATGGAACTCAAGTTGAATATTTTATTCTTTAAATAGTAAAATGTAAACCTGCATTTGTTTAGCTTTGCCTTCCTGCCAACTATATCAGGTATCTTATGTGACTAGAATCACTGTTTTCTGTACATGGTCTTCATGGCAGTTTCCAATGCCTTTTCCCAGCTCAACTTATATTTATAATCCTAACAGATTTCAGCTCCAAAGAGAATTCCTTAGGCGAATGTGTGGTTCTCAACCCAAAGAGATAGGAAAGAAAACTCATTATGCAAATAGGCACCTAAAAGGATTTTTAGAAGGAAATAAAATCCTGAAGATGAAATTAAAACAATTAAGGCAGTTCTGAAAAATCCTACTTAATGCCCTTTTTTCACTTCTGGGTATTCAGACACCTTTAAAAAAAATGTATCCTTCAGCCTGTTGTGATTCAGCAATGTTGCTTTGGGTTATATTAATGGCAAACTGATTCAGAAGGATTTCTTTTGTTACCACTGGTCTCCAGTGTTGCTCAGAGAGGTGGTGCAGATTGTTATAGGGGGTCATGTTCTGTTGTGATGAGGGGCACCCAGCTGCTTAGAAAAGGACACTGGCACACCACAGGCTCAGCCTTCCTTGTTAGAGGAGATGTGCTGGGAGGGATTTACATTGTCTGAATGCTGATGTCCATCAGACTGTGGCTCCTCACCACCTGCATGGGACAGGCTGGCTCTTCCTTCGGAGGTATCTTTCCCTTGCCAGTGCCTGAGAGGAAACCAAGGTGCTGGTTTGACAACTTATGGAAGGCTGGAGTATTGTTAAATGAAGCCATCCCTTAGGTATTTAAGAGGAAAAACCTGAATCTGGTGTGTGAACCACATACTGACCCTTGGTGCTGAGAGGGGAAGAGCTGGTCTGGGGCTCTTTTGGTTGACATTGCCCGAAGGATGAGTAGTGGTATGCTGCCTTTTGGGAATGAAAGAAGCCTGAAAGCATGGAAAGGTGGGTCTAATCCTCCAACAAACTAGATTATTGTGCTCCCTTTCTGGCTCAGTTCCTGGCCAGTGTCTCCACATGTCCTCCCATGTCTTTGTATCCTTCCTGTGTCCAGCAGCACATTCAGGTCCATTGCTTGCCACCCAGGCACGCTGTGAGGGGACAGAGTGCCTCTCTCAGAAGTGAGGGAGAAACTCCCTGAAAATAAAGCAGGCCAAAACTTGCAAAAGTTTTGAAAATTAACATCATGCTTTTCTTGGTGTCCTTGATTAATTGAAGAGAACTTCTATATAACGCAGGGCCAGAAATACACTTTTAAGGTTGAGTCACTTGGTTTTGAATGAGAGTTACTGGCTCTGGCCAGAAAAAAATCTGTGTTAGTGCAGAATTACTTGATTTTTTCTGGTTTTACCACTACAAAAAACTTTTTGCCAAAGGAATGGGCAAATTTCTTTCCATCTTGGTAGAAATCAGGTAGAAAGCTCAATCTTGTAGGGCCTTTAGCTAGACTGGGACTTTTACATGGTTTAAATGTTTTTTTTTTTTTTTTTTTTTTTTTTTTTTTTTTTTTTTTTAAAAAGAAAAAAAAAGCAGCTCTGAGTAGCTGACAGCCCATGGAGACAGGGTATGCAACCTTGCAAGGCTTTGACAATCTAGACATCTACAGCTCTTTTTCTGCTGACTCTGACCATGGACTTCCAAGTCACTTAAGGGAGTTTGCAGTTTGCTTTGAAATTTAAGTAGAGAGGAGCTTTTAGTGTAACTCTGCAGATCTCAGGAGGGCTTATCTCAGGATGGACTATTCCTTCCAATGGCTTTTTGCTGTCAGTGAATTAAATGATCTAGGCTGGCTATTTTTTCATCTTCTGTTGCACCGGTCTTCTAATTTAATACATTACTGGAGAACTGAACTAAACTCCTGTAGGTTTCAATAAGATCATAACAAAAACCATTGAAGTCTTTTACTCTTATGCAATTTATATTCAGTTTACAGTCACTGTTTATTTTCACATACTTGGTTGTTTTAAGAACTGAGGGTTTTTTTTCACTGCTTGCGTAACTGACATCTATTGCAGTATCAAATCGATGCTCTTAATAAGCTCTGGAATTTGTTTTTTTGGACTTTTACCATTTAGAAAATGTATCCAACTGAAAGACCAATCTCAGAAGCAGGGAAGGCTTTCTACAGACAGGAACTCTCCCTGCTGTTTGCTGTGTACATAACTAGAAAATATGTTCTGAAAACGTAATCATTGATTCTGTATTCTTTCCATGGGAGTTTATCTGATACCTGCCACAGGCTGTAACCATTCCTACTGCAGACCTGAGGCTTTGGTTTTGGAAATTCCTGTGTCATGTTGCCAAATCAGAATTATTGCATTAAAATAGTGTTATTTTGTCATGAGATGCCACATTATGTACATCTCATTTGCTCACTTGCAAAGGTGTAAGAAACCGACTTAAAAGGGACCTCTGTAGCATTGAAAGGACAATTACTTCTATAGCTTGTGAAGTACTGCAGCTAGTAAATAGGAACAGAACAAGCATTTTGGTTTTCTATATGATGAAAAGCTTGAACTTGATTATATTAAAAACTTAGAGGTCCTGCTGAATGTTTGGCTTGCATCCCAGCTGGTTGGTGGAAAGCGCAAAGAAGTGCTCTAGCTGCTTCAGTGTCAACTTGAAATTAATTTTCTCTCTCCCAGCTTGATCAGCCACTGAAGGTCATCTTATTTCAGTCGTTCCTAAAGCATCCTGCATACATACAGCGTACATACACAGGGGTAAATGGGGTTTTCATTCACTGGGGAAATGATTTGTAGCTATTTATAATGTAGTGTTGTAATTTATTATTTGAATTCTGTTGCCTGGATTGAAAAAGTATCTGACAGTCATCTGGAACCAGCAGTTCCATTTTAATTCCACAGGGTAATAATTTTCTACTATTATAAAGCCTTACTCCAGTTATTATATATATTAGTTGGTGGGGTTTTTACAGCACCACAACGAGAAACTTGCCAAGCAATAAATTCCATTGAAAGGTTTCTTTGTGTCTTTAGGAAAAGCTTACATGAGATACTTCCCTACTTACATGTAATAAAAAGAAATAATGAAGTACACAAGCACACAAGTAACCATTAACTTGTGCTATTGTGTTTTAATGGTTTTATTATGGATAACTTTCCAAACTGTAGAGACTCAAACGAGTCCCTTTACATTTCTCTGAATCTATCTTTTTAATTTACAGAAAACCTGATTCACACAGATCCTGGAATTAAATCATCACTCCAGCTGCTATGCTTTAAGTTTCCCAGACCTTTGTGAATCATTGTGTGGTTTTGAACAGCCTGGTTGTTGTGACATAAATATTTTTGTAATTGATCAAATATGTTTAGGTTTGGTTGGTTTGTATTTTTAACATAAAAAATGTCATTTTTAGAAGGATTTCTTTAACTTTTAGGAAATGAGATTAATCATGTTTTTGAGGCATGATTTCCTTTTAATGTCTCAAACTAATTGAAGCACAGGAATTATTATGATTTTTGTCTCAGCCATTACAGCTTTGTTGAGCTTTAGATGTGTTTTTCCTTAAATCCTCCTTCAAAACCTCTAAAGTTTTCACTGCCTGGCAGGTATTAAACTACCTGCCTCCTTGTTTAATCTTCTAGGAAAGAGATCAGGCCACTTGTGCCTGAGATCAAAAAATAAAAATCTGATGCATAGGAGTAGGTAAGCAACAGGAAAGAAAGCCAAATGTGTCAATGATCAGAAGCAAAGCCATATGTGTCAGCTTAAAGCACAATTTGGAGCCTTTATGCCTGTTAATTCTAGGAGAGAAACGATGAGTGAATGCTGCCAGGTACTGCTTGGGCCAGGTTGCGCAGCCACAATTAATGGGTGTTCTTGGGAGCTTAAGGAACTGTTTATAAAATGGGGAGATCCTATAACCCCAGGCACCTTGTTCTCTAGTGACTAACTGAAAAACTTTGAGTGTCTGAAGTTTCATTCAGATTTCTTCAGGAGAGAAAGTTAAATTGGATACAGAGGCACCTTCATGTACACTAACAAGGTGCATCCAGGCCTGGAAGAAACACATAAAATGCATCCGTATAGGCTTTGTGCTTAGCTCAGCTCAGCCTTGGAGCGGTGCTGTATGTGCCACTGTAATGGCATGGTAGCAAGAGTTTTTCCTGTGTTTGCGAACCCTGCTGTGTCTGAGGAGAGGTTACAGGGTCATCAGGGTGCTCAATGCTCATGCAGGACTGCGGGGTCTCGGGCATCAAGTGCAGTGTTGGACCTGAGCTGTCTCCTGCATTTCTGAGCAGCCTTTCACTGTGACTGACTGCTGGTTGTCCTCCTCCAGTGTCATTTTTGTTGCTGCTTTTCTCTCTTTTACTCGCTTTTCTCTCTTTTACTCAGCTGCCACCCTGTCCCTTTCTTCTGGAGTGCTTTCCCCTGCTGCCCTGTCTGGGTTTCCCTCCTGTGCTATCTCTGTATGAAGTGCCCAAGAGAGTCAGGGAGCTTTTGTGTAACTCTCATGGTCCCCCAGGAGAGCTGCCATTCAGGGGTTGTCTACAGATGTGGGACACCCTCATCATACCCTTCAGATTCCATACGAGATGTTTGCCAAAGCCAGAAACTGTTAAGAGTTATAGCCGGCATCCCCTGGTAGAGCTGCAAAGGACCTATAAATACACTGAGTGGCAGGGGCACTGGAAACCTCCGAGTTTATGGTGCTACTGTGTTTTCCCCAGTACTTTGACTGCTGGGTTCACATGTTGCCACCAAACTGTGCTTTAAAATATATATATTCATTGTGGTTTTATAACTTTGTGACCGTAAGGGGAACCTCAGTCCTGTGGACGCAGTAATGCCACTTCTGCAAATGCTGCCAAAGAATCACCCCATTCAGCTTGGGGCCTGCTCTGTGGATTCTGATTATGCAGCTGCAAAATGTGGTATTTTCTTAACCTGCCACTGAATTTAGCATTTTTTTCCCGTGAAACTTGCTATTTTGCTGAAGCCAGGTGCTTGACTTTTTTCTGTCAGTCCTTTTGGGGGTAGGGGGCCACGCCAAGAAATCTTCCAGCAGCTGCTTCTTGTTTCAAGCTGTTCTCTGGGGAACAGCTAATTGGATTACTGAAGGGATGGGGCTTGGCACTGGCATACGTGGCATGAGGGAAGGTTCTTGACAGCACTGTGTGGGCACACCACTGCTGAGCTCATCCTGGTAATAAGGAGAAGGCAGGAAAAAAGAAAGTACCGTCCTCAGTCACTGAGTGGTTTCAACCCAGTGTGAGCTCTTCGGTAACTTTGAGCTTTAAGTGAAGGGGTATTTGACAGACATCAGTTGATGCTCAGTCTGGGTGACTTTTAGTGAATGGTGTCTTTGAAGATTTGCCTGGTGGTGAAAAACTTCCAGGCATCACCAGCATTGCAGGTTTGCTCCCCTGGCTCAGATGGGCACAGGATAGTTTCATTGTGCTGCCATGTACCTGGCTGCTGCAGACGTGGTGGTGTGGGAATGGCTTGTCATCGGTGTGGGCATGGTGTTCTTTTTGCAGACTTCACTCTGGGACCTGCTGTAAAAACATCCTTCAGTTTTTTCGTGAGAACTCTGCCCCGTGACCAAGCTTGGACCCTCTGGCATCGGGTGCAGGAGGCACAGCCAGTCACAGCTGGACATTGCCAAGGGCAGCTAGGACCTTATTGTCATTTGTTTCCATTTATATTACAAGAGCAAAGTTAATGTTAACTCTGAGTATCTTCCCAGGGACATGGCACATCTTCCTTTAACCCAAACTGCCAGCCTCTCTTTTTCCTTCACAAGTATTTTAGACGGAGGAAAGCCCTCCAAAAGTGTCCTGCTCTTCTCTACAGCATATGCCTGAAGTGGGGAGTTCAGAGTGGCTGCCAGGTCTTATGACTGGAGAAATCGGGCCCCGTGCTCAGTGTTTGTGCAGTGTGAATGTGCCTCAGAGCTCATGTGGGAGGAGTCTGTGTGTTTACTTGTGGAAGCAAAAAGCCAGGTGACATCCATTTAATTTTCCTCTACGCTGCTGGGATGGCTGCATGTGCTGAAGTACCCACCATGGCAGGGGCAGAAGGAAGGCTGGGAGATACTGCAAGTCCAGCAGGGATGCAGCCCCGGGAAGCCAGCCCATGGTACCACCCCACAATGGATGGCTTCTGGCCCTTTCTCTGACAGTCTGCAGGCCCCTTGGTTTTCTTCATGTGCACTTGGGCTGCTTTAATTTCACAGTTACTGAAATGTCACTGCTTTGTTTAAATCACTCTCAAGCATCTTAAGAATGTAATATTGGGATTTATCAAGCAGACCAATGATGTTAAGAAATGACAGTACACTTGTTTCCAGTTTTTAATGCTTTCTTGTAAAACTGAAAATATAAAACCAGCTGAGCAAATGAAGATCTTTATATACATGAGGTCTGTGATTAAAAAAACCCTTTTAGTTAAAAAAAAAGGCGAAAAAAAAAAAAAAAGATAAGAATTGACCAATGAGTTAAATGAAAACTGATTAAAGGGAACAACATTTGCAAATTGAAACATACTTTTCAGGAAAAAACCCCAACCCTTCTTTACAAGTTTATTATATAACTTACATTTACACTTTACTGAGAGAACTTACAAAACAAGTTGCTTGAAATGCTCCTCATTCCCTTAAAGCATGAATTTCAAAGTGCCACAGCAAAGGAACAGGTTCCAATATTATCTTATACAGACTATTCATGTATAAATTGGTTCGGTAAATGTGAGGTGTTTATTTAAATGAGCACATATAGGGATACAGACTAAATAAAAGTACTTGAACAACACCGTTGTTATTACATACACAGTTATAGGTATAATAAAGGAAACAAGGTCAGCGTGGCTCTTAGGTATCTGTGTAGATGGAAGGAATGTGATTCAAGCAGTGATCAAAGGCGCCGTTTTGGAAGAATCCATTTTCATCAGTTCCATTGGAGACCATGTCTTCAGATACACACTGTGCTTCAGAGATTGCATCATAGCCTGAAAGTGTGACAAGTTACATGGACATGATTTAGTACCGCAGTACATATAAGGAAGGAAGCACGGTTTGAGGCCTGGGATTACATAGTACAGCACAGCATTAATGAAAAGACAATAGGGTTTACCATCAAAGCCTTACCCAGGAGATAGTCAAACTAATCTCCATGGGCATTTGTGTCACAGTAGATGAAGCTCCCATTCATTTCTGTGGAAAGCTACCCGTTTGCAAGTGCAGTGCAAGTATCAGAATATGACTCTCTTGGGACTTTACAGTCATTATCTGAATAGGATGTCAAAACAATGAGTGGGCAAGGATCCTAGTTAAGTGTGCACTAAAGTGATGCAGTCCTCTTGTTTTGTGTGTATTTCCTTTTAATGGCACTTAGGAAAAATGTTCCATATGTCTCCCAGCTGTTAAGATTCAGAAGAAATCTGGATCCTACATTTATTGGATCCACACCTTCTGCAGAAGTGAGGTCTGTGGCAGCATGTCTGAGTCAGGTCAGGCTCAGAGGACATGTGGAAGGAGCTGTGCACCACATTGTCCTGAGGCCCCCAAAGCCCACCATGCTGCTGGCTCTTCAGCTGCCCAAGCTGGCTGGTGCTTGCCAGGCTACCAGAAAGCAACTCTACTGGGAAATTTCTTTGTCCTTCTCCTTTTATAATGCAAAACTTTCACAGCTGTTAGAACTGGCCCTGAGCTGTCTATCCCTGTAGAAAGGAATAGGTTTGCCTGCTGCCAGGTGCTTTGGCAGCTGGAGTGCCAGGGAGTCTGAAAAAAAAGTACCCCAAAGAACATGAAAAATTCCTGTTATGCCCCACTATAACCTGCTTTTGCAACTGGCCAGGCAAGGCTCATGTGCACATACTCATTTTACTGCAGTCCAGCTCTTTCCTTACTTCCCCCCCCTGCTGTGTTCACCCCTTGCTGTGCCCTTCTCCTTTCTGCGTTTGTCCCTGTGCCCACACTTCTCTTCACACCAACCGTACCCTCCTTATCCGCCCTGTGGCCCTGCTCTCTGCCAGAGGCCACACAACCTCCTAAGCCTTCTTCAGCAGTTTTCTAAGCCACCCCACCATCCCCACCCCAAACTACTGCATGAACCATTGACCCCTTATCTCCATCCTTTAACTTAGGTACTCTGTTTTATCCCGTACCACCGATTTGCATTAGGTCTTTAGAAAAGTGCCTCTGTGTGCACTCAGCCCACCTACCACAATGTTATTAATCTTCATCAGCATTAAGTCAGCCGAGGCAACACATGGAACAAGATTATTCTAGTTAAGAACACACCTGTAAACTAAGTGCCTGGTGTAGACAATAAATCTCTTAGAAATCGCATTTGTGTGAACTGCAAGTCCATGTGTGGGTCGTGGATCCTCGTGGTTAAAGCACTGGGACCTGGCTCCATTCTCTGCTTGATGGAGGAGCTCTGTGAAACTATTGGGAAATGACTGTTTTTCTGTGCCTCAGTTCCCCATCTGGAAAATGAGGCTTTTCCTCCTCTTCAGTCTTTCTCTCAGCTCTTCAGCCTGCCTAACTCTGCAGGAAAGTATGTCCAGATATGGCTGAATCAAATGCTGCAGCAGGCTTAACTGAGACCCCCAGACTGTGCAGCACCACACCACCAACAGTAATGACAGATCCTGTAGTCTCATACAGCCAGTCATGATTTTAGAAAGAACTGTCGGCTTACTCCTTAAAATTTAATAATAGGTATTTTACTATGAGGTATGTTTTTATTATTTGAGACCAGATTATCTACTTATTTACATTGCTGCATTTTCCTATGATGTATTAATTTACTGTTAGTTTACAGGTCAAATTCTGCTGTCTGCAGAAATCTGGCGTGCAGCGTATGTCCAAAGTCTCTGGAAGATGAACTTGGCCCGTTTATCTGCCCTGTGCTGTGTTGGTCCAAGTGGAGTGACCAGTATTTTGATAAGTTTTGCGAGTGTTTATGTTATGCTAATTTCTGTTTGATGAGCCTGTATAAAGGGTGGATACACAACCACAGATGGACAAAACCCAAGATAAGCATACACCCCAGAAATCATTATTAGATTCCAGATAGAGTAAACTATCCAACGTCCTGAACAGAAAATAAAAATTTATTGACTGTTAATGTGATTCATGGAACAGCTGTTTGCCAGTCATTTGGCATTCCTGTGAGATGAGATCTCATTTAATATTAATGGTCCTATAAAAGCCTAAAAAAAATTAATGCATAGCCTTGATGAATCTTGCAAACTTGAATGGTTCTCTTTTACACACAAGAAGATGAGATAAGATTTATATATTTAATATATATTTATGTTTCAGCCTTGTAAGTATTTGCATACTTCAATAACCACTCTAAAACCAAAAATATTACACAGAAACATTTCATAATAGTTTAGCCCCAGACAGAAAAATCAACTGTTGTTGAAGTTGGTGTCCTGCCACAGTATTATTCTTTACTCCTACAATTTCTTTTGGAAAGTTTATTTAGTCTGTTCTTTAAATATTGCAGGCTGTCAATCTAAACTTGAAATTTGATGTTAACATGAAAAAACTGTTTTGGTAACATCAAACTTATGAATAACACAAAAGAATTCAAAGTTGAAGTTGAAACTTCATCTTGGGCTTTTCCCTTGTGTTTGTTACTGATGCATACGCTTTCTTGTATGGAACAACAGACAAATACATGCGCACTCTCTCTCTCTGAACAGCCTCCTTTAATACAAAACAAACAGGAAAGTCAACTCTAATTTTGTGGTCTGACTCAAGCCCCGTTTCAAAAAGCATTGAAACATATGTTTTCACTATCGTCCTTAACCAAGATGCCCTCCTGAATTCAGACATGAAGAACACTTACTTGGAGATACGTAAATAAAGATTGCAGTAAATGACAGTGCTTCATGGCTCTGACAATACTCACGTTTTGTTTGATTTCAGTAATTCTGACGATTCCTTAATTGTGGTTTTAAAAGTAGGAAAAATACTCTATAAAAATGAATACTCAAATATTGAAGTATTTTCATAATCTAGCTATAATAACTTACTGCAAATTTTACATTGTGCAAATTTGTAGCTAAATGGGAAAATACAATTGCCATAAATGTGCAACAGCACAAACACAAAGGAACTCCTGAAAGCAAAGGAACCACTATTGGTAGCTGCATTTACCAAAGCAATGCCTTTCCATTTTGTAAACACCAGTATTGCAAAACAAAGCCATCCTTTTTCTCTTCCGTGGACAGGAAGTCCTCTGCTGCTGTTTGCTTCACAGTTGTGTTACCTGTCTTCTCAACTTTGCTCTGACTCTAAAACCTGCCTGCACATACGTGAAGAGATGTACAATGAATAGCCCACACAGTAAGTGTGAGAATTGTCTTGTTTGTCAGCACTTGTTTAGGTATGTGTTGCCTATGACATCCAGTAAAACAAAAGGAAAATTTGTCCATCAGTCAAATGCAAGACAATTAAAGAAAACAAATCTGCTTTCCTTCTGGCATTTTTATAGATGCAAATGAATTTCAGTGACTGAGTTTTTTATGCAAACATATTTTTGTAATAACGTTGACTATAAAATGCGCTCTCTTCCCCTCCTGATACAAATATCATATGAATAATTCTTTATAGGCAGAATAAATTACCTGTTGAAGCTAAAGGTGCATTGAGTATGTGATAGCCATTCTGTCTCAGAGGATTAAAGCAATGGGATTCCCCTGTTAGCACATCACTGGTGACAGACTGGTCCATTGTTCTGTAGCAGTCTCCATAGTGGAAACAGTTCTGTATTGAGTGAAAGCTGCCTTGGTAACCTGAAAACAGATATTGCACACACATTTTAACACTACTGCGATGGTATTAGCTCCATTTCTGTCACTGTATTTCATTACTATTGTGGGGGGTTT
This sequence comes from Pedionomus torquatus, assembly GCA_013398155.1. Classification (NCBI taxonomy): domain Eukaryota; kingdom Metazoa; phylum Chordata; class Aves; order Charadriiformes; family Pedionomidae; genus Pedionomus; species Pedionomus torquatus. The sequence goes on from VZRU01001682.1 coordinate 341,646, forward strand.
TAGTTCATCAGTTTTAACTATGGAAAAATGATCATGTTATTCCGTAAGGAGTAATAGTATAAAAGTTACATTGGTCCCACAAGGTGCTGTGGACTGTGATCCCCATTAACCAAAAATCTCAAGGATGTGCTTCATTTCAAGCAATAGATCAGCTGAATGCAGTCAACAGCCCACTTGTGTTCAAAGCTAAGTAGTAAGTACTCCGCTGGAGCAGGTCCAGGATGCTCAGATCCTAAGGGACTCTATCATGAATTACTTTTAATTTAAATACAATAATGCAATATTTAAATGAACAGCACTGCTTTGTTTTCAGTGGAGTGAAGTCTTTTCCTATCTAGCGTGCGTGATGCACTGCTGGAGACAGGGTTATTTCTTCCAAATATCTTTAAGAGTACAGTAAGCCCTTCTCATATTGCTCTTACTTAAATGATACTCCTTTCACTGAACACAGGGGCCACAGTCTGCAAGTAAAATTGAACTAGAGGTGCACGTCTGACTCCAGACTGAGTTCAGCTAGAGGCTCTTCTTGCTTCTCAAAAGTGATGAGATAAATCTGTATGGTGTTTGACTGCCTTGGTCATTATGCTTTTGGGGCATGTTTTACTTTTCCCCCCTACATTTCTAATCTGCTTTTTTAAAAAGCATTGTATTACCAACCAACCAGCAGTTTGGGTTTGGCCAGCAGAAGATGTAAATGGATTGTACCCACAAAGAAGATATTTAACAGTAAAGGACAAATGAATTCCTGAGGGAGGAATTTTACAACTTCCAAGTTTGTGCCAGCATCCAAAAAAAGAAAATGTTATTTGCTCCCATAAGGATGACCTCAGCCATAAGACTACAGCAACCATAAACCTGATTTAATTCTCTTCTTTCCTCAACAACCTCTTCCTGATTCCAGGCACATCACACACTAATTGCCCATTCATATTAATGATCCCTTTTCCTACCTTCTCTGAAAGTCCCTTCTGAAATGATGCTCCTTCCCTTATATGTGACTGAAGTCAACCAATTAGAATGTGCCATCAGGATACTTCCCTAATTGCCAGAAAAAACACGGACCTGTTGTCTTTCTTCCTTCTGTCTTACTCAGACCGGAACATTTCCTAAGGATCTGGAACTGAGAAATCGGAACAGCTCCACTCACCAGTGGAAAACTTGAGTTGCTGGGCCAGTTGTGCAGCTATTTCATCTGTTTGTTTAGAAATTAAATACCTGTGCCTATCACCAGAGTGCTTGGGCGCTGTACAGCATGGAATTCGTCCTTTACAAATCATGAAGCGTTTAAGATTTTTCTTTTAAGAAAGATCTCCATGTCTTTTTCTACATTTTCCTTTACTACCACAGTTTGACCAGGTAAATAGTATCAGGCAAAACTTAGGGTCTGTTCATTCTGGTCATGTTTTCTAAGGTGGTAATAAATAAAGCAAAGTGAGCCAATTCTTTAGTAGAAATGTAAGGAACTCATTGAGTGGTGAAAGATTTGCTCTGGTTTCACAGTTTAATATGTGTTTTGGCAGAATCTGCAAGGATTAGATGATTCATTTCTTGAGAACCTAAGATCCTCCACCACAAAATACCTAAATTGTTGATATCCATGATTGGTGAAGTACTAATGGATGACTATATTCGATAAAGACACTATGTACACTGTACCAAAGCTGTTCATATTTGCTCCTATGTAGAAGGCCCACAAGTTTGGAAAGCCAAGTATTAAATGATGCATGTCCTTCCTCGGAATAAATACACAGTCACCTCTATTTACTGCCTGGCTGAAAAAACTAAAGAGCTCTTATAAGAAGCAGCAATCCCATCTTTTGATGTGGCTTTAGGTGCAGTGCTTTATTGCTTGGCTTTTGATAATTATCCTGACTTTTCTGTTTACAAAACATTAACTCCTTGCTGTAAGCCTTCTAAAAAATATATCCTTTTGAGATGGGCAGTGAAAAAAAATGAGACACTTGGCGTCAGATGAGGTATAATGTTTCAGAGAGCTCTTATATGCATTGCTAGAGAAAAAAACTGAACCTTTTCCAGAATGTCTGCTATACACATCACTCCTAGGGAAGGCATGACGTGTATTTTCTCTGTCCCTATAATTGCTGCCCTTTCGTCATGCTCCCAGGCTTGCCTTTGTTAAATCAATTAAATATCTTTATAATCTACAGGGCTGGCACAGTGGCTTAGAAAATGAGAGAACAGCCAAGCATGACAGAACTGGATTGAAACTAGTTGGATCCAGGGTTTTCTCAAGACCTATGGGTAAAGATTTCTTTTAAAGTGTTTTAAGTTACACTGTTGAGTTGCTCAGGAAAAAATACCTGAGGCAGAGAACTGCCTTTGAATCAGAAGTCTGGAAAAGAACTGCCATAAGCAATAAAATTCTCCTTTGGATTGCAGTATCTATCCCTCAGCACCTGAAAAGCAGTGCAAAAGTGCTACTGGAACTATGCAATGAAGAGACACGATGTAGGAAAATACTAGTGGTATTCTGCTAAGTGCTTCCCAAAGAAAGTAAGGAGAAATACACCCTTCCTGTTCTAATGTGCGTGCAGACGTCATAAATGCAGGTAGCAAACTAAAGAAAAAGATGGAGTGAAAAAGAGAGAGGTTGCAGCAGGAACACCAGTCAGGTAAAACAAACCATGACACTAAAAATGGGACTTTAAACTCTTCTGTGAAATGAAACAGCTCTATGAGAAAGGGACCGAGGCTTTATGTAAAGCATTCTATGTGTGTGGAAAAAAGGCAGGGGGTGGCTATGGGACGAGTGAACTAAAAGGTCGCCGCTTCCTTGAGGACAACAGGTGGAGGAAAAAGGCAGAAACTTTCAATAGCTTTTGCATCTCCACAAGGTGAGAAAGAGGTGGAGACTCAAGAGAGCTCTTCTACGTAGAAAAAAGTACCGAGAAGATTCCTTAGTTAGACGGTGCCTCCTTTATTCCTTTGTGCAAGGATTTTACACCAGACAGATCACTGCCTGGTTGGAGCCCTGTCAGCAAGTATTTGTATTTCTCTTCTGGGTTTTCATGTGACTCATCTTCAGAATGACCTCTCACATGACAGCGTGGTGGTTTCGTGAGGGTGACTGTGGCAGCAGTTTACCTGGGAGGACTGTGGCCATACACCTGAAATGCTACAGAACTGCAGTTGCAGCTGGTGGACCTGATCTACAGTTCCACTACCAGGATGTACAGGAAGAATTTGGTGGTGTTCCCTGCACTTAAACTGGGCATGAAACAATACTTGGGTGGGAACAATCATGCTTGCAGTATTAAAAGCTGTATTTCACAATGTAGCCATCTGACTGTTAATCCTGCAAGGTGGAAGTGAATCTTGGAGTGTCTGAAATTGCACACCTTCAGGATGAAGGAGAGCAGGATCCCTGAGTTGCTATGTCAGTAAGATTTTTTTAATGACTTTTTATATACTTTCTGTATTCCCACACACTGCTTCAGAGGCACGATGGGAGAGCTGCTTTTGGTACCAGGTAGGGTGGTTCTTGCTGATGGCCTTCAGTAGCCTGGCCTGGCTCAAGAGGCCAGTCAGTCTGTTCCACAAGATGTAAGCCTCATGCATCTTTTATGCTATTAAAAAGGGAAAATTGCCAGCTTGTTTAAATGCTAAGTGTTCCCGAAAACCAAAATAATTAGGCAAGAGACAGAAAGGCCATGTGAGTCAAAGCAACCACAAGGGCTTTTGTAACAACGGGTGCTCTTGCCAGATAAGGTTTCATTCATTTTACACAACCACAGGAAATGAAACTTGTTGCTTGCAGGCAATACAGTGCTTGATTTGCATATGCAATACAAGGCAGAGCTTTACTGCATTTATTCATTTTTAAGATGTGCACTATGAAACGAAAGTGCTTTTGGTTCATGGCATTTAGTTGTGGTTCTTTTAGATTTTTTAAAATGCTTTACACAGAAAGGATTAGAAATCCTTAGAAATTAGAAGTCCTATAACCAATGGTTCAATTAACAACTGCATATGGTTAATTAGAGTAAACTAAACACCGAGCATATTTTCTAAGTTCTTAAAAAAGACTCCTTTCAGTGGTTAAAATATGAAGCAAGCAAAAAATATTGTCTGGTGCAAACATCCCTGCTCCCATTTGGCAACAAGAGCTTCACCAATATTTTTTTTTCCACTTGGATTTCAGGTTTTCCTTCAGTTTTGATTTAAATCAAAAATTTTCTGAGGTTAATTTACTCAGTGAAGAATTTACTAAATGTCCTGTCAGTTTAAATGATCACTATAAAATGTTTTATGTACAGTAGATGTAAAAATATAACAGGTAATAAAGGAATAAACTGTGTTCCAAACATAACATTTAGTTAAAATTTTGCTTTGAAATAATTTGTGACAGAAAAGCTGCAGTTAGCCACTTCACACAGCACACTGGCTGCCTCTGGCTCTCTAAAGCATGGCCGAGAAAACTTCAAGCAGCTTTAAAATGAATGATGTAATGAGCAAATAATTGGAATATGCCTATAAAATGCCATCTTGTTATGTCATGTCATTTACATGTATGTGCAAATAAATCACAGCTTTTCAAATTCCATAAAATTTCTGTCAAGAAATCATGTCAGGTATAAATAACTACACGATTCCATTGCCTGCAGAATTCTTTCAGCATGTAATAATTTCCATGTGATCTTACTACAACCAGGTTTAAATGTATAAATAATGTCAGCTTATTCTTTTGTTATCAATATTTCTGCTGCCAGCTTGACAAAGCTTTCTGTCTTCTAAAAATGTCAGCTCCACAATCTTTATATGTTTCCATACCAATGCCTGGTTCTACAGCTAGACTTACGTAGTGTTTCTTTTTTCGGCAAAAATTCAAAACTCTCAAATTACTACAGATCCCATTAGAAAAACGTGCTATTAATGAACTGAGATGCAAAAAGATCTAGAGCAAATACAGCTAAGTACAGGTCACAGATCAAGTGATCTCAAAGGCTGCTAATCAAAGTTGATTTTTGAATGACCATTTCCATAATGAATTTATAATAATACTTCAACATTCGGCCAAAGTGGAAAATTATTGCTTTTTCAAAACCACACGACATAACACTTAGAAAGCAACAATTCATTCAAAAGGAAATGCGGTTTTCTTAAGGAATAAAGTCAATTTATTTAAGTGGTTCAAAACTTGTTCTGTCTATGCATTTGTTTCTGCCATAGTAATGAGCTGCTAAACTTTCCTCTTGTGGTTTGTAGTTATTTAGCTCATTATAGTAACATAATCATATATCATTATATGCTATCATAAATCTGCCACTTCTCCCTCACAGAGTTAATCTTTTTAAATTGAATAATCCATCGAGCATCAGGTTGAGTTAGTTTTTCCTTCAGCACAAACCGTTTAATATAATATGCTCTACCTTTTTCAGACTAAGTCAATCCAACCAAAAAGCAAAAATACTCCTCAGAGAATGAAGGGCAGAGGGATCTGTTTGGGTACTGAAGCCCATTACAGCTGTGAATTGCTCACTGGGTTTGTGTTCGGCTCCTGTGCTTCAGACCCAGCCTCAGCATATATTGACAGAAAGCAAAATACCGTTTTTTTTTTCCAACTGGTAAATCAATCACGTGATACTTTGCCAGCCAAAAAGTGACCTTATAAAAAATGACAGTGCAGCTGTGAAGCCAGTTTCAAAAAGCTGGTTATCTGCCTGTATAAACTCATATGCTTGGTTATACTTGCAAGCAGACAGATGTCCCGCACACTTCTTGACTGTGAATATTTACCACACTTAAGCAGCATACCATCTGGATTATATAACATATTTCTTAAATATGCAAGCTCCTGTTACTGGAAAAATCTGTGATAATAATATCTCTTGTTAATTTATACCTCAAAAATTGCAGAAACATTAATTAGTTCCCACAGCTGAACTCTGGAATAGGTAAATAAGCTCCTGAATAAAAAGGCTGAGTAATTCAGAACAAAAATGTTTTAAATTAAGCAGATGGACAGCTGCTTCACTGCTCCCATTCCTGTCCTCAAGTCACACTGGCACACTATAATTGGACAGAGTGCCTTTGCATATTAATATATAAAACAACACAGATGCTAAACTTCCAAATAATAAGTAGCAAAGTATTTTTTCTTTGTCTAAACTCATGTCTAGTGCATCACTATCAGTGGACTGAGCAGGACATGTCCCAGGTATGCTTCAGCCCATGCATTTTGGGTCTAGATGGTTCTTGCTTTGGCAGGATCACTCGCTCCAGGCTGATGGAAGGCTGGATGACCAGTCAAATGAGGTGCATAGCTAGTTGCCATCTACTGAAAAACCTGAATAAATGCAATAAATCTGCTGTTGTGATAGCTTTCCCCGTTATGATAATGTATCATAGCATAAACTGATCTGAAAATTCTGCTCTGTATGTTTGTCAAGCCACTTTCAAAACTGGAGCTCCCATTAAAATCTTGTCAATTTGTCAATCTCTTAATAAGATAGTATTAGTCACAAATGCAAAAACCGAAATAAATTTTCTCCTAAGTTAGGAAAGTTCAAAAAACAACAATAGCAACCACGAGGGAAGAGTTACCTTGTGATCCCTGCTGTACAGACTGATTTTGAAACTGCACGTAGGGTTTATTTGGTATTCCAGAAAATTGCTGCCCATTTGGTGACTGGCTGTGTGATGATGGAGAGCCGTGTTTCTGCAATAGCGACGGTGGAACTAATGCTTTCAGGGGGCTGACAAGTGGAGAGATTATGTTGGGAGCAAGCCTAGGAAAAGAAAACACAGAAAAGTGTCACATACCACATCAGAATATGGGGAAATGAAATACTCTATTTCCATAACAGCCAAACTATAGAAACACTTATTTTCCAGGTAGAAATTATATTGAAAAAAAAAAAAAAAATAGATAGCAATACAGTGCTGTTTTCAGGTAACCATTAGGAGGAAAGGGGGTTGGAAAAGGATTTCTGTTCCTTTGCACAGACTTTTTGTACTAGCCATAATGATAGGCTCAAAATGACACCACTCCTCACAGTAGTGTCAGCTCAGTTTTAAATTAAAAATTTTTGATACATGAAATACAATTTCAGATACACGTCCAGAAAACAAGAAGTGGAAAACAGAGTGAGTGAATGCAAGTAAATTGTTTAAGTGCCTTCGTAGCTGTAACGGGATAAAGCTTCACACCCCAGTTGTAGCCAAGACACAGAAAAGCATTAGTTTCAGTTATTCCTCATGTAGAGCTTTTTCGATATAGAAATACAGCTTGAACTGCAGCAGATGGTACCGCCCTCTCGAAGAAAGAGCCTGAGTAAGTGTTTGCTTGTGGCGGCAGCGCTTGGTGCAAGACTGAGGAGTGGTTGTACCTGAGAGGTGGAAAATTCCCCCCAGACATCTGGGAGTGGGGCCAGCACAGGAGCGCTGGGTGGTCGCACTCGGGGAGCAGACCCTGACCCAACACTCCTACGAGGAGCCAGAGCAGCTGAGGAGGAGCCTCACTAACCTGCTTCCATGAAGACCCTGGGCATCCTGTGCTGCCAGTGGAGCAGAGAAGCAGCAGTGCTTTGTCCCTGCCACAATGCAGCCTTCCCACCAAGGAGTGGTACAGCAGCTGGCCTGGAAGGGACAAACTGTCATTTGGCCATTTACAGCCAGAAAGATGGCATGGCCCAGAAGACAGGACCCCAAACCTGGCCATCCAGATACAAGCCTCCTTTAGAGCCGGATTAAACTAACTCTGTAAATGAGTAAATAGGTAGAAGCTGGATCTTTTACCCTCCTATGGCAGCTGTGACAAATGGCCTTTTGCTCCATAGCTCAGTGTTAACACTGTCAATTGTGCGGGCTGCGTGACCTTATGCTCACCATGTACTCCACTGCCTCTGGAGCTTTTGTTAAACAGAAGTGGCTCTTTGAGGAGCACTAGAATCTCCAAACACTAGAAAAACACAGTTACAGGTCCTGAGGTGAAGAAATAAAAATACCTCTGCGGGTTATAACGCATGTCACATACCTGGAAAAAATGTATTGAGCACAAACCATTGCAAGCATACAGAGAATCAACTAAAAACCAAATTACATCTCTCACTGGTGTCTTCCTCCACCACTGCACACACCATTCAAACACCATAAACCATGATTTGCAATACCAGTTCCTCTCCAGTTTACATGACTGCTTCTTGGAGCAGTTAGGATTAAACTTGGGGAGGGAGGCTACGCTTGACTCAGGGCTAAGCGCTACATGGGAGCGTTCAGGAGGTAAATATAGATGAACTGTGAATTAATGGCGACAACAGCTTAATCAAATTTAACAGGAGAGGCAGAGGAACACTGCCAAAATCTGTCACACTGACACTCTATTAAAAGGGGCTTAAATAAATCAACCAGTCAAAGCCCATCCTATGCTGAAATAATTCCATCTCCCAAAGCAGGAAAATAAGGCATATAATACAAACCACAGAAACTCTGAATATCCCTGAACTACACCAAAGCAATAAACTAGTATTGTTAAATGGGTGAAAACAAAGATATTTTCAAGCCAAATTCATAAAAACTGGAAAATATTTTTTGTGAGAAAGGTAACATCCCTCCAGTAAGCAATAATCAGCAATATGTAAAATATAGAGGACTAAAATCAAATTTGAACAGCTAATATGCAAAGAAAAAAATCATTATCATTATCTGGAGTTTTTTAAAGTGCATATTAAAAAGAGCTCAGCACCAGAGCTGGGATGGCTCTTGCCCTACCTGAGGGGAAAGGCTTAGGGTTGCAGAGGTGGCAAAAAGGGACGCTGGGACTGCAGGGGCCACCTGTACCCTCTCGTGGAACAGACAGAAAGTGCTCTCTGGAGCCTGAACTGCTGAAGAGCAGAAGCTTGGGGGAACATACCGAGTTTATTTGCTAAGAAGCAGCTAAACGCCAAGGTCAGCTCCCATGTGACAGCAGTTTTTCCTCAAATGTCTCAGTAGAGAAATAGTTTAACACAAATGAGCTGTGGTGCAGCCCAGCTACAAGTCTTCTGGAAATGCTCTCAAATGCGTGTCTGTGGTGAGCTATTGCATGAAGACGGGGCTGACATGAACTGCTGGGACCTGCAGGAAAGCCTTTGCTATGGTCTCTTCCAAGGCTGCAAGGGCGTGCTGGCAAAGAACAACCACAAATTACAAAATGGTCACCAGCTCCTTCAAATGGCACACATGGAGACATTGTCCTCAACATGCCAGAAATGCTATTAGAAGCCTGGAAATGCTTCTATCTGAAAGGAGATTAAAAGATTGTGGTTGTTTTCATTGGAAAGATAATAGCTAAAAGAGATCATGATAGTGACATTTATATGGATAATGACCACACACACATTTAAAAGAGCAACAAAAGATGTACTAAAAACTCCAAGGGCTGGATGAGCCAGAAACCACTCTGAATGAGGGAGGAAAATACTTCTGGTGAGCGAGGACTCGGCAACTGCCTGTGTTGGGTTTCCTCTGCCTTCTCTTGAAATGTCTTCTCCCGGCTACTGCTGGGAAATGCAGCACCCCATCGAGACCTGCCAGGCTGCTCCCTGTCGAGTGCTTTGTCAGCATGGTCCAGCAATTGCATTTTTAAATTCTCTGCAAATACATTCCTTGTCAAACAAAAACGGTACATTTAAGGTGTCCAGCTGTGGGAGTACCGAAAATCCCAGCTTCCCAACCCAGTTTAACTAATTCAAGAGGCAACTTAAATCTTAACCATGTGAGAAGAATTTGCCATTTTGAGACACTGGAACAGGTTGCTCGGAGAAGCTGTGGGTGCCCCATCCACCATGGAGGTGTTCAAGGCCACGTTGGATGGGGCTTTGAGCAACCTGGTCTGGTGGGAGGTGTCCCTGCCCATGGCAGGGGAGGTTGGAACACGATGATCTTTAAAGGTCCCTTCCAACTCTAACCATTCTATGATTGTTATTCTTAAAGCAGTGCTTCTCCTCATGCACACTCTTTTGCATTCTGTGAGAGCTCTGTTTTTCCCATGTGTGAGCTCCCCAGTTGGGACAGCATCTGTGCCTTTGAAATAGTTGGTGAGGAGCAGGTGAGCTTCCCTGTGGGATGTAGGAGGGGTGCAGCGTGTGTGGGGCCCGGCTCTGGCTGATTTTGCTGAGCTGCCAGCTCACTGCTCCCCCTCGGCACCGCGGTCACCGTGCTGGAGCTCAGCAAACATAGCTGTCTGTGGGCAGCCAGTATCCTAGCAGCTTGCAGCACAGGAACCTGAGCTCCTGGTAACACTTGACCATCGCTGCCTCCTGTGCATGAACAGAGTTTCGCGCAGTTGAGCAGATCATTGTAAAATCTACTATATTCTTCTCAGGCTCTCCCAAACAGGGCATTTAACATATTTCCTGTAAGTTAAGGCACGGTTTTTATCTAGGGAAGACCTTTGCTCAGCAGAAAAATCTGGCTTTCCTAGTGTACATGGCCAACATGGGGATTTGTTTCCTTAAAATGGACATCACTGCTTACAGCTTGAGCTGACCCCTAAAATACTATTTTATGTGTGTGTACGCATGTGTGAATGTGCTCTGGCACACGCAGGGGGAATTTTTTCATCAGCTCTCTGTCCTGTTCCCAGTGCTGTGTTTTTAATTCTCTCTTGAATATTTGCCTAATAATTAGGTTGCTGTGATACTCGGGCTGTTAAAAGAGGAGTCATTCCTGATACAAATTAAATAGATAACACATTAGCAACAGAAAAACGCTTAGAAGGAGATGCCTTCTGTATGGAAGAAGAAACACTAAACTACTTATTCCAGGAACTCAGCTGGATACATTAAAAATTCCCAGGCAGTAGCTCAGGCATATATGTTTCAATAACTAATAGCCTGGACATTTCCTGTTAATACTCTCTACAACCACAGTTTGCTTTGGTTTGGATATTAATAATAAATATATACCATATATTTTACTTTAATTGTAACTTGCATAATTCAGTAAATTTGCAGGTCCTTTGGGGACTTTTTAATATATATATGTGCCTATATATAGCTATATAAAGAGATAGATAAATAAGTACTCGCACACGTTAAAAAATCCTTATTCTTCCTTAATTCATTGCATTTGAAGGCTCCTGGCTATACAGAATATTTCTGCTCAGGAGCATAAATCTTTTTGCTATCTCCCTAACCTGGTGAAAAAGCTAAGAAGAATAAACAGTTCTTACAGAACTTGCACTGCTGATGTAGTCTGGCTGCTGATACAACCTATTTGGGCTTACAAGGATGCTTGATTGGAAAACACGTAGCCCAAACAACAAATTAACCCACTGCAAGGCTTTTACTATTTCCTTATCAGAAACTGTATGTCCCTTATGTGAAAGGTAACTTCTCAACCATGTGTTTACCTTCCTCCTAGCCATTATCTGCTACAGACACTAATGAAGTTCTGAGCAAAGCCCTCTCTGATTCCGGGTTTCCAGTTGCCAACAATGAATCTGCTATTGCTAAAACCCTTGCTGCATGTACTATACTATTATAGGAAAGCAGAAAAGCTTTTTCACCTGAAGATTCATTTTGGTGACTTGGTGACTAAGAGTTTTAAACTCTTTGGGGAACAGCAGTGTTGTTGGAATAACGTGCAACTTTCTGGAGCAGTGATAATAACAGAAAGGGAACTACAGATTTGGATGCAGTGAGAATGTACTTCTATCAATGACTACATGTTACAAGTGGTAAGACTAGAAAAGCTGTATTCAGTTTCGATGCATTAAGGTATTGTGGGAGTTAAAATCAGCTGAAGATATGCTAGAATAGTAAGACAGGGTTTTTTTACAAGGTAAACCAGCCAAGACTAGAAGCATGCCAATGAAAGAAGAGAATTTAAAACACAGTTTTTCAGATTACAAGGGTGCAGTGGAGGAGCCAGCCTCCTCCCCACCCTGTCCAAGACGCGGGAGCAACAGGGCATGCACCACGGAGAGAAGCAGGTCAGATCAAAACAAAAGGAACATTTTGCTCACACAGCATGCCCTAGTCTGTGGCATTCGTAGCCACAGGAAGTCACAGAATCAAACAAAATCTCTAGTTTTTTTAAAAAGGGACTGAATAATTTAATGGCCAAAACCAACATTTCCATGCTAAGTGAGGGGTAATCAAATCTTGTGCTTCAGGATGTAAACTGATCAGCCAAGGAGGCAGAGAGGAATTCTCTCTCTTCACTCATCATGCAACTTCGTATGATTGACCAGGTATTGTGGGTTTTTTCACATTCCCTTTGAAGCACCATGTGTAGGATGGCGCTGAAGACATAATACTAGTCTTCAGGGACCTGTGATTTCAGGTGGAATTGCAAAGCTAATGCATTCCTCTCCTGAGGATGCATCAGTAGACAATTAGGTAAAAGGACTAATCAGAAAAATCTTATGTAATACCTTCATCTACACAACTGACTGAAAACTATTGGAAGAGCCGATCCTAATTCGGTAACGTACCTTGCATATGATACTGCACGCATCTCTGCACCATCTTAAACACTGTCTTAAAATACACAGCTCCACAGCCCTTCCAAAGAGAAGATCTCAAACACGGAAGGGGTACTGCCCACAAAGAGTCATTAAACCAAGTGTTAGCCATAGACAATGAACTAATTCCTCACCTCTAAAACAAAGCATTTGTCACTCACATCAATGGGAACACTGAAACTTGATCTTAGAAAGACTTTTTAAAAAGAAAATCTAAAGTCAAAACATAGATGATATTATTCTGTTTTCTCTCTCATTTTATAAAGTGCATACCTTTGGGAATCTCAACTAGAAATCTCAGCAAGACTTCTATGTAAAAGTTCTTGTGATCATCTTTTAACAATATATTTGGGATGGTAAAAGCTCCTATTAAGTTGTAAGTAAGGCCTGTGTGAGGGAACTGTCTAGGTACGCCATGAGAGCTAGCAGTGATCTGTAGAAAAGACATCTAACAAGCTACAATTACCATTACCTTCTTTTAAAATTATTTATCCTGCCTCCACTTTCAGCCTCCCAAAACAGGCAGTTGTGTCTAAGAATCTGTGTATTTTCACAATACATACCAAACGTCTTCTTCCAATATTATTGCAACATAATGAACCAAAAAATAAATACATTTTGACATTGATTTTCCTGAGCTTTCTGTCAGGATGTATGCTTCCTGGACAAATTAATGCAGGGTGTGAAGCTGTAAAGCCAGATTTTGAGCTGGTTAAAGATGAGCTTTTTCATGATCTAGTTCATCATCTCTTGACTGTCAAAAATGACACATGGTGTACTTCATTAGTAAATATTGAATGGAATTGAAAAATAATGAAAATAAATGTAAACTAAGATTCTTGAATGATAAGTGGGAATGAAGTATAACCGCAGAATAGAAATATCTAAGATAGGGATGTTTCCAATATGAAAACTCTCTGGGTTTTTGACTTTTTTTATGATGTGATGGCTTGATTGGCAGATTCCTCAGCAAGACAGAGAACCTCAACCCATATCCCATTGAGTTCAGTGGAAACAGGACCAAATCCAGACTGAAAAACATCTGTACTTTATCTCAAATAATTTTTTATATATTTTGGGTTGTAAGACCTTTCTGTAATACAATTCTCATGCATAGTGTATCGCTGTATCAAACAATCTTGACTTTGAGAATTATGTTTAACTTGCATTAATATGAAGAAAACTATATAATAAAGCACCAGAGAAGTACAAAGCAAAGAAGCTCCATACTTTATCCGAAGGGACTTGTACAGTATTGCAGTGAGTTACAAAAACTCAGATTTTTTTCCACGAAATCAGGTTCCACCATAAACTCCAGCATGCCAACCATTTCATTCATAAAATCTCTGCCCCAAGCATTATAGTTACTTATATTGTGAGAAAGTCCAATTCAGTTCCAGGACCCAGAGATTTTTTTTGTTGTTTTTTTTTTTTAATAGGGGGGAGGGGAAAAAAAGTTAACACTGATTTTCATCTCTTCCCATAGTATTAAAAATGATGTGTAAAGCTCTGCTAATCTGGTCTCTGGATAGCGCCCAGTCTCTTGCCACGTGTTTCTGTTCTGGGTCTTGCCCTAGGGGAATTTCTGTCAGCACATGCTCAGGAAACAGTTATACCGTTCACTTCTTTTTTTTCCAGTTTTTTTTTTGGTGTGGTTTTTTTTTTTTTTTTAAGATGGACTCTATCTGAAGTTTGGTGAACCTTTGCACTAATTGCTGCCAGGTGCCTCTGGCTATGTTTCTGGAATGCAAGGAATCTTTTCCTTCTCTGCCTTTTTCTTCCTTTCTCCTTTCCCCCCTCTCCCTGATATATAATAAATCCTTCATTGCACATCACCTTGCTGGGCATCACTGCCTTTTATTACCCTTTTCTGTAAACAATGAGCAAACAAGTTTCTGGGCAGTGACACACTGCCCTTCTTACAGGGCTTCAGTCTCTGCTCTGTGACTGCGAGACACGACTCTGTGTTTCTGTTTTTCCCTTTCCTCGCTGTGCTGGTGGCCACCTTGAGTCGCTCTCTGCTGTGAAGAGACTTGGGCTCTGCTACTAATGCAGGGGGTGACGCACCTCTGTGTGTAACGTCTTTGAAGCAGGACTGAGTCAGCCTTTTCCCATCTTCTAGATAAATATGAAATACTATTTTTATTTCAGAATACTGTAATTTAACCCCATTCTGCATCTTCACTCACCCACACTGAGCAGTGGCAAGTGCCTGCACAGGGAGTGAGGAGGTAGTTAGCTATGAGGAGTAAGAGGGGCTTCATAACATGATGGAGAACAACATCCATGGGACCTTTAGAGTGACTGAAGAGTTGTAGGTCATTGAATTGCTTTAGAATATTTTTAATGATACCAATCAACAGCGATATGGAAACGGCTTCAGATTCAAAATTACGGAGGAGCCAAAGGAGTGCTTTCCTGGTACTCTCAAGGGCTTTCTGGGTGGGCCTTCTCTTCAGGTACACAGCGACTTACTGAAATGCTCACAATCATACACGTGCAAGTTGGGCATGAAATGTAACTCAGTATTTTGTAATGCATTTCATTACCTTCACAAACACACAAATATACAGACAAGGTTTTTTTCTATGTTAACATACAATTGTACTGACCTGCTATGTGTAATTTCTGCCAAGCACGTAATTATAGTGACCATTATGGGAATGGTGCCAGTCATCTTTATAGATTTTGTTCAATAATCTCCTTCAAAATAAAGCTGATGCATCACTATAGCAGAAGCCACTACTTGTAAGGAAAATTTGAATACTTGTTCTTGCTAACAATCTGTCGGGTAAATAGTTTTCAAAAGTTAAAAAAAAAAATTCTTATTAATGTGATCAAAGTATTCAAATGTATTTAAATAAAGAGCACTGCCTTAGGTTCGAGTGATTGCTAGGAAGTCAACTGCAAGGACATGCAATCAAACACAGACATTGTCTACTCAGTGTTATCCAGCATACACTGCACGCTCGACTGACTTATCTTATTTTAGTCATTCAAGGTCATTATACCCTGGCACGTAAGCAGTGAGATGCTCCCAGGTGCAGGTAGATTCTGTCCGGGTACCCGATGCCTGCTCTCGTCAAGTTTACAGTCTAAAAGGCACTATACCAAATAGCGGGAGATATGAAGATAATGCAATCATTTGTTATACCATGATAAATTACTGTGTTTGGCGTGTATGGTTTACAAGGAACTGCAGAAGTTTCATGTAAAAAGCAAAAATAAAAAGGGGAAAAAAAAAATCAGCTTTACAGAGGTTAAGCATAAATTTAACTATAGCTAAAACCAGTAATGGCTAAAATCGTTAATGTAATGCAGAAGAGCTGCAGTTGAATCCATCTTAAATGGTTCCTGAGTTACACTGACCAGCTCCTTTCACCTCACACTTGCCCATAACTCTCTGATTTCTTGCTCTAAGATAGTTTTGTTCACAGTGTCTCCTCTGGGCAGACAACACAGCATGTGCTCTGAGATGCACTGATGAAGGCTCTCTAATGAATGTCAATCCAGCCCTTTTAGAAACACAAATGAAATACATGCCCACCTATTTCTGCTGATGGCCAAACAATGTTTTACCCCGTGATCAACCGCTAAGTTATTCTTAACCATGTCTTGTTGAAGTAAGCCTATGCTAATGCTAATTTTGCTTTAAGGGGGGGAAAAAACTGTACAAGCCTATCTGGACATGATTATAAATGAATTCTGATCACATTTTCTACAATGAGATAAATGACTTGGGATTTGAAACCAGATGCTTCTAATTACTGATTTTCTTTGTTACATGAACCTCAGCTCCGCACCTGTACATTGTTCTTTCTTTGGACAGATGTACTGATGCCCCTTTTGCGTGCTCAGATCCTTAACACTGAGATAAATTATGATGGGTTCTTGGCTTCCTCCATTGAAAATGTTTTCAGCTGTCAGAGATATCTGTTTCTTGTTATTGGTTTTAGTGCTTTCAAAAGAAAGACTAAAACACTGACTTGTGTATTCTATTATAAATGAAGAGTATTCTCCAGTGGAATCCACAATGAATGATGTATCTCCTTGGTGCTAGGAAGTGTTACAAAAATTGTGTAGGTATTTGGTTCTCCAGAGTACTTCTAGAGAGTAAAAGTTTGTTTCCCACAAGGATTCTACTACTCTGTGTATTTATGTGAGCTCCCAAACGTAAAGATTAATAAAAATTTGACATAAGTAGTCACTGAAAGGAATGATAATTAAGGTACACGCATGTGTTTTCCTACCCGGCCTTGGATTCTGGCAGTCAAAGGAGATGGCACAACCTATTGAAAAGAATCTCCCCCATTTCTTCTACTGGTTTGGGGGCAATTTCTTAAGTTTTATCCCAGAAACAGTCATACTGCAGAAAACAAGCTGCTTGCAAACAGCAGCCACTCTCACAGCCATAATTTGAGTCTGGACCCATCTGATGAGGAAGCACCCACCAGACCCTTTGTATGCCATCGTCAGGTACCAGCAAAACTGAAGCCAAATCAACCCCCAGAACAGAGATGTGGGGTTGCTAGGGGGTGTTTTCTCCCAGTCAGCCATCAGGGGACTGGACCAGATTCTTCTTTGGAGTGGAGGCACCTGACAGGATCCTGGCAATGTGTGCAACACGGCTGAAACGTGGGTAGGAGCTGGTGTGTGGAATTGTATTGCCAACACACGGTAGGGTAGGAGTGCAAATGCAGCACATCAGATTTTAGGCTACATATCTGTTTCCAACTTTAGAGGCATCAGGAACTTCAAATCTAGTGTTGCCTGGATGAGCAAGAAGAGAGGCCCTGTGTACCTTGTGTTATTTTAGGTAGAGAGAAATGAAGGACTAAATTTTTAATAGAGGTCTGTAGTACTTGAATTAACAGATGCTAAGAAGCAAGTAAACAAAAATTCTGATGTTTAAGCAGCCTGACTAAAATGTCTCTTTTCACATGATTGTTTTTAAGTCCTGTTTCTTGTGATTTTGAATTGGTAAGTGGCTCTTCAGGGGGGTCTGGAACATGGTTTGAGCTGGTTGCAGTTAGCTGGTGAGAAGCCTGAGCAGAAAAGAGTTGTCTAAGCTCCTTTCTCTAACCCTAATTACTTAATCCTTTATATTAAAGGCTCACAAGACTGGACTCAGGGTTCTCATTAATCATCACCTATGGACATCATACGTGTCTTGGTCCCACTGGTTCTTCATTTAGCGTTCTGTTTACAAAGCAGAAATGACCTAAATTACCACAGGAATATAAAACACCAGTTTCACTTTCCCTTGGAGACGCACATAAGTGCTTTTTGTTATGGGTGACACAAGTGACAGAGGGCCTCACAGTCACATATAGAGGGACCGTGTGTTCAGATCCTACAAAGTGACCTTGTTAGGTCATTAAGCTAAATTGGTGCAAATCCCTAACTTGGTGCCACCACTCAAACTCACTTAACTCTAGTCACATCAGTTTCATTTAAGCTGATAATTTATCACACTAAATATTTGAAACTGGAATTTACGGAGATAATTTCCAAAGGAAACCAATGACATTTTTAGATGACTTAGATAATAACAGTTTAAAAATAGTGGAAAGAAAGCCAAGTGCAAAACCCAAATAAGATTAAATGCTAAAAGCTGGGTTTCTGTCTTCATACTGCTGCAAATCAAAACATACTCTTTTTGCAATGGGCAAAATGAAACCAAGTTAGACATTATAGATGGCATATGCTACAAAAAATGCTAAAATAACACTTTGCTACCTGAAATAAAATATAAATAGACATTTAAATCTGGATCATGACAAGCCCACTTTTCTGGGTGCCAAAACATTTCTCAGTCACACGCTTTTTAGTTTAATTAATATCAATATAAGTAAAATTTTTTGGTTGAGCATACACTTCATACCAGAATTTGAAAAAATACTCTCCATATTGTATAAAGCCAGTATAAATACATTTGGTAATGAAGTCAGATTTTGTTAGAACATTTTCAAGTGAATTAGATAATTTTGTCAAACTATTTAAATGTCTTAGCAAACCATTTGGGAAAATTGACTGCTGCACTTGGTATTGACTTTGGCAAAGGACGGTATAACATAGAGCTTTTTTTAAAAAAAAAAAAAAGAAAAAGAAAAAGAAAAAGCCTTAAATCAAATTCTGAATCTTATGTCAAACTTGAGTAGACTATTTGTACTCTGCATCATGTAGTTTTTGGCATCTTGCATGTTTGATGACTCAGTAATTTGATTTCTTGATAGTAATCGTTTGGTTCATTCCACAGACTTAAACTATGCAATCCGGTCTTGTCATCGGACTGATTCACAGTATAGAAATTCTTCGCATTTACTTAAACATTGATGCTGAGACAGCTGACAAATGAGGCAAAACATTCTATGTGTGCCAGAAAGCTGGAGCAGTTAATATGAAGAAAGGTAGTGTTAGGTGTTTCTTTCCTATTGTAAACCATATATATTTTATATGAGTAATGGCATACTGCTATGAAGGGGCAAAAATGTAACAGTTCTGTAATTCAGTGGCTCCAAACATTAGATTATTAAGTGATTTTGCCCAGTCAAATGGATGAATGCTTTAAACAAAATTGTGTTAAATGAAATCCAAGGGCTATTTGTTCACACTAAGTTTCTGTACTTGCAATTAAAATGTCATGTATGGGTTTTATTTCAGCAGTCATTAATAATGTAAGCATAAACAATTAGAATACCGCAAAAGGATCTTGGACTGGGTATGACAGTACTGAATACAAATTATTTTGAATTTAGAAAATGGCATTTGAGATGCTGAAAAATTCCAAGTAATTATGTCATGAAACTAGATACCCTGTTTTAAAATAACTATTCAAAAATACATTCCACTCTCTGTTTCCTGATGCTTGGTTCATGGGTGGAAAGCTGTTATCATCTCGCTCTCGCATTTTGTCATAGGCTATTAACTATGGTGTTTCTGCAAAGATTTTTCATTACTTAAGTATATAAGCACCGAGATAATCAATCGGCATCGCTGTCTCCTCCGAGAAAGAATACCTGTTCCACTAGAACTGAACACTGCCGGGACAATCCTGATGGAAACTTTAGCCTGAGCAAATGATCAAAACGTCTGTAGAAGGAGCTCAGTGAGAAGCTCGGTTCACTCAGCACCGCATTTCTGCTGAAAAGAGAAGTGCTGTGCTCTGGGCTGGAGATGTGAGGAGCAACAAGGAGAATTCACCTGGGAGCTGCAGACCACTCAAGCTGGGAAACTGTCTGTTGCCCTCATTCTAGTCAAGTCTTTGCTTTCATTTCTTATTAACACTAACAAAACTCCTCTAGGCACAAGTAGCCCCATTCAGCAGGAAAAGAATAGCTCATGCATTACCTTCATTTTGGACTGTCTCCATTCCTCCTGGCTGTGCTCACTGCCTTCTCTGCTACAGAAGACTTCACGTTTATCTGGTATAACTTCCACCTCAATCATCGTGCCTAGTGCCTCCTGTTGCCCATGACTCTGCCATGCACATGGGTTTGCCAACAGGAAATACCTGGTGGGGAATGTGGGCAGGGAAGGGGGAGGGTTGGGCACAGGCATCTTATGTGATGGGGACAGGAGAAATCTATTCCTATGAGGGGCAGACACATTGGGAGGGGACACTGGTACCTGCTACTGGCCTAGGTCAGAAGAGATGGCTGATGGAGGAACCAAGTATCGAAGCTAACCTTGCTACAGCATTCATTCCCCAATTAAGAAAAAAAAAAAGAATTTGTTCTTAATTGAATTTCCTTAATCAGATTGTTCAACTGCTGCAGGTGTAATTTTCATTTCTTTGCCCTTTCTGTGCCACTTACGCTCTGCCTTCTGCCCTTCCTTAAAGCATACAATTTAAAACTTACCGGGCTTTCCTTTCCCCTTATGAAAGAAAGGATGGGTCATTGGACTAGGATGGAAAAGCTCTACATCCAGTTGCAGTATTTGCTAAAGAACCCCAATATTTTTTTAGGGAATAAAAATTATCTCTTAAGCTCTCTGTATCCTGAATTCCTATCAATAAAGCAAAATCAGAGTCCCCTCCCTGTCCAAAGCACTGGAAAGAAAAACTAAGTTTGATGTTTAATTTGCATGAGCCTAGGCACTAAAAAAAAAAAAATAAAAAAAATCTGAACAGAATTTTGTGGCTTACAGAGATTCTTTATGGTTGAGAAGATGTTATGAGATCCTTGAGCAAACACTGCGTTACAAGTATCAGATACTGTATCAATGCAAAGCAATCCATACTGTAGCAACGCAATCATTACAATCAGTGTGATAATACGCTCTTCCCTGATTAGTATCTGGCTGGTTAATGCCTGCTGCTGAGAGATGTGTTACAGAAAATCTTATCAGAGAGCGAGGAAGTGAGAAAGCCTGCTGCTCTGACACAAAGTCTTACTAAGGCAAACACTGCCTTATTCCTGAGTGAGTCATAGTTTGGGTTTTTACCCGTTGAGAGATTTCTCATTTTAGCTGAGAAAAGTTCTTTCAGTTATCCAGAGTGAAGTCATCAAGAAAGAATTAAAAAAAAAATAAATTTAAAGGCAATTGTATTCAATGAAGGAAAAAACCTTGGTGTGTTTCATTGAAGCCAAGGACAAGGCCCTGAGCAACCTGACAGTAATGGCAAAGTTTGCTGTGCTTTGCACGGGGGATGGATGACAAGACCTTCTGAGGTGCCTTCAAAACCAGTGTTTTGTGTGTGAACAGCATCCATGCAAAGTAAAATAAACAATTACTCATTCATTATCACGGCAGACAGAGGCCAAACATGTTTCATACACATACCCTTCCCTGGCACTCTCCAGCGGCGACTGATGGTGATGTGGACTGGAAAGGGTAGAGTCGAGTGGATGGTGTCTTGAAGGGATGTCATGAGGAGGCGGCAATATACCTGGTGAGGGACCGTTATGGTTAGCGCTGGAACCACTGTACATGCCTGTGAACACACGTCATTTTGCAAAATAAAGTAAGGAAGGGAAGAAGCATCCAAGTAAGTACTTGGGAGTTCCCCAACTTCTTCCCTACCCCTCCCTCCCCCCTGACTGTGAGACACAAACATGCAGCAGCCCACTTGTGTCGGGGGACTCGAGCTGCCAGGGGGAGTCCCCCTCTCAGAGAGCCGGTAGGTTAGTGAATACTGCTGTGCTTGGAGCAGCACTCACAGCTGCAGCGAGGTATTCTGACACGTGTGTGTCTCTCCTCCAGCTCTCTCAAGGTGGTCCATTTCTTCCTTGCTGTGACCGCAGACCAGTGAGCACTCCTCCTAGCAGCTGGCAGGACCCGGCAGGACTCTCACCCTGCCCTCACCATCCCTCTGAGTGAGGACTCACGGTGCTTGCTGTTTGCAGAATGACGAAGCTCGTATTGGCAGCAGGGCTATGCGGTACCTTACCAACATCACATCAGACATGGAACTCAGAGCACTGTGTTTCTGTTACAGGGACCAGGATTTCATTTTTTAAATTGTTTATTTGAAACTTTTTGCTTTGACTTTCAATTAGTGTCCCGGTGGACATCCTTAGACCATTTAAAAATATCATGTTAATAAAAATGGACTCTCAATGAATTGAATGTGAAGAGGAGCAAGTGTAAATTTTTAACGAGACCATGAGAACAGGTTTATGAGTACACAGAGGTACTGAAGGACTGTTGATGCTCCTTTTTTTTGCAGGACTCTGGCTACTCTCCTCTATTCTGCTGTGGTGAGACCCCACCAGGAGTACTGTGTCCAGCTCCAAAGCCCTCAGGACAGGAAAGACAGATCTGTTGAGTGGGTCCAGGGGACAGCCACAAAAATTATCAAAAAACCTCTACTGTGAGGACAGGCTGAGAGAGTTGGGTTGTTCAGCCTGGAAAAGAGAAGGCACCAGGGAGACATTATTGTGGCCTTACAGTACTTAAAGGGGCCTTATAAGAAAGATGGGGACAAACTTTTGATAGGACAAGGGGCAATGGTTTTAAACTAAAATAGGGTAGATTCAGACTGGATAAAAGGAAGAAATTTTGACAATGAGGGTGGTGAAACACTGGCCCAGGATGCCCGTAGGGATAGTAGATGCCCTGTCTCTGAAAATATCAGAGGTCAGGCTGGATGGGGCTCTGAGCAACCCAATTGAGTTGAAAATGTTGCTGCTCCTTGGAAGGGGGTTGAACTAGATGGCATTTAAAAATCCCCTCCAACCCAAACCAGGATTAATTTTTTTCTAACAGTCTCCCTTCTAAAGAGAGAACCACGCACTAAAACAGTCTGGGCTGTCTCGGGGTCAGGGCCATGACATTGACTTTTGGTGCAAGGGCTGCACTGAGGGCAGTTGTCTACGATGAGAGGAGATGGCAGAAGTGCTCGCTGCCTGGCATTTTGAACACTGTTTGCAAATGCCACCCTATGGCACAGGGAAATAAGTGCAATTCCTGGAAAAGTCTAGTCCTTCTTTTCTGAATTTCTCTGCCCTTCTCCTCATCTTCTTAATGTTTGCCTACATCACATCTCCCAGGCACTACCAGGGCCTGCCTTCCAGGGAATCTGCACCCAGAGGAGGACTAGAGCAGCCACTGGATGCTGAAGGCTGTGGGGAGCAGATAAGTTTGCCAGCTATTCAGCACCTAAGATCCCCCACCTCCTCTGAGGTCTAGTTCTTCTGCTGCCTCTCCTTCTGTAGCGTTAACCTTTCCTCTCCCACTCACTGTGAGCAGAGCAACACATGCAAGAAGACAAGAGCTGTGTCAGCTCTGCTTGGACGTGTCCCATGTCACTGACAGGGTTCTGGATGGCACCGCTCCCAAACCCTCACAGTGACAGGGAACAAGCAGAAAGCATCACGACAATCTGGAGCTGTGGGGAATGTGGGACAGCCCTCTGGGCGGGTAAGACACGGCTGAATGTCAGCATCTGTTTCTGTGTGACTGAAGAGCAGAACCACTGAGGCAAGATTCCAGCCACCTTTGTCAGGGAGTTCAGATGAGTCAAAAACCTCTCATGAACAATGAGTCCTCAGCTGTTGACAGATCTAAAGCAACGAAAATGAACCACATCATCTCTGTCTCCTGCTAGACAGAACATTTGTCAGCCAGCCAGTGAAACCAACTTGTTTTCTGCACTGAAAGCCAGACAGAAGGGGCTTTAAGAAGTCAGATGTTTCCAGGTGATGCTAGGATTTATTTGTCAAAGCCTCTTCTGATAACAGTAAGTCAGTAGCCAGGATGCTGCACTGTGAAAATGTCATTTTTCTACTGGTGGCTTCAGTCCATTTTATGATACAATGGTTTTCACTTCCCCCAAATCCTTGCTGTTCACACATTCATTATCAGGCTTGGAAGAAGAGCCAAATACCAATTTGACCTTGCCTGTACCGTGTCATTCCACACTTCAGCTGTATTTCCTACAACACGCAGTTCAGGTATATTGGCAGCAGAGCCTGAAGGAAGCCGCTGAACCCAAAAAGACGTTTATGCTCTCTAAGGCCAGTGGACTATTACCGGACCCTGTCAGTAACTCACTTCAAAAGCTCAAAAACTCTCAGAATGTAGCTTTAGCAGTGTGGCTGCCAGTAAATGCATTCATATGTTTTATCCTACAATTCCGCCCTGAACTGTTCATGAACATCTAAGAGGTCTCTCCTGGCCCTTTACATACTGTCTCAGCTGCTGAGGACAGTTCAAATCTTTGCTTGAGGTGGATGAGAATGACAGAATAGCAGAGTACCTACCATCAGCTTACCCTGCTAGAGAAGCAAGAAAATGTTAAAAAAAACACCCCACGCATCTGTATGTCCAGAAGATGAGTCCTCCATGATCCCATGCCCTCAAACCCACCCCATTAGAAAACCAAATGAAACAAGAATCCCTGTTACCCCGAGTTCCTGCCGTGCCCAACTGCTATGCAGTTTACCCAGTGGTGGAACTACCGGAGCGGACACCCACTGCAGGCTCTTGGGCTTGAAAAGATGCGTTGCTGTGGGTCTCCTCTCCTATTTAAAGTAGGGTTTCTTCCAGCCCCTCTGAGTTCATGCATCTTTTGACTTACTGATCACACCTGGAAAAGGGGCCTGCTTGGAGCATATGTGTGCTGAAGCTTGTAAAGTTTGTTCATCAGTGGGTTTTCCTACATCCTTATTTACCACTCGTGCTCGCTTTGACACCTGGCATCTCGTCCCCATGATCCTCCTTCCACACTGCAGCTTGTGCTGCCTCACCCCAGCAGCTCCCCCCACACTGACATCCCCCTCTTCGTGGAACTGCTAGACCAGCAGCTCACCGCAACACTGGCTGAAGCATGTCAGGATAAACCAGACGTCCCCACGTCCTCGGGGACGCTGACAAATGTGGCGCCACACGTGTGCTGCCTGTTGCCAAGCAGCGTGTGTCCCAGCTGAGCCCTGCCTGCCTCTCCCGCAGCGGGAACACTAATTTTGGGTGCCATGCCCTGGTATCCAGCTGCCAGTATTCATGAAAACTTGTCAGAACACAATTATCTCTGAGGCGTTTGTCAAATGTGGGTGAGCTCAGCTAATGGATTTTAAAAAATACCGTGGGGAAGGGGACTGACACACATGTGGAAGGAGAGGCAAGCAAAATGGTTACAGAAGCTTTGCTTCCCAAGGAAATAAGACTTGATCCAGGGTCCTCATTTGTACAGTCTGTGTCCCTCTGACATGGGGCTAGTGGAAGGACAGGGGGAGCTGCAGGGCTGCTCTGGCGCTAGACACAGTGATGTGTGCTCCTGGGCCTGGTGGTGAGGCTCAGAGACTGCACAGCCCACCATTTGGATGAGGGCTGCATCCGCCCCTGAAGCTTCTGGATAGTGAGAAAGCTGAAACACAAGCCAGCGTAGACAAAGCATCAACCCTATTGTTCACTTGCTTCACTTGCATGGGGTGGCTGCCTGTAATTAAGGAGTACTTTGGGGGCCATGTGGCACACACAATGGAAGATGGGATTTACTACGAGATTCCATGTGAGTCTGTAATGAGACATTAGTCACTTCTGTTGAGTCACTGAGAACCAAATCGGTACTTATTTAAAGTTAAAAGTCATTTATCTTAGTGCAAAACCAGGCCACTCCAAAAGAACTTTCCTTCCTTCCGCGGGACAGACCTTTCTCTGGTCACGGGCACTGTGAGGGGTGTACTGTACTGGGCACTATGAACACTACCAGGTACCAGCCATTTACGCTGCGACTGGAATTTGTTTTGACTTTAAAAATGCTTGATGTGCGTATTTTTATTCCAGATTCAAACCACTCAACATTTGGAGCTGCTGTCACTCTGATTCTCCAGCTATCTAATGGTATGTTGACGGCTGTTAAGGTTTTAGAAGGAAATACCGGCAGTGGCAGTTTATCAGGAAAGAGAGAAATAGATAGATTGTCGCCAAGAGGGGCAATGGAATCCTGGGCTGCACAGGGAAGAGAGTGGCCTGGTCAAGGGAGGTCATTCATTCCCACAACTGGAACACTGCATCCAGTTCTGGGCTCCCCAGTTCAAGAGAGACAGGGAACTACTGGAGAGAGTCCAGCGTATGGCAACAAAGATGATGGAGGGATTGGAGCATCTCCCTGATGAGGAAAGGCTGAGAGAGCTGGGACTCCTGAGCCTGGAGAAGAGAAGGCTGAGGGGAGACCTTATTGATGCTTACAACTGTCTGAAGGGTGGGCTGAAGGAGGATGGAGATGGACTCCTTTCAGTGGTTCCCAGTGACAGGACAAGGGGCAATGGGCACAAGCTGGAACACAGCAAGTTCCATTCAAATATGAGAAGAAACTTCTTTTTGGTGAGGGTGCCAGAGCCCTGGCAGAGGCTGCCCAGGGAGGGTGTGGAGTCCCCTTCTCTGGAGACCTTCAAGCCCCACCTGGATGCAGTCCTGAGTGATGTGCTGTGGGCAATCCTGCTTTAGCAGGGGAGTTGGACTGGGTGGTCTCTAGAGGTCCCTTCCAACTCTGACAATTCCATGATTCCATGAGAGAGATTGAACTGCCTCTTCAGGGAAGCAGGAGGCATCTGCTGATGGGAGGATGTATAAAGTCCTTCCCACTGCCAAGCCCTAGCAGAAAAGAAGAGCCGTTTGAGGGGACAGAAATTGAATTATTGCTGTGTGGAGCCCTTTGCCCAGGAGGTCGGTGGCTCTGCAATGGAAGAAGTCAAGGGGGAAAAGCATTTGCTGTTCCAGCCTCAGTATAATTTTCAATTCTTCTGAAATGGGTTTATCTTCCTTTTTTGTTTTTTTCAGCAGTGTTTCATACTCTGAGTACCTGAAGTCACACAGGAGCCTTTGGAGCTGTTACGAATGACTGCAAGAGCAACCAAGTTCAGGACTGTGCACCTTGGGCCTCTTCACGGATTGACCACCTTAGCTTGTAAATACATGTCATCAATCAATACTTTAAGTGGCTTGGCCTTTAACCTTAACATCTGTTGCCAAAACATTACTTGGAATATCTGTGACTACCAGCTTTTCTTTTCCCCAGCTTTATGCCAACTGAGAACAGAAAAACAAAAATAAAACATGCCCAGAGAAAACGCCTGAGTGGAATTACCTGAGCGGAAATACTTCCTTTGTGGAGAGAGCGAAACGAGTTCTTAGGCACAGCTAGAGTTGAATCTGTGCAGCCATGAAGCATCTTACTTATGAGGAGGGGAAAAAGAGGAAGATCTAAGCAAACAATGGGTTCCTCTGACTGGAAAACATTCTTTTGCTCACTGTCTCACCCACTCCCAAGCACAAACCTGCTTTGAAGTCAGACATAAGGGATGGGAGCTTTTTAAATATTTCATTTTTTCTGTGATTGGCTTTCATCCCTGACATATTTAAAATGTGCTTTAACTTGGAGAAAGACAAAACTGAAACTCTCCAGGAATCCAAGTGATCCCTAAAGCCCAGAGCTCTGCACATTAATAATGTGGTTTCTTTGGAAAAAAAAAAATTAAAAACGGGGAGGGGAGGGGGAAATCCCAAACTCAAAACAAAAACTCAAACCATGAACACTTTCATATTTTGAAGTGAAATCAAGGGGACATCATAAACTGTATCTATCCATATAAATATCCCATTATAGCTGATTTCACAAGAGGTTCTCAGAAATGACAGAGGTTAGGGATGGTCTGTTTATCTGTAAGTGAATGAGTATTTTCCTGTTTTATTGTCACTTGAAATATGAGGCTATTTCTGAAGTTCTTAAGTGCAGCCTGTTCCGAAGGAACTGTCACTGGTCCTTCCTGTCCCATCTGGAAGCGAGAGGCCAAGCCGTGCAGATTCCCAGGGAAACAGTGTTAGATTCATCAGTTATTTCCCTTGCTACTCCATTCTGTTCATGTCACACACCAATGTTTTAGTGCAACGTGAACTAGAAAGAATAGGAGATATCAAGAGGGACACATTCTTATCTTAAGATTTAGAATGAGGAAAAAAAAGCAGGAGATTGTTGACTAAGTGATTTTTAGTAATTTATTACTTTGCTCTTACATGGCAAAATATACTATTGGAATGCATCAATTTTTCCCTTAGTGCAGGGGAACTAGCACCAGGCATTTTTGTTTCTAATCCCAGTTTACTACTGGATTTCTCTAAGCCTCAACAGCAACAAGCTAGGGCTTGTCTAGAAAGCTCATATTCATCTACTAAGTCAATTTACAACATATTTAGTAATACCAAGTCAAGCCTTTCCTCCACAGTGAAACTGAAAGAGGATAAAGTGCATCTTAAATCAAGAAAAGCGTCTTCAAAAGTGGCATCCCTGCCTTTTTTTTGTTTCGCCTTGGCTCATACCAAGGCAGAATCTCAGGACAGGCTGAGAGAGTTGGGGTTGTTCAGCCTGGAGAAAAGAGGGCTCCAGGGAGATCTTACTGGGACCTTCCAGTACTTAAAGGGGGTTTATAAGAAAGACGGGGACAGACTTCAATAGGGCACCAGGTAATGTCTTTAAGCTTAAAGAACGTAGACTGAGGCCAGATAAAAAGAAGAATTTTTTTTTTATGGTAAGGGTGGTGAAGCACTAACCCAAGTTGCCCAGAGAGGTGGTCGATGCCCCATCTCTGGAAACATTCAAGGTCAAGTTGGACAGGGCTCCAAGCAACACGATCTAGTTGAAGATGTCCCTGCTCATTGCAGGGGGGGTTAGAGTAGATGACTTTAAGAAGTCTCTTCCAACCCAAACGATTCTATGATTCAAACTGTTCTCCACTCTTAGGCATAGCATGCTGTATACCAGACTTCACACTCCTGCCCCAAAATCAGAAATAGCCAGTCCAAATCTGGGTTTAGTACGCATTACTATTTAAACAATTATGGAATGAAAAAGTGATTAATACCCACTACATTTTTTTTTTCCTCTGGAGATTGTCTCCAGGTTATACGAAGTGCTAGATACAAAATGTTGCCATATATCCCTCCCACTTCTAATACACAGCTGTCATTACAAATGAGTAAGATATTAAGATGAGTCTGGAACGTGATAGGGAACAACACAAGAGAATGTGACAATGATGGCTTATAAATCAATGCCATAATGTGGAATTTTATGCATAGTATTGGTTATCCCATGCCAAGATGGATATTATAAAGTTAGAGAAGTTTCAGAGGCTCTGCCATGAATGGTTCTCAAAAAGTAGGTTCTACCAAAGCCAACCAAGTAGGAGTCTATGTCCATATTTTTCTTACTGAACACCACCTGAAAGCTGCATCTGCAAATTCAGTCAAGGAAAGTTTTTTTTCCAAAGGGTGTGGGCTTTGCAACTCATATGGTATTGCTGAAGCCAAGAATAAAATAAATTAAAAAATTATAAAAAGGACTAAATAGTTACATGGACAGAAAGAGATTTGAGAGTGAAAGATTCCTTGCTCTAATCTCTAGACTCAGGGGAGGGATATAGGTGCCTTCACAGGGTGAGGCGGATGGCCTTAAACTGATGGCCTTTGAGAGCTCCTCTTCCTCTTTCTCTCTGCTGGCTGAACAAAGAACCCAAGATTGCTACATCCTTAATTCGGGATCCTCTGCTGAGGTTCAATAGTTGTGAATCTAGATCTTATTTTCAGCAGAAGAGAATGGAAACATCTTTTTCTCTTCCTACGAAATGTATAGAACAGACTAAAGTCCCTGAAAGGGGCCAGCTCTTGTTCAAACCACAAGAAAGAAAGACAAGACAGAAAAGAAGGAACGAAAGAAAGATTAAATACCAGAAAAGATAGTTGAAGCAGCGTGTTTCACAATTCAAATTCAAGCTTTTCCTCCATTCATACGTTACCATATTATTTGTTATAATCAGGACATGATAACACACAGCGTCATCAACTTTCCTGCAGCTCCTGAAGAGCTAGAAGACCTTCTTGCTGCACGCCTTTGTCACTGCTAGAGCACTCCCTTGGCTTTAGCAAAGCTCGGGCACCTGCATTCTGCTGAAGCCAAGGCAAATTTTTTAAAAGAGAACAAATGAACAAAGGCTGACTTTCAGCAGGGCTGCTGCTCCCTTCACATGACTTTAATAGGAGCTATTTGGCTGACTGAAAAAAAAAAAAAAAAGTCAGGCTTTAGCAAACAACTCACAAAATTATTTCATTTGTTGATTTGGTTGTTGTTTTTCTTTCATCTTCCATAATGGCAAATCAGACCCATAAGCTTTTCTGGTTTAAATCCTGTATTATAGGAGACATTTAACACCTTAGGTATTAGAAGTATTCTTACCTGTAATTAAATCATGATGACCTACAGATCTCCCACATTTCCCATCCAAAATGTGTTGTGAAGATGTGTGGAGTTGTTGTATAGCTAAGCATTCACTTAGTACATCTTGTTCGATATCAGTACAGGAATTTAGCTACAAGAGGAGGATAAACCAAACATTTTATTTCAAAGTAAACCAAATGACTTCTAATTAGATTCATACGTCTTTTTTTTTTCCTTAAAGATTATGTATAGAAAGAAGGAATAAAATGTCATTCTTAGGAACTTGGTGCGATAAAGGATGTCTCTATTTCTTGGGTTCTTTTAATTGGAGATAATTTTGGTTTTCCTAAGTACACGAATTAAGTGGGCTAATCTTAAATCAACAACAGTTTGCTTCAGAAAATAATGTACCCTGTGTTTCTTCAAACCTTCCTGAGTAATTTAACTGCATATTTTCAGGTTTCTGTAGTTTCTTGGATTCTTTGGCAAAAGGATTGCATCACCTTGTAGCTGTGACACTTGGAAAGACATTTGATAGGGAAAGAAAAGCGTTTGTGCTTATCAGATTAGAACCGGTGGAATAATACGCTGTCAGTAATGTGTAAGAGGTATCACAGAGATGTCAGCTGTTCTCCGTGTAAATTAAAGCTCTGGCAATAGTGTCTGAAGCAAACTCTTGAAAACCACAATGTCGATCATATTAAAAACAGCAGGAGAGGAGAATTAAGAAAGAAAAGCATTTCTAATTCTCTTTCAAACATGCTGATGTTGCCAAGCTTTTGACATAATATAGTGCTCACGTTACACAAACAGCCATCATGTTCTATAGCCATTAATAAATAGTTATTGTCTTTACGTTTACAGTTTTGCATACCGATCTCCCCTGGGCTTGGTTATTCGAAATAAAAGATAAAAGGTCCAGAGAAACCTATTTCCCACTCTGCTATGCAGCCATTTGTTGCTTCAAGATAAATATCGAACATTTGGATCATAAAGTGCAACTGCAGCCAATTAAACTACTACTAAATTAACAACTAACTTTCTAGTATTTTGTTCTTCTAAAGCCTTTCAGAATAACCAAATATTACCTCTGCAGTCATCTTCTAGGCTAAATTTTCAAGATTCCTTTGATGTAAGTCTAAGCTTAGACATTTCATTTTATATCAGAGATGGCACATTTTGGTAGCGTCTCTCAACCAAGACACGTGGGCAGAGCAGGCTGTTAACTTCTCTTTCTTGGCTAAGTCATTTCCACTCAGAATTCCTGGGAAGCTGATACCGACAGACAACTGCTTTTGCCGAGTTATAACCAAAAATGAGCAAATGAGTATAAACAGTCTTTTCCCCTGTGGACTGTCACCATTTCAGTAACACTGAGATTTACTTAGCTGTGAAAGGGTGGGGTTTTTTTCCTTATAATACATGTAAATGAAATATTTGGGGGATTTTATTATTTCTTCATGAGTTAGTTTGGCTTTGGTCCCTTTTAAGAGAGCCTGAGCAAAATGTACTTGAAATGTGCTGTTTTTTTCAGATGCCTGTTAAGCTCAAGAAAAAAAGACACAGGATCAAGTATTCATAAAGTTATTGTGGGTAAATGAGACAGGAAATCTGAAGATGATTTCAAACCACTGGAGGAGTGCAGACAGATTGGTTTCCCGAATAAGGTGTGGGAGGCAAGGAACCAACATTATTTTAAGATAGACTTGATAAGTCTATAGGACGGTATGTATATGCATGCAGGAAAATTCCTCAAGCCAGGAGATTAAGAGATGTGAAACTCTGCATATATTTGATGTCTTGCATCCAAGCACCTTTTGTATACCACATCTGTCCTGTATTGATTCAATACTCAAGGCTTCTTGCTGTTTATGCAGGAAGTACTTTGTGCCACTTAATGCCAAGTTTGGATTTAGGGTTTTTTCCCACTTTCCTCCCTAGAACTGGAAATAGGCCTCAGCAGGTGACAGGGTGTAAGAGCGGGGACTGCTCCTTTGTCCAGATGTAAAGGATGTTAATGTGTGAATGCGTTCAGAGCTCAACAAATGATACCCATGTCTGGTATTAGAAAATAATTCCCTTCTTTCCCAGGAAGAAAAGACAGGGAGGAGGAGTGTGTTCTCTCCTTTGGAATAGGGACCACGGTTGCTTTCCACACTCAGCTGAGAATTTCATATAATATAATCTTCCTGTCACAAAGCTTTGACTATTGCAAAAGGCTTTGCTGCAACAGTTGATCTCTTCCTGCAACCAATTTCTGCTCCGGCTTTCTGACTCTTACTCTCATTACAACCTAAATGTTGCTCTAGAGAAGCGTTGGGAGTTTTGCTACCTGTGGTGTGGGAGGCAGGTGAACAGCATGCCCTGTGGAACCTTCTAGAAAGCTGAAACCACATGGCCTGGTAATACCAAATTTAGCTTGAAATCTAGGTGGTCCTTTCCAGTCTTGTCAGGCTAAACCAGAGTTCTCACCGGACCTGACAAAACAGAGGCAACAACTCCATTCTGGGGACATCTGGAGGGGTGCCAGGTATGAACAGCGTTATTCCCAGGCACAAAGTGCCACGGGTAATGAGTGTTTCTAGACTGACTATTTGAAATAGCGTGCACCTGACACAGAGAAGGGTTGCAGGAAGAACTGGGGGACAGACAACTGCCCTAGGAAAGGGGACCACAAATTCAGATCGGTGAATTTAGGCAAGTGAAAACTGTAGGGGATATAATTCATGCTGAGAAGCAGCTGGAGGGAACGGTCAGACACAGAGGATGTGGCTGACACAAGGACAAATCAGCACGAACTCATCACAGTTGTATTCAAGCAGGAGAATTAGGCTTTTTTGACATTGATCTCAGTCCTCCATGGCTCATCCCAGATTCTGCAACTAAGACTGCCTGGGTTCTGCTACTGTCCCTTCTCTCTGCATGTTCTTCTCTTTGCTCTCCAGTACTTCTAATTCTTACCTTTGACATTTTTCAAAACTAGCTGCTCCCTAAGCTCTATCTTGCCAGGCTGTCATTTCTGCTCTCTCCCTGCTGTCTCCGTGATGTTCTGGGCAGTGGTGAGGCAGCCAGGGAAAGATGTCGTTGCTACTTACTGAACTAATTGTAATTGCCAGCTAAGACTTGCACTCCCTTCCATTCCTGGACCTGAAGAACGCTCATGGTCTGTTGTGTCACAGACCAGCTCTGTGGGGTCCCAATCAGCTTTTTACAAACTGTGTAAATGTGCAATCAACAAGTCTCTGATCCTGGGCTGGTGCCCATAAGCATCCCCATTTAATAACAAATTCAGGATTTAGCCCATGGAAACAAAAATACTTATTTAAATCTAATAGTAGTGAAAACATAACTAGCAGTCTGGGTTTGGAATGATTTATGAATGCATTTAAAATACAGATGTGGAGGGAAAAGTGGGGGGGGTTTCATTCTCATCTAATGCAAGTGTTTCTTTCTGGACATTTCCATAGTACCCTGGCTTAGTTTCATTTGTGTTTTAAGATGCTCTGCCAAGAGGTATCTACTAGCTGCTTGCAGAGACTCAACACGTGGACATTTTGTGTGAATGACAGCAGAATTTGAGCTTGTGTATGAAAGGTGAACAAGAAAGAAATGCTTGGAGGGGAAATGTGGGGCAAACTGAAATGACAGGGTGATAGCTTTGAAAGTGTAAACCTATGAAGTGGGCTGGTTTACAGCAGTGATTAAAAACCAACCGGCAAATTAGCTCAAGTTTTCATCTAGAGATATTGCAGAAGAACTCTGATTTGAAAATACATAAACTAAAAGTAAATAAAAAATAATGATATCAAGAAGGTCTGGAGATGGATCATGTTTTGCCTGGTGGGTCTTACCTTCTTACGCACCTGTTGTTCTTTGGCTGAATGAGCTTTCACGTGTTTGCGCAGAGAGCTGGGGTCGGTGTAGCGTTTGGAGCAGCCAGGAATCTGACAGGCGTAGGGTTTCTGTAAATGTGAGAAAAGGGAAAAGATTTCCTATTCCTCTGCATCTCTGCAGTCAGCACACAGAGCGCTGAAGGACGGCCGGCTCTGTGGAACACAGTGTTAAGCCTGAACTGCTTGCTCTGTTTGCTCTTTGCAGATTTTCTCTGTCTCCCCAATGTACACAGGCCAGACGTGATGCAAACAGGACCACATTGATTGCTGCATGAAAGCACCTGCTACATCTATACTCTGGCATGTTGGGTATTGATTAATGGACTGAATTAAATGCTAATGAGATGTAACTGGATGGGTTTTGAGAGCATTACTTTTTTTTCTAGCTCTTACAGTAGACAAAATGATCGTGAGACCACCCAGTATAATTATAAAAATAAAAACTCTGGGTTTGAGTCCTGATGTACATAGTTTTTACAACTTTTCCGAATGCAGCAGAGCAACACTTGTGGCATAGCACACATTTGGCTTCATTCCTACCTTGTTCATGTTTTGAATAACAACAGCAATATCTTTCTTTTTTAAGGGCTAAATAAACAACCTGCATCAAACATTAACACCTGAGCAAATCAATACAGGAAGAAAAAACTGCTATTGTCAATTTAGTTGGGAAGATCTTTCCAGATGAAAGATTTTTGGCCTGCGGCAGAGCTTGCCACTTCTATGTGGTACAACATGAGCGCTCTTTCCTGGGAAAACCACCTGGGTCTGGGCAGGCAGATCCAATATAGTCTTCTCATAGGAAAATTTAAAAAAAAATAAAAATAAGGATGTTCCAATTTAACAGCTCATTCCGGAGTCCCAATTACTGAAAGCCTCAGCAAGTTCTTCTCTTAGTTATGCCTACTCCCAACAAAGGAAACACTATCTCTCTGTTACAGCACAACCTTCAAATGAACGTGCAAGTACCAGGTTGAACAAAGAAAGGGACTCTGGCACTTGTTCTTAACTAACCACTGACTTACGTGATAGCAAAACAGTGCAGCATGACGAAGCTCATGAAGTTACGAAGCTGAACGGAACATTCCTTTTTGCTCTGTTTTCTTCCCTCATCTGTCAACATTACCTTTGCCTTCTCACTTGGACCGTTTGGTGTCTTTCCAAAGGTAGAAAACTAGTTTGTCGTGACCTCATTGTCACATTCTTTAATCCCCTTAGTTTCAGAAAGAGTATGCACAAAAGCGAGAAAAACCCACTAGGTTTGGGAGAAGTGACTGTGAGGTCCTTTAAACAAGTTGCTGTGCTCCTGGAGGAGTGATGACGTGCCCTTTTTACCACAAGGACAGATACGTTCCCTTTGTTCTGCCTCCACCTAGGAGAAGGATCTACTTCCAGATGATTTAGTAGAGACTCGATCAAACTAGTATACACCAGTAAGTCTCTGAAATGATTTACAGATTCTCCTTTCCAAGAAGATAAATGAGGGAGTGACCTACATTGAGAAGCTTTAAAACCAATTCCAAATGCACTCAATAAGGCATAAGCAGTCTACAGAAACCCCTTTTCTTTGTCATTACCTCCAGAGGATAAGTATTGCTGCTCTGTCCAGGCAGCAGGAAATTTCTGAAGGAATAATAGAATCATTCACCAATTCATGACCTTCCAGGCTAACACAGCACCTACCCAGAAAGTTACTGGGCAAAGCAGATTTATTGAGAGTGTCTGGAACACAGAGAACTGACACCTGAGGAAAAACTATGGAAAACTTTAACAAACCCTGTAGCAGAAAAACTAGCAGAGTATTTTTCAAATAAGCGATGTCAATCGAATTAGTGACAGGATCATTTCACTGGATCATTTCACTCAGTGATAGGGAAACTAGATGAAAATCTGACTACCTCAAAAAGCTTCATGGCTATTTGCTCTGACATTCCAGGCAGCTATTTTGCCCCCTGAGCTAACACAACGTGCCGTCTCTACAGCAGCACCACCCCATAGCTCCCGTATTTTTCACAGTCACGTAAGTCCACGATACACTAAGCTTAACTGTCGGACTTTAACCCAGGTAAGTGGAGGTTCGTTACCGTGTTGTAGGACTACAGGAACAGTGTTAAAGAAGTTGCAACAGAATAGCATGGAAGATGTTTTCAGACATTTAAGAAAGTTAGTAGAAATTGATTACTGTACCTTTTTCCTGATTTATGAGCATTTTGGAGAGTAAAGACAGAGATAAAGAGAGAAGAAAAGAGAATTGAAAGTTAAGAGATTTGTCTTCAATAATGCACAGATCAACAGACACAAGAATTTTTGCTAATTTTGGTAGCGATTTCAATTCTCTTTCAAAATTAATAAATGACATTCCTTTTGTGACTTTGGCTAATAGAAAATATATCTATTAGATTCAAGCAGTTACATTTCAAAACTGTGCAACCAATTTAGTATATTCACTTTCAAGAGAGACGCATTTTAGAACTAATTATAAATTCAAATATCTCAGGTTGACTCTCAAATAAATAAAACATTGTTATTGTAAGTGTGCTTTGGTTTGGAAAATGTGACTGACTCGCTTCTCTTACTTGTTTGTTTTTGCAAGGC
Organism: Pedionomus torquatus; assembly: GCA_013398155.1. NCBI lineage: Eukaryota > Metazoa > Chordata > Aves > Charadriiformes > Pedionomidae > Pedionomus > Pedionomus torquatus. The sequence goes on from VZRU01001682.1 coordinate 378,259, forward strand.
ATAATGTACATTAGACATTCCTTAATGCTGCACTGTCTGAAATGTGTAACTGCTTAAAAAGTAAATATCAATTAAACTCAAAAGTTCTGCCCCATAAACACTTGGCCAAACGTTAAACAATATATTCACTTCTTTGCAAAAGACAAAGGAACAACTTGGCCTGTTATTCTTTACAGGTTTTATGCTGCAGACTTAACCGGTCTACAAAGTTGTCTACTTTCTTTCCCCATAACATGGTGATTTAATTTTATCGGAGCCTAAGATACTACACAGGCTCCCATCTTCTCTGCAAGACAAGTGAGAAGACTTGTAGAGTGGAGCCAGAATCTACCAACTCTCCATAAGAAAAGAATTGGTTTCTTGCACTTAATTCTGATGGTGGGTGCATAAAAAATTCATATAGTTCTAAGACAGATGTATTTTTATCTTCACAAAATTGTGTCCAAAACCAAGATGCATTTAACTTCCCCTGAGATGTCTGAACTGCTTTCGCATTCATTCAGAACAGACTTTACTGAAGCAAGACAATGACACACATTTAGTCCCGCAGCAATGACTCAGCTTTCACTCACACTATACCTTATTCTGCTGCCTCCTCTTACTGGAACAAGAACAATGGGAGAGTTTGCTGAGTAACTTATTGCCCAGTAACCTATTCTTGAGTAATTTATTCCTCAGCATGAGTAAGACAGCTGAGTTTGCCTTTCTGTGATTGAGACTTTTTAATTTCTCAAAGCACATATGATTCAAAAGAAAAGTGCAATTGCCTATAGCTGGGTTTTCTGAGATGCTCCTTGTGAAAAGGAGAAGTCACCCTCCAATTGCAAAACAGACCATGTACAAGGACCACTGGAAAACTCAGTGCAGCTCCCAGTATGAAATCATGCTTACGGTATCCAGGTGTGTTCGCTGATGTTTTGCCCGGTCACTGGAGTTGCTGAAAGCTTTCTGGCAGCCAGGATGCTGACACAGGTATGGCTTCTCCCCAGTATGACTCCGGAGGTGAATCTTAAGGTTCTCAAGCCTAGAAAATGCTTTGTTGCATCCTTCAAACTGAAAAACGTCATAAAAAATCATTGTAAAGTACTGTTAAATAAACCATGTGTAGCCACAATGAGAACATTGTAAGATCCAAGCTGGACATGCAATAAATCAACCAAAATTCAAGCATCTGTTGAAATTTATGGACAAAACATAACATTTTGTGCTGTTCATTTAATCTGTCACTGAAGACATGGTGTGTAGCTCAATAATAATACAAGGGTTATAAATATCTCACACATTCTGTCTGAAGTACTGAACATTTAAAGACATGGTATCAGAACGGAAAATTTAAAGAAAGAACAAGTGTTCTGATGAGTTCTCTTAGATGTTAATTGGCACAAGAACCACTGTGAGCAGTAACAATTAGCTGTACAGACAGAGAGCAAGAGAAGCTATTTGTGGCGGGTTAGAACCTGGTTTCAGATGTCTGAAATACTATACCCTGGAGCAGATGAGCATGGACTATTACAAGAAGACCTGATCCATGTGAAGATCAATCCAAAGGAACTCTGCTGTTATTCTGCACCCTTTTCTTTACTCGCCGTACCGTGCCGATCTGTTCTCAGCATTTATGCAACCAGTAACCTGAGCAATTCTGACTTCTTAAGCACCCGTTTCATTAGAGAACTCAGTAATAAAAAGCTGCAGAGCATTCATAACAAAAGTCACCGTTTCAAATTAAATCCGAACAAATCAATAATTAAAATTTCCAGCTACTAGGCCAAAGGAAGGGTGTCTTGCACCGCTCACCGAGAAGTTAGATGTTAAAGATAATCGGTGACTGCAGGGGAGGCACTGTCTCCGAGATGGGCCTTGGGAACTAACTCAGGTGAATGCAAATACATGCATATGCACATTCCCGCACCAGCAAACCCATAAAACACACTGAGATACCTGTGCTCATGCACAAAGACTTCTCTGCACTCACAGGTGTCAACACGTATGTATAGGTGTGCATATACTTTGCCCGCTCTGCATTGCAGCTTCATGGCGCTGCAGATCTTCTGGTCTCTCTACACAGGTAAAACCCTGGCTCCTCTGTGATTCAAGATGTCAGAGAATGGATTTGAGAAACACCACCCAAGTCACCTTCATATCAACAATAACAGCAATTTTGAAAGAAGGTAGAAGGATATTTCTATTAAAAAAAAATGCTATTTCTGGAATTCAGATTGTTCTGTACAATCCTTGCTTATAACGAGTTAAATCCTCACCCTCCCAAAACCAGTGAGCGCTTTGTCAATTCTTTCTGCTGAGTCAGGATTTTGTTCAGCATCTTTCCATTCACTTCCTGTGCTGTGGTTCCTCAGACAGCATCACAGAAATTACAGTCTTGCCAATCCCTGTTGCATTCTGAGACACACACCCCTCTTATATGCATCTGTGCATGCAAAATTCTGGCTTGGCTGCTGCATCCAGCGTTGCAGGCAGAGGAATGTGAAGGGAGAGCAAATGCAGACAGACCCTAGAAGATGCTGTGAACTGGAGGCACCTGATCTCCTGGTGCCTGACAAAGGCAATTTTAACTACTGATGGACAGAGGTCCATCACATCCTGCTCAGACCAGTGTGTTTTAAGCATCTCAACAGGAAGTGATCTGGATTCTCCAGATAGCACTTCATTTTGCAGGTTGTGTTCTGTCTTTGGATGCAGATCAGCTGTGCACGCTACAAATGAAGCACACCAATGCACTCCAGCACACAGGCACCCACAAGGAGGGGTTCCTGGCAGACTGCTAATTTCTGCCTTTCCCACCACTTGTACATAAAAGGATCATCACTACGGCCTTTGCTGCCCTGGGCAGATACTTAATCTGTCTGAATGGCATATGCGGGTCTATGTGTGCAGATAACTATCTGCTATGTATATATTTCCATCTTTCCCTGTCACAACTATCATGACAGATCCACAGAGTCACCTGGAGACATATAATCTGCGTCTTCAGAAGTTTGTTTGGCCATGACTCTCCTCTGAACGTTGCAGCTGGTGCAGGGAGGTACGGAAGTTTTGGAAGTGACCAAGCCACGGAGGCTTAAAAAGAAACAAAATTGCCTCTTAATCATCACTAAAAATCTGGCAAGGATGCAGAACAAAGCAATCGGATGTGTGCAAATATGCTGAAGTCCATGAAAAATAAAGCAGAGTCTGGCACATCATAGCTGTCATAAGACATTCCATAAGGCCGGCCTCTGGCAAATGGAGCGAGTGTTCTGAAGTCCCCAAGTTCACTTGTTTCCTCTTTGTTCCCCAGCTTCCTCTCCCTTCCATTTCTTCAGTCTCCTTTGACTAGTGTTTTGTCCACAGTGTTATATTGCACCCTTTGAACTAATACCCCTTTCATTTTCAGTCCAATAGACTAGCTCTTCTCAGTTTTACCCACTAATATTTAACTACACAGTCGCAGCTCAGCTCTGCAGCCTCATTCACCTGGATCCCAGGTGAGCAGCAAGACCAAGCTTTTCCCTTCAGCCGTTCATGCTGTCCCCCCGTGTGTACGGCTCCATCTCCCCTACCCAAGTGGCCTCTCCCCTGACTCTGTCAGGAGTCCTTTCTACGTGCTTCACCCTCCTCTCTAAAAGAGTTTCGGGCTCCTGCATACAGGCATCAGAAAACCTAGTCCAGAAGGACATTATCTAGTAATGTTTCTTGGTTTTGGGTCTTTGGGGCATTTTATACACCATCGGCGCCAGAATCACTACAGAGTGACACTGCACAAGATCCTTCTTGTCTCCACAGCTCTCAGGCCTGGAAGACCTATTAGGTCACAGAAGTAATTTCTCAGCTATTCAGTCACGAATGGAGGATCCCGACCCACAGATTGTTTTTCTAATGGATTACCAGTCTTCAGCTCCCTATCTGCAGCCGAATGCAAAGTAGGAAAGTATGCAGAATAATCCAAACTAATTAAAGGTCCAGCTCCATTCTCATTGATGTCAGTAGCAAAAATTCCAATGGCAAATGTCCTAAAACATCTAAACACAAGCTTAATTTAAAACACATGATAGCACATATGTTTAAGAGTTTGTTGGATCGAGACTTCAGGAAGAGAAGGAACAGGCCCTACCATAAATGCTGAGAGCCACAATGAAGCAGCAACACTCAAACAAATATGGGTTTATTATCCTTTTACTGTGGTCAACAGCCTTTTTTTGGTACTAACATATAACCCAAAGATCTTATGCCTTCAGCAGTAAAGTTCCTCCATTACCACATACGCCTGGACTTTAAGAGCTTTTCTGATTTATATCATTATTTCCTAATTTGCATTATTTGCATTATCCAACTCTATTTAACTGAATAACAGTGAGACAGTTACAATACTGTGATAAATTCAGTCTAAATGTGTGAAGTAGGAGAATACATGAGGAAAAAGAATGAGATGACTCCAGCGCCCATATTTTCAAGAAGGCAGGGTTGGCCAAACGGGAAAAAAAATCAATGGAAAAGGAGAGGGAGCAAGAACCTTAGCAAGTGACGAGAAGAGGGGAAGGGGATGTACACAGGTGAAGGTGAAAGACCTGAATGGAAGGGAGGAAAGGAGCAGGTATGTAGAGCTGAGGAATATGGGGCTGAGAGAATCCATTTAGAGCCACAGAAAGGTCTCCACTTCTAATGAATCCACGAAAACCTATCTCAGTTTTGTCATTTCTTGCTGGATCTGCTGACTGTGTCCCTGGAAGTTTCCCCCTACGAGTCCACATGTGGAAACAACACTGCTTCCCTAACGTGGAACCTGTACAGTTATGCAAGGACAAGACAACTTCAACTGGGCTGTTGAGGAAACGTGTTAGGATGATTTTGTAAGGCAATTCTTAGGCTTCAGTGCTACTGACCAACACCTCTCACCCTTCTATCTACCCTTGCTTCTTGGAGTGTATCTATATTTATATATACACTAAATAAAACTATTCCTGGAGAAACGGGGTACTCGTTCTCTTTTCAAATAACCTCTAGGAAGATCCACCAATCCCACAAGTTTCTCAGCTTCAACTACGGAGAACAAATGTTCAATTTCCAAATGGTTTTAGGATGGTGAGAGCTATTTGATCAACTGAGAAGGCTACTTACAATATCTCCCAGACATCTGGCCCCAATCTGTCACTGCTTAATCCTATAATCTTAAGCATTTTGTTGACGTTTGATGCTTGGGATAACTGTAACAAACGCTGCATGATCCTCAAAGTCTGTAAATGTCAACAGAGCTCTTAAACAAGTACATCAATAAAAATAATAATTATACTGCAATTACTACTTTTGTCTTTTTTGTGAGATTGCTAATGTGGGCTTCAGACACTGCTATGCTACACACATCTGAGCACAGACACAAAACAACGCCACATGATTACACTGAAGAGAATGATGCAATTACTGGATTTTATAACTACCGCTGCTGGAGAATAGGGCTTCTACCAGGAAAAAAGTATGTTGTAGAAATTTCCGGGCCTAAATTAGTTCACTACCATATGGAAATGCATACGTTATCTTTATTTTACTCTAAAATCTCACTGGAGTGTAACTGCTGCAATATCATGCATTTAAAAGGCATATTTATGAAAACACTAAATTATCTCTCAGTGATCTAAACACATCACAATTTTCCTAACTAAACAATTTAATCTAATAACTGTAATTGCTTAATACGTTTTTTCTTTGCTTCCACATTATACTTGGAATGCACCTGAGAATGTTTCTATGCAGAAATAACAGTATGTTCCCAAGAGGGTTTATATTATCAAATGTTTACCATTTCCATAAGCATATTTAATCACAGCCATGTCTAGAATATCTGTCAGTGGTACAGATCAGAAGAAATAAACTATAAACTAAACGGCTCAGACCATAAGGTGAAGCAGTAACTGACATTTTCTTAGGAAATGAGTTATGACTGAAAAAGAGAAGCCTTCATAGTTGTAGTGCTAAATAGGTCCAGTGTGCCATTAGAGCAAGCTCATTAATATACACCTCTGCTCTCTGCTACAAGATCAGTGGAACAAGCTGCCTTTTATTTATAGACCTAAAAGGGAAAGAGCAGGTCATATTGGCTGCTGACATCTCAGACAGCCTACAGATGGAAACCCCAAAACATTTCATTCCAAAGCATTTATTACTATCAATAGGAAATCTTATGTCTGGGCAAAACACCTACCAGCCTTATGAACATTGTGAAATGTTCTTTCTTCCCAACTGATTACAAAATTGGGAAAAATTTATTGAAAAACATGTTATGAGAAAGAGGATAGGTATCCCTTCTGGAGGGGAGGAAATACTCACAGCGCCCTTTAAATAGCATCGATGTTTTACAGGACACTGAGGCTAATGTTGGGGACGTGGCAGGAGGCACACACGGCTCCAAACTGTTACGAATGTCAGTAACTGAAGCACATGAGTTGTTCCACCCAACACAAGAATCAAAATATCTGATTTGGTGCTTTGCTTTTTCTAGTCAACTCCTGACCGCATTAATTTTTAACTCTCCATTTTAGGTACAATAGAAAGCTCTGATCCTGCAAATGCTTCCTCATGAGTGATGTGACTCATGCAAGGAGTTTCATTAAACTCAACAGAAAAAAAAGCAACCCATAGGACTGAGCTCCCAAGTGCCTAAAGAATCTCAGTTCATATAGGCAGTTTGCAGATTTAAATTGTTAAGCTTCTTTTTTTTCCGTTTGTGCTAACAAAATAATGAAAGATGCCTGTAACAGAAAAAGGACCTGCCCATTTCTGTGTTGTTTTTTTTCCTAAGTCTGAACAATATATCTTTGCAAAGTGACATTTCTACATATTTCATCTGAGTCCTGGGAAAAAATTGCTTGTACTTGCTTTATTATTTGTATTACAAAAAAGCATCAAGGGCTTTAACCAGATTATTGTACGATTGCTGGTGTGTAGCAGAAAAAAAGGTTCAGAACAGGAAAAAACAATCCTAGAAAAGTAAGCCACAGTAGAAATGCCATATGTCCTTCATGTTGTTGGGTTTCAGGGTAATTACAGCCAATCATTGGACATTAACACATTGTACACCAGCAGTTCATTTTTCTTTATGTTGTTAGACAGGTTGCGTATTTCCTAATTAACATAAAACTGGGAAATACTAATACATTGAAAATCCTGGAGGAGGCGTTTGATCATACGTCACTGAATTAAACAAGACTTTGAGCTGTCTCTTTTATTTCAATTTTATGAATTTTATAAGCCCCTAAGTCCACATTCCTGCCCTCCCTTCCCCCTCAGATCTGGCAGTACCAGGAGTTATGGGTGCACGAGGAACGTAGACCTGGCCCATGCACTGTGTAACAACAGACTCATTGAAGTCATGAGGCTTTCAGCAGCCACCAGGTCTGATTCTGCATGCGAGGCAATTTCCACACACAAACAGACTTCTCTGACTGCAAAACCCAACCACCTGCCTGCCAGCATCCCTGGAGATGGGATTGCACCGCTCTCACTCTAACTGTGTGAAAGAAAACCTGAACGGCCTCGTTGTTTGAGCTCCTTGGGGAGCAGCAGGTCTACCCAGCATGAGGTGGGCAGCTCCATGGGACGCATCCTGCCCTGGAGGTGCCTGTCCCTCTCCCCCAACTACACAGGCAGCCTAGATTTGGCTTCTGGGTTTTGTTTTTTAAAGATAGTTTTACCTGTGCTCCTGGGGAAATATGGTATTAACCCTGTGTTTTGCCCATCATCTCTCCAGGTCTGCTGCCATACTGAGTGCAGGAGACCAGCTCAGGGCAGGCACCAAATCTTAGTCCATCTCTAAGTAGCACTGGCATGTTTTGGGTTTCAAAGGTCTTGCTCTCATAATTGTAACTTATCACCTATCAGGAAAGGGGTGAATGTCATTCGAAGCACCAAAATATTCATAGATTTATTTTTTCTAGCACCACTAGGTCAGGCACTTCAGTGAGTGTTGCAGTGAGCGAACTGAGCTTTCCATGTATTTTCCAGCAAACCAAAATATCCTATCATTCTCACAAGACCCCATTGCTAGCCTTAAAATTCTTTTCAGTAGTCCTTCTTTAATCAAGCAGAGGGATAAACATTTGTCAGAATAGGGGTACTTGTGTTTAGTTGCTGCAACATATATGAACAAACCAGGGAAGTTGGGAATATATTTACTATCAGCAGCACAGCAGCCATAAATTTTGCCATAAGGTTTTGCTAAATATGTAATTTGGAAACCAAACAATTTTCTGAAATGTCATTACAGTTGGACTGAATGCAGTATTATGGCTTGCAGGCAAAAATGACATTGCATGGAGCAACAGTTTAAAAAACAAAATGTAAAATTCTATGGTCGTATAATAAGCAAAGATGACACCCATCCTGAAACCTACATGTCAGTTCCTTTATTTCCTTGTATGTAACTGGGAAACTATTATTTATTTGGGATTTTTTGAATAGCTTGCAAGCTATTCAAAATTAAAGGACATCACACAATCCAAGATTTGCTGCTCCAGTATCTGAAGCCAGATCTGCTTGTTTGGGGGACAAAATTAAGATTGAACAAAATCAATTAGAAAACCCTCTCCAGCTGTGCCAGCAAAGAACCATAAATAAAATTAAAATGCTTCGCTCCAGTTCTTTTTTTTTCTTTTTTTTAAATGAAAACTGTAGTTTACTACACATACTTCAAAACTTTTCCTATGGATCGGCGACTCATTGTTTTACTTCACTTTCCAAGGAAATATTTCAGTTCCAAGGGCATCTAACATGTCGCCTACTTACATCTCTCTCAGTGGAAACTTTACTGAAATTCTGTCCTGCACTCTTGCCTTTACCTTTGTATTCTGGTCCACATTTTAGTCACATCTTGGAATAACAGACTGTGCTTTGGGTCTGTGGCTGTTATGCTGCAAACAGTTCTGTACAGAATGCATTTTACTGACCTGCAAGATGGAACGGGCGCTCCGGATTTACTTACAGGTCTATGAGTTTGCAAGTTTGGAATGAAGAATTAATTTGCTGAAGACAATGAATGCAGCCCTAGGACAAGGGGAGAATCCTTCTGGACTAACAAGTTTAAAGAAATAAAAAAATAGAGGACAACAGAAAGAAGGAAAAAAAATGTCGTTACTAAGAGAAAAAAAACTAACCCTCCCCAAAACTTATGGCTGATTAGCATAGCGTAGCATCTTAAAAGGCCAAAATACCACATGTGTGGCATGTTACAAAAGAAGATTAAAATAAAGGAAAAAATATCCAGAGAACCATGAAGTCTCAAAACATCTGGAGTTTTATAGTAACAAGGAGGAAAAAATCAAAAACATAATTGAAAAAAGTCCACTGCGATACATTATTGTACAATGAAGCTTAATGGAATTGAAAGGAGAAGAGATGAAAAGGCAAAATAAGGGGAGGGGGGAGAAATAAAAGAAACAAGAAAAGGCATTTATATTTTAAAGATGTCACTGAGGGTTTTCATCCCAGTTATTAAAAATTACACACCCTGCTTCTGTAAGCTGTTCCCGTAACGTGTTGAGCGCTCTCAGTCAGCACAGGACACTCATGCATGCTGGGGAATCGATCAACCCTTCTGTACCGGTGTAGGAGCACTTTTCGCTCCTGATTCTTTGAGAGACATCTGCAAAGAGAATGGCAGAGGAGCTGCCTGCCCCGGTTTACATTCTGAATCCAATGGGAGATTTGAAGAGAGGCAGGACAAACATGTAAATTAAAAATGTTTGCTAAAAACAATGTGCACATTCAGGAATTAAGCAAACAAACTTAAGCTGTTCTATTGGCATCAGACGCTAGAATCAACTGTAATTGAAAGACTTTGAGTGTATTCACTAACAAACATTTATATGGAAAAGCGAAATGAAAAACTTCCCTCTTCCCCCCCCCACCCCCNCACAGTCCAGTCTGCCTTTGTACCCTGCCAGCAGTGTGCCTATAAACAGGAAGGGTTTCCAGTGCTCCACAGGCATGAACGTCCTGGACTCGGTCTGTGCTCGGTCTGTCCCGTCACAGGGGGATCTGAGACAAGCGTACGCCAAACCCTGTCTGTAACAAATCCAGTGTATTCTGGCAACAGTGTGGGTCCATCCTAACTTCCCACTCATCCTCCAGACTACGATTATTATTTTTTAATCTTGGGAAACCCAGCTCAGTTCCTATCTTTGTCAAGAGCAATAAATATGTTTTACAGTCCTAGCTTGTCACACGTCATCACAGCCAACAGCGTGGCTCCTGTCCTTCACAGAGCAGAGGAAAACCCTGTGGGTGAAAAATGATCTACAACTGGAAATTACTGGCTACAGCTAATTGAACTGGTCACCCACAGTCAAATTTTCTCTTAGAAAAGAGGAAAATTAGCAGCAAGGTAACTCTCCACACATCTATATGTTTTTTTGTTACAAATAGAACTTTCTGTATGCAGTTCAAGATAGATCATTATTTTTCCTCACAGAATCAGTTTTACAAAGTGGATAGCTTCATTGCTGGGGTTTTCTCCTGTTTTAGATAAGGCGGGGTTTTTATCTTAAAAGGTGCTTTCCTTCCCATCCTCTACCTGTATTCATTTCCACATGCATATAACGGAGCTTTTATCTCAAATTGCTGTTTCTAAAGATCAGCTAAGAAGACTAAAAGTTTCCCTGCAAATTAACAAAACTGCATGGAATTTGCAACACTGGATGAACCTTTGCACGATGATAAGAAGGACATACAAATCTCTCCCAGGGTTCTTCTTGGCAAGGGAGTAGACATGCTCCATGCTCAGATGGGCCCCTGCTCTTTTCTATGCCATGCTGGGCCAATTTGATTATCCATAAATGAAAACTGGGGTTCAACCTGAAATCCAACAAGGGCAAATGATCTGTTAAAATGCACATGGATTATGCTTAACATTCCCTTCTGTGCCTAGAGCTGAGCTCTGGTAAAGAGCCCTGCAAGAGCTGCTGGTGAACCACCAGGAAAAAAAGATTGTGCAATGTGGTGGGAGCTTGTCCTCATTTCAGCGTTGGTTATTTTATTCTGCTTTCCCTCATGTCCTGGTTGTGGAGTAGATCCTCAAGAGACATGGTTCCCTCCTTTACCCCCTGCCCTGCTCCAGTCACACAACAGAATCCCACAGGGTGACTTTACACTGGGGAGAGTTAGAGGGTAACAACATGGAGAATAATCATCTCTTCTTGAGAGAACATGCTCTCTTCCCTACAGATGAGGAACTTCTCCTTTTACCCAGTAGTTACTTTTAGTCTTGCAGTGTTCTAATTTCATCTTGCCTGGCCACGTTCATTACATGAAGGAAAATCTGTTAGACATATTCTCGGGAAAACGGCTTCAAGACGTCATATATTAAAGGAAGTCAGTTTTCTGGCTTTGCTAAAATCCAGTTAGTGTCTAGGCTTGGTTAGGTGCTGCGTTGTTGGAAGAACCATGTTTTAGAGTCTGGAAACACAATTCTGTTCCAGAATAGAATGACTACCACACTTCAGCTGAGCTGCAGCAATGGTCCATGTCTAAGCTCCTTCTCTCTGGTAAATCCATGATGATGTGATGCCTTCCATTAGAGGCTGAGCTCACTCCTGTCACCTCACACTTCTGTGGGCTAAGTGCATGTGCTTCAGCACGCACGTTGGCTGGTGCACACCAACCTGTGAAGCGAGGTGCCCAAGCCTCCAAAGGAGACGTTAAATCAAGGTTTTGGTAACAAACATCCCTAAGTCCATTGCTACTTTTCACTCAAGGTGACTTACTACCTGCTAGCACACTGAGCTACCCTCACCTTCACCAAACCCTGCTCCAGTTTTAAGTAATGGAGTTGCCTTCCAAAGTCTATTGTGAAGATGAGCTCTGTGCTGAAGAGTAGATGGCACGGCAGCGCTGCCAGGTCCCTTCATTCTCTACAGCACTGTGGGATCCTCTGGATAAAAGGCAGTATAGCAATGTTCTTTTCTGAATAGCACTTCATGTTTTCCCACAGTCTTATTGTTTACAGGGAGTTTAGCAAGTTACTTCACTAATTTAAAATAGATTGTATCCCACATGGGTGGATAACAATAACACATATTGGTGAATCATATGGCTTTCAAATGATATGTATGAAAAAGAAGTGCTACACATATTGTCTGAAATTTTATTGTGTGAAACCACAGCACTTAGCTCCTTACCAGCTGTGTCAACAATTCAGCGTAATAAACTAATACAATTGTAGAATAATAGCAAGGTTAGTTCTGAAAAATGAAAAGCCAAGATTAAAAAAAAAAACAGTGCAACGGGAAAATTAATACAGATTAATACCATTTCAGGGGGGAATAATGAGCCTTGCGAATGATGCAACCTCAGGAAATTTAGATTTCATGGTCATAGGTTGCCATTTAAAGCCTAAAAGAAAAAGGGATCATATCGATGAAATTATTTTTAAGAGGGAAGAAGAGCGGGTTTTGGTATCTGAGGAGATGTGTGTTATGCTTCAGCTGTACAACCAACCACTGCTGAAGCATCCTAACTTACTATGAGCTACATACACAGGGACAGCTTTAAAACGAAAGCCGGGTAAGAATCTTTCCTGGACTTTGCTTCCTAGGTTCAGATCAGCCTCCTCTCCCTGCCGACTCCTTCATACGAGCTGCTCTACACACATGACGTAGCTCCCGAGGATGCTGCCAAAGGACATTCCTGACATACTTGACCAATAGCAGCCCATGTACAGGAATGGCTGAATGAACCAGGCTCAAATAACAAAGGGTTCACATTGAGCTGTCTCACATAATTTTTAATATGCTGCTAAATAAATAAATAAATAACTGAATAAAAGACATTTTTTAAAATAATATTTTGAAGGAAAACTGGAAATTGAACTCAACGGAAATGGGTTTTAAATTAAAATGTTGAACTGTAGCCCAGAAATGACAAGAAAATTAAATCTCTTTTTTTCCTGTACCCCAATAAAAAAGTCTTAAACACCCTCGGTAGACCACAGTTTTGAAAGAAATTAAATTATGTTATTGTCATGCATGATTATCCAGCATTTAGAAGGTATCTGTGAGGTTTTCCTGAGAGTTGTACCTCCATCCCATAACCTAGCAGGAAACCACAATCACTTCTGTACCTTACGTGAAGGACTTTGAAATGAAAGTGCCTCAAAATCAAATATAAGCAGCTTTCAACATGTGCATTTAATCTTCCTAGGTTAAGAAACACCCTGTGGTCACCACACTAAAGAACTGAAAACGTAAATTGAAGAAATTATATCCATATGATTAAGTAAGATTCTTAAAGAGAAACATGTTGTTAAGTACTTCATTGAGAATAAAATGAAATGCAGTAAAATAGAAGCTATTTGGAATAAATCACTGACGCACATGCTTTCTATGCAAAATGGCAGCGTTCAGCTCTGAGTGGACATCTGGAGCAAATTAGCATTATGTTGAGAATAATATAAAATTAAAACATTTAGTTTCAGCTTCTAAAATTAAATATAAAATCAGAGACCAATGTTGTGTTGGACAGCTCGCCTTCTGACTCCGATAGCAAGAGTTTATTTTTGTTTTTAAGTTTGTTTATGCCTCCTATCACTGTTCTTGGATCCTTCACACTCCCAGATACTATCTCTGCAAACGGCATCAGGCAGAACGTTGTACTTGGAAATGTGCTGCCTAGTCCTGCATTGGAGGTTCAGAATGAGGAGGCCAAATCCAAGTGTGGACCAAAGCTGCTTGGGTCAAACAAGAGGAAATGACGCAAAACTATGGACAGAACTCAGACCACACCCAAATCAAACCTCCCAGAGCCTGAATAGGTTTCATTTTTATATTCACATGCTGACTCGGCACTTTCTAGCTCTGGAGAGCATCCAGGGTTGATATGTTGAAGGTGCTGGATGACTTCAAGCTCTTGTGGGGCCCCTCTAAAAATATCTTCATACTTTCTGACTATTTTTACTGAAATGCCTACTGAGCAGGGACTGTACAACATCAAGAGCCTCCTGTCATGCTTTCATAGAATAAAAGAATCACAGAATGGTTAGAGTTGGAAGAGACCTTAAAAATCATCGAGTTCCAACCTCCCTGCCATGGGCAGGCACACCTCCCACTAGAGCAGGTTGCTCAAAGCCCCATCCAGCCTGGCCTTAAATACTTCCAGGGATGGGGCATCCACAACTTCTCTGGGCAACCTGTTCCAGTGCCTCACCACCCTCACAGGAAAGAATTTCTTCCTAATATCCAATCTAAATCTCCCTTCTTCTAGTTTAAAACCATTCCCCCACGTCCTGTCACTCCACTTCCAGACAAAGAGTCCCTCTCCAGCTCTCCTGTAGCTCCCTTCAGATACTGGAAGGCTGCTAGAAGGTCTCCAGGGAGCCTTCTCCTCTCCAAGCTGAACAGCCCCAGCTCCCTCAGCCTGCAGGAGAGCGTAAGAGAGGGGGGCCATCCCTCTAATCATCTTTGTGGCCCTCCACTGGACTCATCCCAACTGGTCCATGTCCTTTCTATGTTGAGGACTCCAGAGCTGGACACAGTGCTCCAGGTGGGGTCTCACAAGGGCAGAGTAGAGGGGGAGAATCACCTCCCATGACCTGCTGGTCATGCTGCTTTTAATGCAGCCCAGGATGGGGTTGGCTTTCTGGGCTGCCAGAGCACACTGCCAGCTCATGTTGAGCTTCTCATCCATGAGCACTCCCAAGTCCTTCTCCTCAGGACTTTGAGCATCAGGACTTCAGAGCATCCTGAACTCATCAGTCACTGGTATAAAGCCACTGAACCAGGAGCAGTGCTCTGAAGAACCAGGCCTTCCAGCAGAAGATCAGTAACCATAGCACTGGAGAGAATACCGGACACATAATCATCTTCAGGTAGTTTGCTAATGCACCTTTATGCTTTGAAGTACTCTCCTAGGTGTTTGGGAAAAAAAATAACATCAAACAAGCATCCAACATTCACTTTATATATCATAAAAATAAGCTTTATAGTATGGTTTATCTCCTTTCTGATATATTTGGGAACATGCCAACCTTGCCACCTGTTCCTGGACTTCCTTTAAGGTAGCTCTGTCTTTCAACATGAAACCTAAATTGGATGTGCACAGATTTGCTTTCTGCACTTTGCAATGTAAACACCTGCACATATGTTTTAAATAGTCTCACACCTCTATATGTAAAAATTGGGACACCTGTGAATTGGCTTTAAATAGCCCCACTGGGTTTTGTGGATGGAGAACAACTTCCAGGTGCAGATGAATAAGGTTATTCCAAGGGCATAGGCAATGTACAGCCTCCAGTCTGAGCACATACAATACTGCATTTCCAAATTTAAAGGAAGGCTTTAAACACTTGTCCTCTCTATGATTCATTAATCTACAAAATGGGGATATAGAGATTTTAGTGCCCTCTGGATTATATTGAGCCTTAATTTGTTGGGGTTTAATTCTCTAAGCATTCTTACAGCTGCACAGGAAAGTCTATTTTTCATTGGTCTTAGGCAACGCTGCTTTGTGATTCTTTTGGACAGAACTATCTTTCTGTGCCTCTATTTTGACACTGAAAAATTCTGTTGGGTTTTTTCTAATTCTTCCAGCACCTTCATTCACATCAGATTCCCAAGGATGATTTCTTATTCCAAAATTATGGTCCATCATTTACTCACACAGAATTCTGATAAATGCTTCCATTATGCTTTTGCAAATGATGTCCTATGTGAATAAAGGCTGGCAACTCTGAATGAATCTAGAGTATGTCTTTTTAAATTCCTACTTTTCCTCTCATGTTTCTTCTCCAGTCATCTTGAGAACAAAAAAAAGATGTTCAGTTTATTTTCCTGTTTAAGAGATGAGTTCTAGAGCAAACTTGCTTTGATTTCATGGTGATCTATCTGACCACAATGCATTTAATGAATGATTAGAACTTTTCCAAAAGCTATTATCATTTTTTTTAAATGCCATGTCCCTTTCTCCTTCCCCAGAAGAATGTCCAAAGCAACCTCAACTTTCCATATGCAAACAAACACATACTTTAATGACAGTGAGGAAAGCTGTGCAGGGAGAAATGCTACCTTTTATTAGACCAAATAATACAGTTGAAAAAGATAGACAAGCTCTTGGCACAAAAGCCCTTCTTCAGATGTAAAACTCTCTCCAGACTGACCAAAAAGAATTGCAGCCAGAAGCTAAAGGAAAGGTACATGTATCCGATTTCCATGCTGCTCTACGAAGACAAGTCTAATGGGCAAAGGGGGACTTCATGGCATATCTACACACGCCTGAACAGACAGCAGCATGAGCTCACTTCTGTCTTTCAGAACAGATCATTAATTCAGACTCAGGTCACCACAGCTGGGTTACCGAGGTTCCAGCTGTGGAGCAGGTTAGAGCAAGGGCACTGCCAAGCTTCCTAAATAGGCACTACATAGCATATGGGCATGCCGTAGACTCAAAATGGCACAGACGTCTTCCTAGGTGGAATGGGTATGCTTTGCCTTGAACAAAGGAAGCCACTTAAAGACAGCCTCCGGCTAGCACTGCTCCAATTTCTTTTTTTACTTTTTACCCTTTGCAGCAGGGAGGAGACTTCATGGATCCCACCTACTCCTCTCCCCACTAGTTGCAATCCTGGAAATGCCAGGGCCCGTGGGAATGGAGAGACGCAGCCCTTCTTTCTGTCCAAACAATCCTGGATCAATGTTTTGTGTGGAGAAAAAAAAAAAAATCACGTTCCTCCTTGTGAGCTTTCTGTGTTCTTTTCTCACTGCCAGAAGTGAGCATATGAAATAAGAACTCTTTAAATTTCATCTTGGAGGCTGGTGCTTTTTTAATTAACCCCAAATTACAGAGAATCTAAACAGCAAACAGGTGAACGTGCAGTGGGTAAACATCCACACGGAAAATAAAAGGGGCACGAGTGGTGGGCCTACTATTCTTGCCTGTTTTCATGATTTGTATGTACATGTGACCTCATCAATTACATGATATGACATCAACAGCACAGGACTGTTCCCTCTGCGCTGAATGTCTTCAAAACATTCTTGGCCTAAGAAACCACTCACTAGTACAAGGCTTTCGCATAGCCTAGACCAAGGGGCTTTACTTACAGTTGTGCTTCTCCCAAATAATGCAAAGCATAAGAGGCTACGGAGCCCTTGTACATATGACCACACACACACTCAACTACTGACGCATGTGTTCATTAACTTCTTCGAACTGCTGGGGAAACTATATTGCCCCTTTCAGTAGAAAATCTTTATAGAAGACTGCCTTAAAAGCTGAGTTTTCAGCTGACAGTCTGTTAGAGTAACAGAGAGGACCTGGGTTCAAGACAGCACAAACACTAACCCTTGCTGAGACAGGGGGGTGTACAACTGTTCAAAACTACAGCTTTAGCTATGTGACCCTAGGCTTATCTGCCATTAAAGCACAGCCGGAGTGACAAGACTCTTAAAGTTCAGAATGGCTCAACACCATTAGAATGCCTTTTCCTAATCCTCACCAGGAGCCAGTACCTGTGTACAGCCAAATAATTCACCTCATCAATCTCCTCACATTTTCCAACCAAGCCAGGCAAGTAAAAGACCTAATTAGAACTCACTAAGGGACAATCTAAGGGGTTTTATACAATTGAGGACCCAGGTTAACTTCTGTGAGACTTCTTTAGCCAAATGCATCAGGGTAGATGAAAATACTGACTTTGAAAAAGCTGGACTACTATTTTTAAAAAGGAGAGCAACAGTGGCTTCTTGAAAGGCCTCTGAATTAAAGGTCTAAGGGAGAATATAATGGAATATTCTGTTTGGGACAGGAAGAACATGCAATGAAATGGCATGCAATGAATTAAAAGATGGCAAAATTAAAATTGAGGAAAGGGCATACTTATTCACAGAACATGGCAGATGGGAGATTTAAGAGTTTGTTCCTGTGGCAAACTAATGTGGAAAGAAAGTGATCTCTAGAACTTTTGGACTGATGCACGTGCAGCAAGACTATTCAGACCTGTCAGAGCTCAAACAAACAGTATGGAAAGGATACTAAGCCTCTTTCTTCTGGGTTTACCACCACTCCACCGTTTAGATGAGCGCTACGTGACTTCATATTCCAGTTTTCATACCTCTGGTGAAGCAGTAGCTGTGGCCACTGCCACCAGGTACTATTGGGTTTCTTACCGAGACAGCTTTAAGAATCACAAGCTCCTCAAGGTCATGTTAACCAGCCATCCTGGGAGGATGCCTCCTACCCACACTTAGACAAGAAATAGCTAGGTTGGCTCAGTCAGTGACACCCTCCTCATAAACACTGGAGTAGAAGCCTT
The DNA here is from genome assembly GCA_013398155.1 of Pedionomus torquatus. Lineage (NCBI taxonomy): Eukaryota > Metazoa > Chordata > Aves > Charadriiformes > Pedionomidae > Pedionomus > Pedionomus torquatus. Next base: position 396,542 of record VZRU01001682.1, read on the forward strand.
CCAGAAGGTGACTGAGCCCCCTCATCCTCGGCTGTCCAACACAGCTGGGATACGCTGCCACCACATTCCTCCTTATTGACCACTAGGAGATCCTAGAGAACAATAAAATTAGGAGAACTCCTGAGGAGGTAAGGCTTAAAATGTAACACTGGGCCTAACAGACAACCAGGCCAACAAGAAGCCACCATGACACTGTTGAACTGCTGGTGGCAGGACAAAATTTGAACTCGGTGCAGAAAATAAGGTTTGGAAGGACAAAGAAGAGAATGATGACCTCTGGGAAGGCAAGACCAAATGCTCACTGGGTGTGAGGGCAGGGAAAGACAGGGTGTGGGAGATGAAATTACTGATTTCAGCTAAGCAAATAGAGTAGTGAGGTTTCAACAGTCAACTGCAATCACTATCTTGCTTTCACTGTGGGGTCATGAAGAAAAAGAGTAAGATGGAGAAGCAGAACAAATGCTGAGCAGCCTATGTGGCAGACTGTGCCCACGGAACAGAAAAGATTTTTAAATGAGAGCCCAGGATGGGATGAAAGAAATGATAAAAAGGGTACAGGACATTCCTTCTGCCTCTGAATCCTGTATACAGTGAATTCCGCATTACGGATTTTGATGTGTGAACCGAATTCTGCTTAGGATCAACCAAGTCCACATACCTAAATACTCCATGGCAGGCAGCACAAAACATACCCTGATTTTTTGTTGTTTGGTTCTCCACTGATATTTCTTACCATGACTAACACACACTTTTCCCTCAAAACTTACCATGACAAAATCACAGCTCTTAAACAGTACAGCCTGCAGGCTCTCTGAGTTAAAGCAAGCCCTGGCACAACAGCAGCATGAAGGACATACTCAGCCACAAAGGATCATGCCAGCAGATTACCACAGACACATTTGTGCACTTGTCCTTAAAAGCCACACACACCAAACTTTGGCAATGTCAATGACAAGAGGAAACGACCCTTCACCAGGGCACAGAAAAGATTTGGCCAACTGAGGAGAACCTCTAAGAGCACTGGGTAAAATCATCTTCTCTCCTAGGCTGGCCTTCTCTGCAAATCAGCTGAATCATCGTCACACTGCAACGCAAATAAATCAGATCAGTGGGTTCAAGCCTTAACTAAGCTTGCAACCATTCTTAGATTTCTTTCTCCCTGCATTAAAATCAGTTTTCTCAGCATATAAAACATTCTTGGCATAGGACAGGAGAAAGAAAGGGAAAAGTATACTCATGCAGTCATGGCCGACAGGGTACTTTCCCACACCAGCATCTGCAAGGAACATTTTGTACTACTTCTAGTTGCCTTGGAGACACTGTGCCAACCTGATGGGCCAGTCACAACCTCAGCTGTGACCTCTTAAACTGAACCACAGAAATGTGATGCATTTGGGCTTTCCATCTAGCTTGTTATGGCATTACCCTTGATCTCCACTCTCTTCTCAGTATCACTGTGTGAATTTGAATCATCCTTGCAATTCAGATTCTTTCACACACTCAATGGCATGGTCCTGCATGGTCCCACAGTATGTTAAAAAGAGTACCACCAGACTGCAAAGAACAAGTATTTGGTAGAGAACTTCACTTCTCCAGAGAACCAAAAACAACACTCCAGGGGCAAATGAGAACAAAAAACCAAAACCATTTCAGAGCTATTCTGTGATTCCACCAGCACACGCAGCGTGCTGACCTCTTTCTGGAGAGCTGTCAGCCCTCCAAGAGCTAATGGCCACTGTCATCATCTTGTCAACATCTCCTTTTCATCCAGGTCTTCTGTGAAAAACTGCAGGCTGGAAATGGAATCTTACTCCAAATACCTGCCCTTTATGCCCAACAACCATGTTCTTTCCACCACCTGAACTATAGGTTTCAGAACGGACTGAGAATCATCTGCAAGAAGATGAGCCACCTCTCCCTTGGACCTCAAAGGCAGACAGGGCTGAATGGCAGAAACAGGCAGCTGTAGCTGTTGGTCTGATTTGACCAAGAGAACTTCTTTCACTGTGAAGAAGGAACAGCTCAGAGTTGAGTGTGCTGCCAAGTTTAATAGTAGGAAGAAATGACTTTGCTTTTACCAAAAGCACATAATTATCATATCCATTCGCAGGTTGTTCTGAAAAGTCACTTTTTTGTTTTTAGCAAAACAAGCTTTGTGCACCCTTTCTTTCTCAAACAGTCAAGTTACTCAGCTCTCCCATCTCAGACAGACAAGGATGACTTGGGTGACAACTTACAGGACTGCTGTCTTCTCACCTACTGACAGATAGCTCCACACAGGAAAAGTGCTGTAAAAAATGCAAAATCCACTGGTCTGCACACAATGTCAACAAAGCCAGGCTCTCACCACTTCTCCTGGGATATCCCACGTTTCTCCCCTTAAGTCCTTTCTTAGCTCTGTAACTAAAAAGTTGACACAGCTGTCCCAGATGCAAACCCACTGGCACTTCATCTGATATCTTAAAATGACAACAAACAAACAAAAGCAAGAAGCTTTTATGCCAAATACAACAGTCCAGCTCCAAACACACGCTAACATTTTTGGGAGGATAGGAGATCTGGAGGCAGGGATCACAGTAAGTCAAAACTTTATTTTTTGTTGCTTTTAATGCCAGCTGAGATGGTGTGAAAAACTGATAAATTCTAAACTCAGGACACAACATAACGGTGCCCAAATTTCATGCCCTTCCAATGCTGGGTAGGTGATCTAGGATGTAAATGGCAATATAATAATGGCGATGATAAACAAGATAAAAACATGTAATTCTGCATAATAAAGTCAAGTCATTATGACCCGCTTTTTGCTGTTGGCCACTGTTCAATAACTGGCAATTTAGCCACGAAGGAGCTTATTGCTATGCATCTGCGATCTGTCAGAAACAGTTCTCAACTGAAACATACAGTTACTGCTATTCTTTGATCTACTGTTGTGTATGGGACTTTATACTCTGTTTGTGTGCACAGAGCTCCTAACTGAAAAAGTGTGTGTGCTCTTATAACACAAGGGCCATACACTCTGTGATGCAGTACACGGGTTCATTTATAATATTAATTGGTCTCTTATTTTACTTTAATCCTTCAAATTGACACTACCGGCATGCAACATACACGATACACAACACACTTCAGCTGGTATCAATTCCTCCTTCCAAATCCCTAAACCCTCCTTCCAAATCCCTAAAACCTCTTTCTACTAAGGTTTTCAGCTGATAGAATCTGAACCAAATCCCTTTAGATTTTAGTCCAAAATTTGGATAATGATTTTAGAACTAATAAAAATCATCAGATTTTTTTTAAAAAATCAATTTATTAAGTTTTCTCATTTGTCCTGTTTTTCTCTCCCACAACAAGAAAGAAACTGAGCTGGTTGAAGGCAGTTCAAGCAATTCTTCCATCAAATTCTCTTCTAGAAAAATTTAAAAGCACACCACACCTTTTAAGTAGCTTTAGGTGTGCTTAAGAAAATCCAAGATTTTCTTTTTTAAAAAAAAAATCTATTTTCTTGTTCATGTTTTCCAAATTAACTTTGTTTTGGTTTGCTTTTAATGCAAATGTAGATTCTAGCACTCATGCCTCTGCCAAAGGATCTTGGAGCTGGCAGAGGAATTTGGCCCATTGTATGGATGCCTTTTAAGTGCCTGTCTCTGGTTTACTTATCTCACTTCTCTTTGACCTAGTAATTCCTATTTCAACACAATGATTTTATGGATTAATATTTAATGGATTTATGTGTAAAAGAGACTAAGAGAGATGTACATATTTTTGAATACAGCCCAGTATGAAGCAATCATTTTCAATTAGCATGTCCTTAGATGAATACAATAAGCCAGTGTTTTTCATTTCCAATTTGTTTTGTTCTATGCAAAAGGAATTAAAGAGATAAAGGACATACAAAGACTGGTCCCAGATGCAGCTATAAAACAAGATTTATCAATTAGTACGTTAGAAGTTTCAGGCTGGCCACCATTCCTGGGGCTTCAGATTCCTGCCTTTTAGCTGTATTGAGTTTTCTGCTTTTAATTAAATATTGAACATCAGGCTGGTTACTTGAGATAGCATCAAAATACGTAGCTGCACCCCAACACTGCTCTGTGATCGCTAGATTTAGCAGGGTACAAAAATTTATTTTAAGCATCACAATTAAAGGAACAAGACCTACTAAATAAAGGGTTTTTTTCCATTATGCTTCTAGAGGGAGAAACTTCAGAGCATGAGGTACACAGTATTACATTTTATCAAATACTGCTGTTCTTACATCAGTACACAGCAAAACCATCCTATCTTTGCCCTCTCTGCAATACCCCATAACACTGGAAGTCGTGCTCAGCACTTGTGTAGTTTTTTGTTAAAGCAAATGTAACTTGGATGATCTACACTGAACAGATGTCAACTATATTTGTCACATATGCAAGGTATGACCAAAATCCACTGTAGGTGTGTTCATCATGTGCCACCTCACTTGAACTCCAGGTCTAGTGTTATGAAACAGGCATTTTGGTACCAACACTGACCTAAGGAATTCTTACCACTGTATTATAGACCTTTTTGCTCATTCCTACTCTGTTTTGCGTGCCTTCAGTTCAGCCAAGTGTTTGCAGAGCCATGCTGTGAACCAGACCAGTGATTTTATCAAAGTCAAAACCATTAATTTTAATCAGAATCTGCTCAGTTCAAACTGTGGATCTCATAAACGCAAATAAAGGAAAGAAGGGACAGCAACGTTCAAACCCTGGTGCAAGAGTGAACAGCCAGGAGAGAACTTTTTAAACCATATTTGCTGCTGAAAGCCCCTGCACTGTGAAACCACATTTGAAGTAGCCATGGACTAGCCCAGTCAAGGATGCAGAGCATTAATAGAAAGCATAGAGAATCACTTCCCAATCTTTTAAGTAAATACCATTAATACAGTAAAACTGCAGCCCACTGTAATGATCTTATCCTTTCTTAGCTCTGTATGGTCTCTCTCTTCCTATCCTAAACTGCCAGAAGTCTCTCCACAATCTGTAAAGAGTGTTTCACAGACAAGAAGCCTGACCTTGATGAAGCAATCTCAGACTTGTTCAAATAAAAGTCTCTATACAAAAATATTTGATTATTACTATTAGAATTTCCAGTCATTTTCAAGAGCTTACATTTTCACAGGTATATCACATCCTCTAGTTGGTGCAGATGAGAAATTTCTGCGAAGTTTTTTAAAAAATATGTCCTTATAATGTTTATCATTCCATAGAGTAACACAGAGGGAGAGAGAACATCTGATTACCCCGACATAAATCTTTGCCGATGAACAGCATTCTGTGTGCCCCTAGGACTTGCTGACAAAATTTTATACTGCTTTCTTCTCAGCATCACCTAAAGAGGAAAGCCAAACTTCCAAAAGCCAAGGAAAAAAACACATGTGAAGAGCGTCACAATTCGTACTCTGAAAAAACAGATAAAATTGCTGAGCAAAGCCCTCCTGTCTCTGCCCTCTCTACGCAAAGGTCCATAACACAGGAATACACCTGAGCAGAATGTGTGTATTTGTGTTAAAGAAAATGTAAGGTAGATGAGCTGCAATGAACAAGTCACCTATACTTGTTGCATATAGAAAGGATGAGGTTTGCCCATGGAAACGAACCCTATCACCCTACCATAATTTCTCAAACACAGTGCCTATACCCATGGTGCTTTTTTAAGCAGCTGGTTTATATATGCAGGGTAGCATCCACGCATTGTCCCCCTGCTGATCATCCCAGGTAAAAAGAAGCCAGAATACTCCTACTCACACAGCTCAGTACTGAAATAAGGCAAGCCCTGTGAAGACCTTCAGCTGCCGCTTTCTTTTCACTGCTTCACTGGGTGGCGAGAAGATGAGAGGTTGGCAAAGGTAACTACAAACATCCTCCCCTGACTATGGGAATTGATCTTCTCAGCTTGTCAGCTATTCTTGGGGTGGTGAAGGCAGTGAGAAGGCAGGCAGACAATGCCCAGTGGCTTTTGCCAGCTCCTGCAGGACAGCTGAGGCTGCACTGGAGTCTGTGGGAACCACTCATTTTCCCAGTCCAGCAGCTTACATTAACTTTTTCTTCCATGATTTCCAGATGCCTGTGCCTACCTGAATGGGATATCCCAGAAAAGAACAGACAAGTTGTTGATAGGTAACCGTAGCTCCAGGTTAACTGGACTTTGGGCTGGGCAAGTTTCTAGTTTTGTTCTAGTTTTGTTCCTCTTGTTAATACTTTTTTTTAATAAAATAATGTGGGGGGGAGGAAGGGGCAGTGTTAAACAGCCGAGACTTGCAGTTAAGTCTCTCCTGTGGCTAGATAGAGATCAATACTGCTAAGTGACTTCTACACATCCCTGCCCTCTCCTCTGTTATCTTAGCAGAGTGAACTAGGGATAATCGGCACTAGAGTTCCTCATGTCTTAAATCTCAAAGGTGTAAGTGTGGCCACTGGGCAATCTCAGCTGTGTGTTAGCAGAATTGTGTGCCATTTAATTTCTTTGATTTTAAAACAATAATTTCTCATCACTCTCATTCACTATCCCTCTACACTCCCTCAACCCTTCGGCAATGACAGCCCCAGCCACACAATGCCCATTCTGTCTTACTTCTCTGCTTTTCTCTGCCTCTCCAGTGCTGCTCGACCCTCCCTCCTCCAGCAGCTTCCTCCCAAAGAGACCAGAGGAGCTGGGAGATGGCACAGGAATGGTGCAGAGCGTGGTGCAGTCTGTGAGAAAGTCGCTGATTTTTCATGAAAGCAGTCACAGAAGCAAGAACAGACACTCCTTGGTAGGTCAGGCAAAGCCAAGTGAACCACACTGACTTCCCTGTGCCGTGTCTCCCCAGTAACTGTGCTGCCCCAATTGCCCTTGTGCAGCAGCAGTGACCGCACTGGTTCTCCAGGACCCTCACACTGACAGGAGGAACATGGACATGTCCTTCTCAGCAGTTACCCCTCCAGGAAAACGGTTTCTCAGTCAGCGCCTTAGGTGTGAAGGCAGTGAGGCTGTGGGAGACGGGGCAGACCGCTGGGGCAGGAGGGGTCTGGAGAACAGCAGGGTTTCAGATCCCTTTCCATAGAGTCAGGTCAGACAGGAAGCTGGAGAAGGAAGAGCAGGACCCTAAAAGGCCTCCATGCTCTTCCTCCCTCCAACAACACTGAATAACCACCTTGATCACTCTCCAGTGCATCGGCGCTAAGGATTCAGTGCATACAAGCTATCTGCAGTAGCAGTCACTGAGTGGAAGAAACAGCAAACGTGCTGATGGTTCCCAAATACATCTATAGAGACTACACCATCTGTAATTTATTACCTTTCAAGAAGAGCCTCTCTAATGTTAGCTATGCAAATTAGCATGGTAAATCCCTACACACACACACACACAATCTGCAGGGTGAGGTCTGATCACAAACAGTAGAGGACAGCTGCAATGGGATGCCAGAAGACTGTCAGCGTTCTGCCAAGAGAAACAGATACGGGAGTGGAGTAATTTGTCCACTTGATTTGCTGAAGTACTGTGACCACACACAGTCTAAAAATTCCTTTGCTTGGTCTTTTTTGGTATGTACCTATATAGCCAAACTTCTTTTAAAACAGCATTCAAAGTTGTATCCCCAAGAGCACAATGGGAATCTTGAATTAGCCAAGACAAATCTCGAAAGGGTGAGATCAGTCAGGGAGGGAGGTACAAGAAGCACAATTTTAAGCTTAATGAGGGTACAAATACCCCGCAATAGTAAAAACACCTTTTGAGATTGTAAAATTCATTTTTCTGGGTGCAAAGAGGAAAAGTTCATTATGACACCTTCCTACAGCACTTCAATTTTGTGACATTCCACACAAAGAATTCAAGTCTGAGATAGGACTTATCTAGTGAGCCTGAGCCTGGTATCTCCATTACGACAGAGAAAGATACAACCAGCTTTTCAACAGATGCAGTGAAACGCCTAGGAAGTCCCAGCAGTTGCATTCATAAAAAGCCAGTCTTCCCTCCTCTTGCACATTACCACAGTATGGATGCAAGATATTACAAAAGCATTACAACTATATTTTCAGAAGCGTATTTTGTCAAGAAAGACGCTGCTTCACATTGGCTTAGATACTGAGAAACTAACCAAATCAAAGCACTTTCTCTTGCTTAGGTCCAAGAAGCATTCTCAGACATGGCAGGAGAGTATTCTTTCATCCGTGCAACATCAACCTGCTCAGACCCAAGTTCTCAAACATTAGCAAGGACTGTTTGCAAACCTGGACACATATTTAGCATATTTTTACTTAATATGATTAAATAAAGCTGATTAAAAAATGTGAACTGGTTTGCACAAAAGAAATAATTCTGTGATACTTCCAACATAAAACTAGAATCCAAAAGCTTGGTGCAGGTAATTCCAACCTGCAGAATTACTCACGTGTAGGAGTGGGGGATAGAGCCTGCACCAAGATCTTTTTCAATTTCCAAGTGCTTTGCTTTGCAATTTCAACCTTTCTTCCACGGTATTTGAAAGGCTGTGTTGCAAACTGTGCAAGAGATGTCAGCCTGCGAGCAGGAGGGTGACAGGGAAGGGCAGGATGTTGGCAGGTGAGCAGGGGCTGGAGAGCAGCTTTTTCTCCCAGTGTTACAGATACTCAAACACAATGATCGTGACCTGCAAAGCCTGAATTCTTTTCCTGTAGCACTGGCTCTGAACAGTCAGTAAGCCATGTATCCATGACTGAGTTTTCAAATCAGAAGCTTTAATACACCACTGACTTCAACCGTAACTGCAAAATTGCTTTCATTCCTAGCTGTATTCTCCAGAAGAGAAAGGCAGTACCTGATGATCCAAGACTTTTCTGGTGTCTTTTGCAAGACCAAGATGCATTAAATTGAATGACCTGGTCCAAATCACAATCAGTCCTGCTGTACAGGTCTACGTTAACTGCTTCACTTTATCCTGCTCGGTATCTCTCTTTCAGCCGTGTTTCTGTATCTGGAAAGTTGAAAAGCTGCACTGGGATTATTCAGGCCGAAAGACGCTGTACGTTGTAACTATAATTACTCAATATGCACAGTAGCCACTATTTAAACACAAATTTCTTAACTAGTTTTAATTCTTTGTAATACTCAAAGGCATCAGTAGATGTTTAAAGCTGTTTTGGGGCTAGAGAGTATTAAAAAGGGGGAAAAAACTTTCTGAAACAATTAGATTTCTATTTCACTCGTCACTCTCACAATCTGAAAACAGGCCCATCAATAAACCAAATGTAGTTTAAATAAGAAAAGCAGTATGCTCTCAGGCTGGAACCCTGTGTGCCAAATTATAGCTTGCAGTAAATTTTTATGAGCAAGTTATAAACCCCTGAAAAATGGAGCTTACAACAGAAACACTGGAAGAGCCACCACCGCAGCAGCCCTAACATATGCTGCTGCATATTGTCCTTGCCTGGTGAAGCTCACTCAGCTTCATCTCTTTCTCCTCTTCAACATCAATACGGCTTCCCAGAGCGACTGTGAAATCAGCAGTCATCTCTGACACAGTCGTATCTTCCATCTTCATCGCTGAGCGCTGCTCTTGGCACTGAGATGCAACGCGTTATCTGTCGTGTCAGGCACGCTGCTTTGCACTCTGATTTCTGTGTTATCCTCGGGGAACACGTCCCTTGCAGATTCGTGGTTTTCCCCATGAGGCCAAAGCCGACTGTCGGCTTCTCACTTTCTACCTTGGCAGAGGAAATGTACTTCTATTTCATGCATCAGTGAGTGCCTCTAGGGCTAATTTTGGACTAGCATTTTCAGAGCAATGCTCTGTGAACAAAAAGTGGAGATTCAGAAGAGAAAGAGAATTCCAGAAAGAAGAAAAGCATAACAGAGAATAACTAAATAACAGATGAGTGTTCATTATGTAGTTAACTTAGATGTTTCATGAACTTGTTATTATAAAAGCTATAATGGGAATACATTAAATTTGCCCAATAGGATTTTCACCTGAATTGAATGGAGAGCCTTGTCATCACAAATTTCCCCTGAAAACTGGGAAAATGTAACTTAGGTTCTTAGCCACAGGCTGAAAGCAATGCAGCCGACTTCGTTAGGATAATCTCTACTCACAAAGCACGTCTGAAAACACACTCTAAATCCATCAAAAGCAAAGACAGACACAAGGGCAACAACCCACACTGATGAGGAGAAAATGTGCAGGTTTAAGGGCAGCTGGAACTGCTGATCCGATTCAGAAGTATCGCAAGGTCTATTAGTTGATGTATTGACTCAGAGATGGGTGGAAAATATGCCAGGCAAAGCTACGCACTATTAACCAAGACATCTTCAAAGTCTGAAAAAGACCTAGCTAATGGGACACAAAAAAAAAAGAACAGTGGTCACATAAGGAATTCCCCTCTGTGATATCTCACCGGTGAGAACTGAGATTTTTTAGGACCTGGAGTCATCTGCTTTTTCCATCTCTGACTTGAAATTATGTTTTCCTGAATCTGAAAATGTTCATATATTTTAGATTTTACCAAGATGATTCCCACAAACTTTTTAGTATTCTGTGCTGTTTGCCCTTCCCATTTCCCTCTTCCATATTTCTCTTCTTACTGTCTGCTTCTTCTCCGTTTCCTTTTTTCATTACTGAAAGGGGACTGAAGGGAGACAAAATGAAAAAAGCTGTATTTTGCATTGGGCAATCAGAGCATTTTTTGGTCAGGAAATGCTGATGTGTTTCACGAAGCATTGCTTGACTCTTTTGCCAGCTCCATTCTGTGACCTCCTTTTTCACAGAGACTTTCTACAATGTGACCCTGTTCTCAGTAGGTTCAACAGCAGGTTGGGAGCATCTTCCAGAACCGTTTTTCGTCTTTTCCTGTTATGTCACCACAATGAACTGGTTTTCTTCCCTCACCCGGCCTGGAATATTTAGCTTAATTGAAAACTAAACACAATGAATGGATTAATACCGACTGTCATGATTGTACTTCAAAACCTGTTTGACAAAAGCATAGTCACTGTCATGAAAAACTACCTCCTTCAAGACTTCTGTGGTCTCCGTGCTAACAAACACAATGACAGTTGTGTGCAGTACAGCCTACAAGAGCACTCCCTATTTTCTCATTGTCTCAGTACATCCTCCATGATTTAATTACAGATTTTGGCTCTGCTTTGATTTCAGCTTATACTAATGATACTTGATTGACAGTAACTTAAGAAAAATCACAAACTTATGTTAAATTACCAGATTATTTATGTATTTTCTGCTGTACTGGTAACAATGACTTCAGGGAAACATATGGAACAAATAATGGGATATTTAGAAATCAGGAGTTTATAAGAAACTGGAAACAACTTGATATAAACCATTTAAAAACTATATTGTGCTTCATTAAAAAAGATATATATTTACCTAGTCTGTCTGGTATTACAGGAAACAAATAAGAGAGAGGTACTTGCAACTGTAATTGAAGTGACAACATATTTCATGGTAGCTGGAGATTTCAACTATCTCTGAAGACTGAACTAACTTTAAAACTACGCAGCCTACTCATATCACTGTCCAATTTCAAAACACGCCTAATATTAAGAAGAATTGGCAATATGTTGCTCAAGCCAGAAAAGTACTTTATGGTATTAAGGTACAGTTGCTTTTGATTATCCTGTTGTCAAATGTCACCCTTTAGACACAGCTGCAGAGCCTCAGGCCATCATTCCTCCAGTGATCGAGGCAATACAGAGCTTTCATGGGCACGGGTTTGGCTGATCTAGTTCAGTATTGCCATGCTGCTGAGTCAGTCCTGGTGCAGATGAGGATATGACATGCTTCTACTTCTCCTCACCCAGTCTGGTGATCTTCACAATTGCTGTACCAGCACAGAGCTTCCCACAAACGCTGAGGCTGTCCACAAAACACATCACATCAACCTCCGCAAAGACATCCTGTCCCCCTAGGTGCCAAAAACTAGGAGATCACCAAGCACATGCTAATAGCAAACATGGTAGAAAGCCAATGGCAATTAAAGGGAGCACTAAAGTGGTGTATCGAGGACCGACTAACACACTGCCAGGCACCAATTAAGGTGAAGCGATAATATGTTGGGAAGTTACATAATTAATAAATAGCCAGGATAAATCCAAAGTATTAAAAAGCACTTTATGTGCTCTGTCATTTTTAATCACCACATTTATGAACAATTATGCATAATGATGCCTCACAAGACTAAGAAATAACAATACTGCTGTGGTACAGGCAAAGCAAAAGAAGCCCGTCATTACTCCTGGCTGCTGGAGGTGTCAACAGCTTCTACAAATTGGATTTGCACTAAGTGGTATCTCCTACTCACATTGCAACTCAAGTTCAAAACATAATAGGTATTGAAGGTATGTTTCCCACAACAGAACAGTTTAAGTGCCTTCCTTGTGGCCACTTACAATCTCACTAGCAAAGCTACTCTAGAACTAGTCTCTAGAACTAATTCTCTGAGCCCTTTGCTAGCCAGCAGATAAATCCCCTCCACTTCCCAATGAGAAGCTTTTACTTCTAACAAAGACTGACTTTCATTTGTAGCAGTTCTACTTCTAGGAAGGCTGAGAGGAACCATACTGGCAGAAAGGCTTCTTTCTGTGTATTCCTGCGAGAAGAAAAATGTTGCTCCCGCGTGGCTTGTAGGGAATATTTGGTATTACTCCACAAATTATTTGGTAAGATGAAAAAATTAGATAGCAATTAAATAGCTTTGGAGAAAGGTTGCCCTGCAAAGCTCAAGACCCAGACCTGCATTTGTGCTTGAAACCCCCAAAAGGAATCCCCACCACCACCCCATACCACAGTACTGCGTGTGGCGCTGGGCACAGCCATGGGAAGGCACCAAAGACTCTGTCTCCTACCCTGTCGAGTTTGAACAGAAATGAACTCCGCGTTTATGACACAGGCCTAGCTCCTGGCTCCGTGAATACAAGGTACATTCCACTCTAATTATTCCTAATTGCCATGACTTAATGTGTAAATATTTGCAACACAGGAATATAAAAGTGCTTCCATACTGTCAGCTACAGACACGTTACCAGCTGCTAGCATGTTTTCTAAGCCTTTGCAGTTTCTCCAGATACAGGCCATGGAGCACGGCTCCTCAGCTGACTTAAGCTTTGAAGTGATGGGCTGTCTTGTTTTGTTGAGGTTTTCAACAGATAGTTGAATGGGAACCAGTGCAGTTCTGATGCTCCAGTTAGCACACACCATCTTCCCGTAAATCTTTCTTTTATCCATTTGTTATTGTGTTCCACAGCTGTTGGACATCTATCATTGTGCAGCCTGAACCCCACCTACCCTAAATCTGCCTTTGCCCTGTCCTGACTGCTCCCCTGGTACTTAATATTCTGTCTCTCCTCCATCCTGCTTACGCTGTTCTGATTCTAGTGCATTGGAGAACTTAAATTGGCAAGACAAGGCCAGCTGACAGTAGGGTAGATATGACCCAATCATGTTCTTTTCAATTTAGTCCCTTTTCTTGGTAGAGCCAAACCTGCAGAGAGACAAAGACAAATTCCAGGGTGGTCAGGGAGGGAGCTGAGCCGTGGGTGGCACTGGGAACAACTGGGACTTTGGCTGCCAGTTCCAGAAATTTCACAGGATGGTTCTGAAGGCAGCCACCCAAAAGGCCAAGGCAAGCCTTTGGAAGAGGATCAAAAAAACGGGTGATTCTTAAGGTTACCCTGCAATATTGCAATCAAGTTTTCCATGTCCATCAGCCCTACACCTCAAGTGGGTGTGCCAGAGCGGTCTGGCAGCATGAATCCCTGTCTGCAGAGGTCAGATTTATTGACTGAATGCACCGATTGCCATCAGCCATCAAGTTCTCCTGAAGCTGTAATGATTCTCAGCCTCCTTCCACTTGGACCAGTAAACTGGAGCAGCTGAGACACTGTATGCAAACACAGTGCTGTAACTCACTACTAAGTCCCCTGAGGCATCTTGCACCATAATTTATACAGCTCTGAGTACTTTTATATTATATAAAACTGAGAGCTTGAAGAAAAAACAAACCAAATGAAACAAAGCAAATGCAGACAATGAATAGCCTCAAAAATTAAAATAGCCTCAAAACTTGAAAAACCCAAACTGTCCCCATAAATGACTCATATTAAAGAAGCTGCCTCGTTTATTAGGCTAGAAGAATTATAAAAATAAAGACAGTCTTAAAGAAAAAGCAAGCTCTCAGGGGATTCATAGGTTACTCAGTTTTTCTTTTAATTTTAATCTCTTATTACATTTTACACTGTAAAGCCATGTAGCTGCCCCAAGGCAGGGGCTTTCACTACGGTGGTGACAGGGTAGCCTGTTCTTCCTTTCTTTGGGGGTAGGGAATGCACCACAAAGGGCTAGGCATTGCCACCTCCTAACAAGCCTTTTTTTTTAATTTTCCATCCCCTGGTGTTAAAGGCCTCTTTCCCAAGATCTGACACAGAGCAGGTCCCACACCAGGCCCCTGCCAAGATGCTGGGGAAGAGGAAGGTGCAGGACAGGTCACAGAATGACTGAGGATGACAACAGCCTGAGTCATCCCTGCTGAATCCTCTCCTTGTCCACTTCCACACCTCAATGAGCTCACAAGGTTTGGGCAAAGTTAAGATAATTTTTAATGAATAGTAATAGCAAACCCGAATTAGTCTAATAATGCAAGCTAAAACACAAACAAGTCATACTTCTTGCAGATGCACACACTCCCCTGCGGGTCTCTTTATCTGTGCCATTTTCCCCAGTATTTTTCTGCAAACTGAATGGGAGTTTCCTTCTTGGACTAAGAGTCCTCAGTAAACTCTGAGTAATAAATAATAATAATAAATAAATTGCAAAAGTGCTGGAGCAGTCTGCTTAGTCATCTTATTAAGTGTTACCAACACTTTCACAGTGTTGAACAGGCCTTAGTCATACACCCATTCCTGTAAAAGACACAGTTTTCTCATCACTAACCCTCTGCAAAAGTGCCAGAATGTCACGTCTGGAAAGGAACTGCTATGAGCAGAATAAAGAGCTCCCCTCTGACCTTTCCCACTGGCCGGACAGCAATTAAACATTCTGCACTTTGGAAACTTCTTCTCTTAGTGTTGATTTTAACTACGTGACAACATTTCAGCATTTCTGATTGTCGGACTGTTTCTACACCACACTGGCAAAAATGCCGGCAGCTCGGTCCTTGGCTACAAGAAGCGCAAGAGGAAGATGCTGGATATGAGCTGGTGAGGCACTGCAGTTCATTTTTCTACAAAGTGGCTTTTAAAAATGACCAAAAGTTTTTTTCTCATTTTATGCAAAATAGAGGAGACACCATAATGACAAGGTAAAAAAGAAATCAAATGGTAACCATGTAGGGTATAAGTATCCAGGTGCTTTGAAGAGAGGTTTCTGAACTGTTCCTTGAATTTTAGAGATGGAGTCACACGATCATGCTGTATCTGACCAGAAGTGTTAATCAGAACAAACAATAACAGCCTATCACAATGGTAGTAAGTACATAAATATTATTTGACATACTTTTTCAATAACCTTATACGTGCTTTTTAACAAGCCTCCATAACACAGAGAACATATGAGCCCTGCTAGTATATACTGTATGGCAAGGTAGTTAAGAATATATTGCATTTATAAACTATCCGCAACTTTATGAGTCTCTAGCTATAATTTCATCATAGCACAGTAATTGGAAAGTCTGCATAATTTTGGAAGGATATGTGTTTTAGTTAAAAGAACACTATTATTGCTAATTGGATACCAAGCTTACATTGTAAATCAGAGCAAAGTATGGGCTCCTAATTACAAACTTTTTTGAAACAAGCACTGTATGTCTTTACATTATTTTTGGCTAACAAGTGACTTAAATAATCTTAGTGTTACAAAGTCCATAAATCTTTTCTTTAGCTGTGGCTGATGAAATGCTACAGGATAAGAATGTGTGCTCCCAAGGTAAATAGCCGGCTTGGCAGCCTCATCTCCTCCAGTGAATCAAGGTAAAGGGGTATGTAAGTGACTGGCACTGGCAGAGCCCCAAGCAGAAAAGGTAAGAAGTAGAAAGCTGGTATTAACTTATGTAGCATGTTGCAGCTTAACACGTTTTAAACAGGCTGGGCTCACTCTTTGGCATCTGGAGCTAAAATCTTACAGCCGTGTTCTTATGTGGAACGAACTTGTGTATTAGAGTTTTACAACACCAGCAACAAGCTTTTATGAAGTTGTTAAGGTCCTGAATCCAGAGCTGTTATGCAAGGCTATTTTTAAAATTAATTTTTCCAAATAGCTTTTCCTCCACATGCCTTGATTGACTCTTAGCACACCTGTGGCAGCGGGGACAGCACTCACCACTGAGCTGGGCGACAAACACCAAATCAATACGCTCATCGGATGCGATCCTTCATGAATTCTGCTGGGCTGATGCAAAGTGCCAAAAGCCTCAACTTCCTATCAGAGTCTGTAGTGGGCAGAGAACGTTTAACAGAAGGTTGAAGATCCACATGGGATCTGCCTGCTGAGCACACGGGTACCAGGCCATCTACCCCAATCCTGCAGCCAAGGTGCCGGAGGAAGGTGGTTCGTTATTCAGTGTTCAGTTGTTCGCCATGGCCTTAAAGCTGCTTACCCCAATGATGGACAGAGTGAAAAGCCTTGTGCATTAAAAGGCATAAAAAAGAGGCAACGTAAAAAACTGGGCCTCTTTGGAACATGACCCAGGAACATGACCCAGGAAGATCAACAATGCCAAGTCTGAAGCCTATCTTTCAATCTTTCAATCTCTGCCATTGGAAACTCATGCCTATTTTTAAAGTCTGTTCTGAAGACAATAATGTACTACAAATCTCTGGAAATCCTTTTGATTTTTCCTTTTGATTTTCTACGTATGATATATATTTATTAAAAAAAAGTAATGTAGACTCAGCCTTGTTGATGCCGTTCAAGTGTCAGTCTGCATAACATCAAGACAGAGGCCATGTGTTCCAGATTTAAAAGCTGTATTCACTTTTTGATATAGCATTCAGCAAGGACTTACTGTCAGACAAGCCTTCTAATCTATTCAGCATGTTTCCACCTCTTCTTCAGGGAATGGCTGTGGTACATTCTACCAGGTTACCAGTAATGTTGGTGTCTTAACAGCCAGTTGGAGCACAAGAGATCTTTAATAGCCTTGGATAGCCTATAGATCCCATCTAGGCTGAGAAAGTCCCCAAGGTCTTGGAGTTCAGCAGCTCTGCAGGGTATATGTATTTAACCTCTCAATCTGGCCAGGTTATTAAAGTGAGTTCACTGAACTTGATTCCAGAAGAAAAAACAGAAGCGGTGTGCTTGCACTGTTGCAGATGAGTAAGTACGGTTAAGTCCTGTTTTATGACCACCTTAATTCCTTTTCCATAAATTCACTAACCTCAAATCACAACTGTGAATGTCTCTGACAAACAAGACTCGTCTGCATGAAAGCAGAACACTCCAAGCTCCACTTGGCTCGTACCTATTTGTTAATGCAGGACCTAAAATCTATTTCTGTCACAAGTTCAGCCACAATCTTCTCCATCCACCGCAGGGTTAACCCAAGTTCAGTCTTGCAGTGTAGATGACTCAAAACGTATGATTAAAAACACAGTGCTCCAGGCACATTGGCCATGGAAGCTGGCTTGCAGCCTTCTTGCCACCACCAAACAGTAGCATAGCTGTAACCAAACTCTATATATTTAGGATGGTTAGAGATGAACGACAGACAAAAATCAAACTGCAATGCCAGGCAGAGAAATTAAAGATGAGTTTCTCTGTGTTCATTTGAGGACCTTGTTTAGGCTCAAGCCTTTACTATCTACTATCAGTCTTTTAGGATTCTCCTGATAACCAAAGATACCACAATAATACCATTTCTCTCCCAGAATGACTGGCTGAAGTACTACAGTGCGGAAAAAGCTCTCTTACAGAGATTTTCCTCAGTTTCAGGTTGGCAGGTGTTTCCCATTGACTAGGAGAACTCAGAATTGTTCTGGAACAGGGAACAGGTCCTTTGAGTAAAATGCCAACTGGGAACTTTTAACACGGCAGGTGTGGCAGATGCCTTAGACTAAATCATTAGTGTGCGATTGTTAAAGAAGAGAAAAAGGGGACAAAGTCAGATGTGGACATGTAGATTAGATGGGAGAACATGATTCATTCTCCTCTGGATAACTTTAGTTCTTAATCAGAGTCTGCACTAGAGAATTTACCAACTTCAAGCAAGAACAGATACTTATGAAACTAAGCACAACACGTGCTCTTCAGAACCTAGAACAGACAGGGCACATGGAAATGGGAAGCGCAAACCTTAATGTAAGGTAATCTGTAGCCACCTTAAATCAGAGGAGCAGATGGAACTGCTCTCTGAGAAGCTCTTGTCTCAGAAGCAAAGGAAAGATTTACTAAACTGGACAAATAAACCTTTGAATCGAGAGTAGAATTTGTTGTGCTATAAAACATGCTCAGACTCCTACAGGTTGCACCATCCAAACTTCACCTGCAACGTATGTTTTGAAACTTTGGGGTAACCGCATTTTATGTTTTTATTTTTGTTCTGGCATTCTGAAAATCCTGATGTTTCTGTTTAACATTGCTTGCAGTGAATCATTAATTTCAACTGAAACTGGGCCAGATTTTTCACCTAAATCCTTACTTAAACACCTTGAAAAGTAAGCTGATTTTAAAGGTGCTGAGCACTTCACACCTCTGAAAAAATCAGTACTCTTCCTTAGACACCACTTCTCTCTTGTCTCAAGCTGACTGTATATTTTCAGACAACTTGAAATACTTCGCTTTCAAGTAAAAATCTGTGCTCTCTCCCTTAGTGCTCTCTGACACATGATTCACTGGTTCTTTCCTAACAGTTTTTTGGAGGCACAGAAATTATAACATCTTCCTTGTCAGGATGAACACGTTCCTTTTTCTTATCAACCACAACACTAAGGCTAGGTTCCAACTAAATTATCAAAAGAATTGCTTCAAGGCTGGATCAGGTGAAATCAGTGAGCAACCCCACATGCAAAAGAGCGGAGAACTAGCAGGAATTTGTGCAGGATATCCTGAGAGCACTGACCGCTAACTCCGCTTTGAAACAAAGTGAAACAGGCTGCTAAGAGTGCTTTAAAGCCAACTATTAGATTTCCCATGTGCATGTTGTATGCGCATGTTTGAGCCTATCCCCAAGTAACACATGACATTCCCATTAACTTTTGTTAACTTCTACATCAGAGTAAGCCAGAATCTTAAGAAGATTAACCTCTGTTCCTTCTAACTGTTCCTTAATTTTTATTAGAACAATTTTTTAGGGTAGTTTTGCAGGCTTTTTTTTTTCTCCCTTGGATGGATACAGAAACTTCTCTGATGAAAGCTTCAGACTTTTTTAATTAAAAACAAAACAAAACAAAAAAAGCCCCCAAACCCCAACCCTGTAAAATTATTTTCCTTCAAGAAACTGCCAAAACTCTAGGAATCAAATTACAGAACAGAAGCAGACATCACAATTCCGGCTTTACTCTACCTACTCAGGGAACCTGAATGCCTCTCTGAGGTGATGAGTTGATGGGAAACAGCACAATTCTGTACTGAGGAGGGAATTTCTATTTGTATTTAATGATCTTGGTGAAAGCGAAGCTTATGAGCATATGTAATGGATTTCTGTGTTCTTAAAAGCTGGAAAATAATTCTTTTGCCTACTGCTGAATAACTCCTATGCACAAACGTACAGCCATCTAAAAGGAAAACGACCAGGGGTTCCCATCTGTGGTCTGCAAAGTGTTAAGGTTAGGTATCTCCAAGACCGCCGTAAAACATAATTACTAAAAGCTGATCACCGCTGGACATACATTTGCTTTCCAAAAGTCTGCAATTCTACTCAACCATATTTTTTTTTTTCAGAAATCTGCAAACTGAAAACTACTTCAGGGTCAGAGGGCCGGATTTTGGCCTTCTCCTTCACTTATGATACTGTTTCTGCTTTTTAAATTGACAGACATTCTTCATTCATAAGGTCCATTGTTTAAACGGTCATTGACTTCAGGAAAATAAGTCTCTCTTACACTCAATAACTGCTAACCCCATTTATCCAACCAATAAATAATCCGTCACCCTCTCCCTCCTCCTCAACTCCTAGGTTATTATACTGCAACATCTTGGCTCTACGCCTATTTAATCTTGGTAATAATGATCAAAACCAGAGTGCACAGATCTCAGTACCCTGATTAGGATCACCATCCAACTATGCATAATACACGTACTTCATTAGAAAAAGAAGGTTCTGCCAGAGGTTGCCATATTCAATTGGAACTTTTACATTTCTCAGGATTTAATATTATCATCAGCAGTTTAGATCCCGCTGGACTTTCAATGGTAAATGTCAAGTTTATTAGATTTTTCCATTGTTAGAGGCAAATGAGGAAGCGGGATTTTACTTTTTTGCATGAACTTAAGACTGATGACTCTGAAAAGTTATTAGAGAGCAGAAAACGGAGGGTGATTACAGTATAATACCTTCCAAGTGACAAGCCTCTGTTCTTGCTCCAACAAATAAGAAATGTTGGTGAGGCTTCATGGTCACATGCACTAAAAAAATAGGATAGTCCAAATTGGGTGATGTCTGCGTGGAGGGTTTTGCAGAATACATTGAAGAGTCCACTCACAGAGGACATGACTCAATTCCCATCTGTGACAGTGGCCAGACATCTGCTGACCAAAATTGTACAGGCTAAAGGTTTCATTTGTCAGTCTCATGCTATAAATAACCAGTCTCCAGTCTAAGTGTACAGCCCAGTTTACCCTGGCAAGGAGAAGATGGCATACTGATTTACACAATCCAACTACTACCACCATGTCCTGCACTCTGATGTGCAACAACAGTTAGTGTTTAAACAATAATCCCCAAGGTTTGGTCCCAAAACAGTAGATAAACAAAGGATTCACAGTAGCTACGTTGCTTACATTTTAAAGTAAATTTTATTTTCCAATATATGTGGGAAAGTCAGGAATTAGTTTGGTTTCACTGCACACTTACTGGAGGATTCCTCAACAGATGGTGATGTTGTCCACTAGCAGACTCGTTTCTTCCACTGATGTGCTGCTACATAAAAAAAAATTTAAGACCTGAGGGGTTAAATGTGATTGTTTAAGGGGGAAAATGTAAAGATATAATTTGAAATAATGCTTTTGCCACGGCTCTACCTTAAGTAGATTAAAGTTGTCGTAGAGTCTTACCCTTTTTTGCAGGGAGTCGGTGTCAGTGAGGCTCAGAGCATGGACAGAAATACCGAACCTCCAGCCTTGCTGTGGATGACTTGAGATACCCAGGTTTGTGCTGATGTGTCTCTAAGTCATGGCCACTTTATGAAAAGAACCATTTTCCTTACCTTCCTTCAATAGGTTACCCTAATGAAAGCAAACTGCCTTTCCTGAAACACCTAGGTTTGCAAGAGAGAAAGACATCTGTATAAAGAGAAAATTCCAGGCAAATTTGACAGAGGATTGTTGGTTGTAAACATATTAAGTTCCTGCTTGTTTTTCGGAGAGTCGGCAGCTGAGTAGTGAGAGACTGAAGAAAAGACCTCAGTAGGAGACTATTTACTAGACATCAGAGAATCTTCACAGACACTCAGCTTTGAGACAACCAAAGGAACACAGGCTTAATTAACTCTTCTGTTCTCTGACTTGTTTTGAGGTTAACTAATTTATCTCCTCTACAGAATGCTAAAGAATTCCTTACTGTAAAAATGCCTATGGTATAGGATGATATTTTACAAAGTGTTTCTATCTACTGTCTCTGCCCATAAAAGACGTCAAGCCCCTTTGTCCAGCACAGACAATGGCTGGGGGCTGGGCAGGAACTGAGGAAAGAGGGATTTGCCTGTGCACATGGGTTAAAAGACATTTAATGAATCACAGAAAATAATAGCTTTACACAGTAAAAGCATCCCTCTCCCTGCTTCTCTCCCCCTGCTTTTCCACATAAATTATGTGAACATATCATCAAAACATGATGATTTTTATTTTCATAAATGGGGCCATATGTCAGTTAAAACAGAAAATGTGTGCTGAACTGTGATGTGGGTTACATGATACACTTTAATTGGATGTCACTTTAATGTAAACAGCTTTACATAAAACTCAGCCTAAAAGAAAACTTTTTAAAATTGTCAAATATTAGTTGCTAAAACAACTTGATGTTGCATGTGTCTTTCACATTGTCTAGTCAGTCAAAAGATACCCTTCACGAAGGGGCTAGATTCTGATCTCAATTGCACCAGAGCAGTCATAGAGACTTTGCTAGATGTCCTTAGAATAGGGAGGCAGGGACAAAAGACTTTTTTTGCATAAACAATTTTGCCTAAATTTTCCAGGTACGATTTTTTTTTTTCTTTTGCAAATGTTATTTTTTTCATCTAAACATTTAACAGGTGCAGTTTGCTTGTGGTCAGGTCTGTATGCCAACATCCCTTTTTGCAGTGGGAGAAATCTTAATCTGAAAAAAACTCCAAACAAATGCAAAAAGTACATGCACACTCTTATATAGGCAAAACAATCAACTTTCCTTCATACAACACACAACTCCAGGTACCCTCATGGAAACAACATCCATAAACAACTTGGTACCGCAATAATGAACAGCTGAAAATAATGAGATTTAAAAAAAAATATTAAAGCAGCTTTGGTAATGCTGATAAAACACCAACCACTTACTTCTACTGGGAAACATTAACAAGTCAGTATTTTCTAGCAGATACCACAGGGTTACCACAGTCATGTTCTATGTATAAACATGGGGGAAAGCAGTCACATCTCACCTGCTGCTCTGCGGTAGCTGCTGGCAAAGGCTTATTCTTTGATGTCACTGTGCTCTAGTATCACAGCAATGCTCAGAATGGGGCCTTTGCAATGATACTGCCAAGTTGAATTTCAAGAAACAGCCAATTCTTACTGCCTTGTAATAACCCCCTCGTATTTTAATATCAGATATACAGCTGGATAGCACTTGCTTCCTTTTAAAAATACTTAAACAAGTCAAACAAAATTGCTGACATCAATCCCTATTCGCAGTAAACCACTGATGGGTTTATCAAACATCTTTGATTTCTTTTAGCGATTAATCAGACCTTCAGGCACATACTGCTATGTATACACCCTCTAATCTTAAATGTTACTCCTAACACTTAAGGCAGAATGCCATAGCATTGTTAGAAGCATCCCTTATAAGCTACCCCACCAGAATCCAAGATCTACTTAGTAGGAAAAATAACAGTTATCATTCCTTAATCTGCATCTTTCTACAGTAAGCCCAATGCATTTCAGAGCCACGGCAGAAGCCTCCATGATGCCATCTTAGGCCTAGACTTCTCTTAAAACAAAAGAAGTTGCATGCTTTCTCTGAGAACCATCTAACACATTTTGGAAATACGTCTAGACCACCAACAAAGCTGTTGGAGAAAAAGAGGAGCGGCGTTATATTACAAAGCTTTTCCTTACAGTTCCTGTTACTAGTTATTGGACATCATTATGGCTTTTATAACGATGGCAGTGTAAATCAGCAGGCGAAGGCTGAATAGAACGTTCTATCCTTGTCTCCCGATGAAAATTCCTGTCCAAAGAAGGGATAAAATAATAAATTTGTTTTAAAGAATCACTTTTTTTCCTCGGGTTTATTTTAGTTTAATTTAGCAGAATGCATAAAAGAAGGATTTTAAAAAATCCATAAAGCCAAGAAAACCACAAAATCCCCTTAAAAAATGAGATTTATGTTCAAGTTTGCAATGGCATAAACAGGCATTACAAACATCATCTCTGTTCCAATCAGAGCAATAAAAATTGTCTTACAAATTATAAGGCTATAAAAATTGAAGACGACTGTTTCTGCAGTCCAGTTGGCTGGTGCTAACTTCAGTATTTGGTGTTCAAATGTAAACAGCACTGCTGATCCCTCTCGTGTTGCCTCTCATGACGTATATAAGGAGGAAGCATGTCCATGCGGCTGCTTCCTCAAACTGTAAAGCACTTGAGCTGACCCCATATGCAATGCCAGGGGACAGAAACAATCGGAAAAATGCTTCCAAAGCCATGTGCCTTTTGCACCAGCTGGTACTTAAGGGAAACTTACCTCATCACAAAGAAAATTACTGTTTTAAAGCATCATTTTGCACATTAAGATCTGATGAGATGGAAATTGTCTCCAACCACATATTGTGCAATGAAAAAAAATATACTGAAGTGGACACCCACTATCTCAGCTCGTAATCTACCAAAAAAAGGCATAACTTGTATAATATAGCTGCTATAGCTGCAACAACACAAACAGAAAAATCCAAACCATAATGGCTTTTATGCCTCGTATTGGGAAGACTTTGGATCTGCTGAGAAGGCAATGACAGTCCTGCACCCCCAGTGTACCCCATCTGTTCCACCCAAGCATGTCTATATGTCAAGGACAGGCTGGATGGGGCTTTGAGCAACCTGGTCTAGTGGGAATTGTCCCTGCCCATGGCAGGGGGGTTGGAACTCAATGATCTTTACGGTCCCTTCCAACTCTAGCCATTCTATGATTCTATGTATAATCTGCAGTACGGCCCAGCTGTGGGTGCAGCGTCACACTGCCCTTTCTTCCACCTCCCATCCCGCCCATAAATCAGATGGATTATTTAAACAAAAGCCTATTTACACCAGCAGAATATAAATCCCGTGCATAAATGCTCACTGGGGGTGGGCACTGCCTCGAGCAAAGTCTCACCAGAGATGGCTTTTGGACACAATATTTATCCCAGACTCCCAAAGCCTGCAGCGCTCATCCCCACCCGGGGTCTGTCCCAGTGGTGGTACCGCGGTTCCTAAATGGGAAGGCATTTTGTCTTTCTCCCTTTGGCATGGCCTTGGCAGGCCATAACCCTGTGATTCTTGTATATACCTTTTCAGTTAGGCAGTAAGATCCAGCATCACACCGTCAGCAACGATGAGGGATGTAAATTCCTCTCAAAATGAGCCTTAGGGCCCAGTTCTGCCGTAGTTCCCATGAAAGCTTAGTTCAGACCTTGCAAAATCAGCTCCTTACAGTTATCTCAGAAGTACAGGAGAAAACAATATGTACCGGACCTACGGCTATTCACTCCCTGCCTCCTGCATTCATCTGTGGTGCACAGAAGAGAATGAGCACATTAAGCTGTTAAACTTGCCTGGCAGCAGGTGAATGATTTCACTGTGACCTGGGAACGTGTTTTGCTCAGGTGGTGGGATTTTCTATGTAAACCGTGATCCTTGTTGAGGGAACACATATACCTTTGCTTTCTCCAAGAACCAGGCTGGTAAAGGTGGGTAGAGGGAGTATGCACACATATGTATATACTTACACATACGTATATATATATGTGCTTTAAAACAGGCCCAGAATGAAATACAGTTGCCTAATGCAATTACTAAATTTTATCTCCATTATCCATTATAGCAGCGCTGCCAATCTACCACCAGGCATTCCACCTTTCATATAGAATTCGGTAAACATTTCAATCCAAATCTAAGACCCGTAGCCAAGGTATCAGTAACAGTGACATATTATGAAACTTTCCTTCCCTTTCCCCCTCCCCTTCCACCCCAGTAATAACTGTCAGGCGATCCTGGCAATTTCACAAGCATAGCAATGATTCAGCTGGCAGATTTCAGTGGATTATTGTGGCCAATTTGGAAAAACACTCTAATAAGCATTACTTTCCAGAAACCAATATAAATCTGGAAGAGGGGATTATTAAACCCAGGGAAACTATAACAAAAGACATTAATTGCATTTTTGGAAGGACCTTTTGAATTAAATTATTACCTGCTAGTTTATAAGGCAAATATATAGATAAAAACCACTACCGTGACAAGAATTTATTTATATTGGCCATATATACTGTAGGAAATTTATATATAAATATAATTTACACACAAAGACTATGCTTATTTATGGCATTATATAAGCAATACATTTTGTTATACGTCTATATGTATATATTCAGACAATTAGGATTAAGTTATTTACTCTCACATACACACATATGCACACAAGTGATGGTAAGTAAAACAAAAGATCAAAGGTAGGAAGTGATCACAATGAATTACAAGCCATCTGCTTGCGTATTTGTAAGTATATTTTAAGGTTTCTAGATAGCCTTACAACAGAATACAGCATTTTCTTAAACTGAGTCTACAGGACCTGGAAAGATTTTCCTAACTTGCTTCTCATTTGCTGCTTATGTGTAATATTTAAAAATCACTGGCCCGCTCCAAAATCTGTACATGAAGAGTTTTCTCTTGACATCAGTAAATGGTGGACCAGGCCATTAATATAGAAAGATTAATCACTGCCTCGAACGTTTGTGTCTTTGGGGATTGTGTGAGAAGAACGATGGAACAACCACAAGCCATTTTGGAAGTTCAAACACTAGATGACTCAAGGATTCATCCCACAGTTGAATAACAGTTTTGAAAACAAAATAATGTATTCTTACAATAATATGATGTAACCTCTGATTTTCTTATTTTCCCTGTTGTGAGACTGTTCGCTTGTATACGTGTTATTCTCATTTTGTCTGCGTTCTCCTTCTATTTATCTTTCCAAACACATCATGAGCAGCTTTGGAAGTAAAGTCCCCTTCACAGTGAACTTCATTCTTGTTGGAGCCAGTGCTCTAGAAGGCTTAATAAGGCAGCAGGAAGGTAGTGCGATGTGCAAATATTTAGATAGCACAGATCATATAGCCCACATAATGACTAAAACTGGTCACAAAGACTGCATTTATTTTGATAACTCAAAAAAAAAAAAAAAAAAAAAAAAGAGCTATGATTTTACACTCCATTATTATTAATGAATAGGCCCGGAACAAACACGGGAAGCCAAGCTCCAAAATAACTAAGGCATAGGACACTGCTGCTGAAACCCAAAGTGTCCACCAAAGAGGTAATGAGATCAGAAATATCCAAACAGAACACCCACAGGGACTGCGGCTGAGCCACAGGACTCCCACACAGCTACCTTGTGCCTTCCTGGAGGGGAAATAGAGCTTGTGTCTCGAACCTGAACACATTCAGCACTTCTCCTGTGCCAAACACCAGCCCCGTCTACCCTGTCTCTGGTCTTTCCAAGTCTGCATCCTATTACCACAGCGGTCTGAGAAACCTCTAAGCTTCTATAAATGCAAGTGCTCTTCACAGGTCCTTTCCTGTTCTCAACCAGCTCCCTCCAGAGAGTGACCACTACAAAAAACAAGTGAAAAAGGGGTATTTGAACCTTCTGCTGACCTTGGCAGTTGACAAGGTCTCCCCCTACCAGCACAGGGATGAGATTGCCCTTCACAGATGCTCACTTGCTCACGGTGCTGTGGCCTCCTGGCAGGCCTGACTTTGACACCATCAGGAGTGTGTTGAAAGGGATAAAACTAACACTGTAGGCTAAACACCACTATCAGCTGTTGGTTTTATTAATTTCTGAATGAACTGATACACTGTGCCAATAAATAAAGAATGGTCCTTTTTCCAC
Organism: Pedionomus torquatus; assembly: GCA_013398155.1. Lineage (NCBI taxonomy): Eukaryota > Metazoa > Chordata > Aves > Charadriiformes > Pedionomidae > Pedionomus > Pedionomus torquatus. The sequence goes on from VZRU01001682.1 coordinate 424,037, forward strand.
TAATCCCTACATTCATTTTTTGTTTCCTGGATATCCCAAGACCAAAAATTAAAACAATTAAAACAATATGCTAAAGTTAAAATTCTGCACCCACCATGAAACAGAGAGGGCTAGATTTACAAAGGAAGGAAGAATAAAGGAGTTGTCTCCCTTTCTTCTCTTTTTAGCACTGCATATTGATACATTCAAGTAAGACATTCCCCCTCCAACCCTTCCAGTCCCCAAAAGGCAGCCAGGCACAAGTTGTTTGCTTAATTTGACAAACACTGGGCATTCAGTGGGATATGAGTAGCCGTAACAAAAGGCTCCAATGTCCTATACTGTTTTGCCTTACACATCACTGTAACGTGCAATTACCATAGAATTCACTTAGCAAACAAAGTTTGTGGATGATTCACGTTGCATATTTTTCCCTAAACCTGAGCTAAAAACTTCAAAGCCTCCCAAACTGAATCACCAAACTGAATGCCCCTGTTTTCAAGCACGTGAAGCAACTTCGGGGGAGCAGCATCCAAAAGTATACAACGGAGCGGTGCACAGTACAGCAAAGCCCAGGGAAAGTCATCCACCTCTGCAGTAGAAGCACTCAACGTCTTGTGAACTGGGGTTTGATTATTAAGCTTGTATCATTCCAGCCCTGGCTGTGCTCCCGCTTGTTTGTGGTCATTGGGAATTTTGCCCCTGCTCTCAGCACAGCTGAAATTTGCCTTTAGGAATTGGCAGAGGCCTCGAGTTTGCAGCTGGGAAGGCTCCACACAGGTGCACAAAGGATGCAGACCCTGCTTCGTCTGGCAAGCCCACGGCTGAGGGACACGACGGGGAAACAGAGGTGTCTCTCCTCCTCCCAGCTTGCACACTCGCTGGCTGCTCGAGAGCAGACAACCCAATGCAAAGTGCAGCTGGGGAGAGCAGCGTTAGCTACAATCCCACCTACGAGTCGCATTGGCCACTTTACAGCTGCTCCAGTGCATCCAACCACAGAGGGCTGCCTTTTCATCTGCAGATATTTTTAAATATTTAGCAGAATAATCAGCCTCTTTGCTCTCAGCCCTTCCCACCAACCTCTCTTCCCCTCACATAAGCCAAACAACTTGATAACTAAATGATGTGTCTATTATTTCTCTAATAACATTGTGAAACATTTATCAAAATTTATCAAAACCAGACCCGGGTCATGAATAAAGCCACTGTACGCTGATAAATGTTGTAAAGAACAGGGAATCAGGATATAAAGGCTCAATTTCTTCATCTTTCATAGTCTAAAACTGGCTGCAATCACTCCTGGAAATTAGACAGTCCAGCTACGGTTGTTTACAAGTAACTGTATTTAAGCTGCATTTGCCAGCATGCTATATTTATCATGTTCTTAAGTTCCATGTTCATTTACCATGTTCACTGGTGTCTTGGCATGGAGGGATAGAGAGTCAAAACAATGACACTTTCAGTGCAACACTGCAATCAAAAGCATTCAATTTAATATACAGGTTTGATAGTTTGTTTTGTCTAAGGTGGCTATTTTGCACACTGGGTTTTTCTGCTTGAAATGATTCCTGGGCAAAGCACCATAGATTTAGGATGATACACTGCCATGTTTTTAAGGAAAATATGGTTTTGTTTAGGCTACAATTAGATGCTTTCACAATTTGTCTCTGGCAAACTGAGACTGAAAACTCCAGAGTCAATTTGTTTAGTGTGAACTGAAGTAACATCTATCTTAGTAAAGAAACTTCTACAACAAAAGAGCCTTCATCATAGCAAGACCTAGGAGTTTTCCTTCTAAAAATGTAAGGCTGCCATGCAATACTTAACGCACACCAATTCACAGGGCTACGAGCCATGTATTGTTTGGAAGCCATGGGGGTAAATCAAATTATCATGAGTGACACTAATGATCCCATACTTGCCTGAACATAATGCACGTTATATAGTCTTGCCTTTAGGGACTATTTTTTTATATATATAATTGGTATAAATGGCTCACTCCCTCTCTTTTGTTGATTTTACAAAGAAATGCACTTGGGTACAGAGTCTGCCTTTCCCAGGTTAATTATGTGAGCCAAACTGGCCGTGCCTATCACGTGAGAAGTCCCCAGGTGATGCCTTGGAAAGACCCGAGAGCAATAAATGGAGTAGCGTATCATAAAATGCATATGACTACCCTCTACTGGATGGAGCTAGAGCAGCTGAGATGTGTCAGTGGATTCCCAAAGCCATGCTTTCATAGATGTCCTTCCACGCTGACTGGGATGGGTTTGGGTTTTCACCAGAAAACCCAAGAAGTGGATTTAAATTGGAAGTGGATCTAAATGCAGTTGTCAAAAGGGGTTCCTGGGCGATCAGAGTATACTGTTCTTGGACAAAGCAAAGCATTTCTGCTAAGTGCAGGTCAATTATAAACACAACATACAAAAAAGCAAAGGCTATATAATGGAAGAAGACAACCATCACAGACTTTCAAAAATCCAAATGGTTTCTTTGCTTTGCACTTTTCTTTCCCAGCAAAATCAGGCCAGATCCCAGCTGGTAAAAACTGGCAAATTTCCATTAGCCTGTGGGTCATTAACTCTGAAAAAAAGGGCAGTTTCAAAACCAGTTTTGTGTATAGTGTTAGTTTCTGTCAGCGTTGCTATAAACAATCGAAATTGAAAGTATTTGGGATGACTACAATACCCATTTCTTTCTCTTGCCATTCAGAGAAGTGTTCCAGCACAGATTTTCCTAAAACAATTTGCACGTATCAGAGCCTGTATCTGACAAGCTGAAACATTCTAAACAACCTTAATATACCTTCTAAGTTTGCACTGCTGGTGTTACACAAAGACAGTCCTCTGTTGTCCACCTGCAACCATTAGACAAATTCTTAATGGGAGTGTTTTCACATGCTAAAGGAACAACTCATTTCAAAAGGGCTGGTGCAAATACTAAGAGCAAAGAAAGATTTGGTGTGCTCTGCGCTTCCTGATCAGCAAATGCCTTTGCAAGGAATCTCGATCCATGCCAAATGTAAATCAGGAAGGCAGCATTATCACGCTTTTCATTATCTTCCTTTTCTGCCATGTCTACCGTGCTCAATTTTGCCAAAAAATTTACAAACATAAGCCATGGTACAGATTTAGCAGAGGAGATGTCTAGAAAGGAGCTGGCTTCTTTCCTTCTCCCCAGGTTTCACTTCGCATCCTCTGATTGTGGTCCCATATTTGTGCAGCTCCCACACCCCCCCCTGTAGCTGTGCCCTTCACCCTTCCCCAGTCAAACACAGACCAGTCCCCGGGGCTTTGGGTCATGGAGCAATGCACATCAAATAACCTCAACCCAAAACTTGAATTTCCTGCATTTTGAGGAAGTTGGACCAGGCATCTGCAGGTGAAGCTGATGTGTTCAACAGTCTTTATGTGCCCAATTGCACAGCAGAAATAAAATATCCATACGTCATGGCACAGTCATTTCTGGCACAATGGTCTACGTGGCACATTAGCATTCACTGGAATCAATAGCGAAGCTTTCATGGTGAGGAGAAACTTTTTGTTCTATAAAGGTCAAATCTGGTAAGGGCAAAGCAAAACAAAGGGTATCTTTCTTGGCAAACTGACTGCTCCAGCCAGTGATCCCTGATTTCACACCTGCCAGCATGCAAAGCAAGCACGTTTGTGAAATGGACTGAGAACAGCAGGGCCCACACCTCAGGCGATGCTGAGCACCATCTCTCTGCATGGTGAATACCCACAGCAACATAAGAAGGACAAAATATACAAATACTATCTTAAGAGTGCAGCCATCTGAAGGCTTAAACTATACTCCTGTGCCTGTTAATGCAGTTCCTTCTCTTATGCCTAATGATGCAATCCATCTTCACAAAGTGGGCAGAAATGAGGAATAAGACAGTTTAAATCCAAAAATTATTCTCTACAATGTATTTTCCAGTTTTTCAGACAGTCTTGCTTATGTTATTCATATAGTTGGGCATCTTCTATTTCCACTACAAAATTATTCCACTCTAAAATATACCTCATTTTTAGGAAACTTTTACTGGAAGATTAACTTTAAATTTCCCTTTGCTTGATTGTGCCTGATACTTATTCTCTCTTCTAAACAATCCCTCCTTTTCCTTGTTCTCCCCAGCCCTTGTTTAATTCCTTTAACCTTTCCTTAAAAGACAGTTTCTCTGTCCCCTTAACTGTTTATTAATTTCCCATCCTTTAGGCAAGCGCCAAAGATGCTAAAATGAGAAATGGATGCTTGCCATAAAGGAACAGAACTCCGGTAACTCCAAAGCAGTTGAAATCATGAGAACTTGCAGGCCATTACCCCATTATGTGAATGGTATTTTTACAGCACTAGAAATGAAGTAATGCAGCTACAAATATTCATGTTTTAAACGTGCTGCCATTCTAGTTGCCCAGCTACAAGTTGCCTGAGAAGTACTGATGGAAGGTAAGGGATATCACAGTCCACAGTTAAGAACACTTATGCCTTGCAAAGGTTCCTTCCATTCTGATCCCTTCAACTTTGCTCAGTGTTAAAAAAATCCTTCCTTTAAAAAGTCCTTAGACTTCAGATTTCAGTATCTACCTGTGAGGAGAGATGACACAGAATCCCCTACCTGGTCTTTTCTGTGATGGTCACTCTGTACCTCTGATACCTCTCCCTCTCAATTCAGCAAAGTATCTCCACACCTGGAAGTATTTCTGAAAGTCTCCTTTCAAAATCTGAATAAAAACAGTCATTGATCATCCGAGATAACTTTGGCATAATTTCAGCCCAGAAGATTTATACAAGAGAAGGTTTGCCAATCTGAAGAGTAAAACATGCTATTTAGCAGCTCCCTGGCTAAAAGACACTGACAAAGCTCGTGTGCTCTGTGCATCCAATGCATATGTCTGGTGTCTGTGCATTTGTTGTCATCTTTTCACTCCTTGGCCTTGGAAGATAAACCTCAAGCTAAAATTATTCAGTTAGACCAGAGCATTGTAAATAGTGAACTCTCAGATCACCACGACCATGCAATTAAAAATGTCATTATGTTTGAGGATATGCAGGAAGATAAAAGCCTGTGAATAACTGTGATACTTTTAAATATTTTCACATAATCTGCTTTTTTTCTGCTCTCCCTCTGTCTTGTCTGAGGAGTCAATTTATTGCATGGAGGCAAGTGGGCAACGTCTCAAGCATTAGATGTGGTTTTGCTGAGAGCACCCCACACTGAGTCAGGTCTACTGCTGTTTTTCTGTGAGTGCAAGCAAGTATCAGAAGGTAAATCTCTTGCCAGATCCTTTCTCCCTGCAGTACTTGAATGTATTTTCAGGCATCACGACTTGTGCCATTCCAGGAGCAGCCCCCTGGGCCTTGTTTGACATGGAGACAGTGTGCTTGAGATCTACAGGGAACCGGGTTGAGACTGTATCTCTTTATAAGGGAAAGCAAAGCAATTCCTACAGCCGGCCAGCTCCTGCACAAAGGCAGAAAAATGCGGTTGTACTCATTTTGAAATCAGTGGGGAAAAGAGCGGGATTTGTTTCACATGACTTTGAAACATTCTGATTTACAAGTCATAATGTTGACGATACACCTTTCTTGAGGGCACAGGCCCTGTTCTGTGCCTCTGGGTGCACTGAAGCGATTATTTTAAGGTGACATGATGTCTAGGTTCACAGAGGCTGGGCTCAGCGACCCAGATGGCCCAACCAGTTTTGCCTTTTTTCCTTTTTGTAATACTCCATCTTCCTCACCCTCTCGCTGAAACAGAGTGAAATCATATCAACATGGACACAGCAGATTAGCTTTACAAGGTTCCCACCGGTTTGACATTCATCAGCTTTCCAATCTAACAGTAACACAATACCCTTTACAAGTACATGCTGAAGCAGCGTGCTCTTAGACCGAGTCCAAGGGCTGCAGGTTAAACTGATAGCCAGGTCCCACATTCTACCAGCTGCTGACTGACTGACGTTATTTCTGACATTCCCAGGGCCTGGCAGCCCTCCATGCAAGGGTTAAAGGAAAGTTGTAAGCAACGGTTCTAAAACACTTGGAAGAATCTCCCTGAATCAAAACCATTTCATAAAAGGCTCTCTGCCAGGCAATAAAATATTTTTGATGGACTCTTATTTTATCATTACCCATGTAAGAAAAATGTATTGCAAGAATCCCAACACAATTCAGGGAAGTAATCATTTGCAGATTTAGTAGGCATTCTCAATTGGCAAAAATGAAAGATTTATTGTAGGGATGATGAAACAAAGAGCAGTTGTGCAAACTTTACTGAGCTGGATTATGAGAACATGCTTTTTCCATTTCCCACTTTTAAATGCCTTGGATGCAGTTTCAAAAGAAAGATCAAGATCAATTATTTAACACTGCAGCTACACTGCACCTGAGTGTAGGATCTCTTCACACATATGTTATCTGTACACAACAATAAAAGAAGGAGATGGAGGGAAGACACTACCATAGACAACAAAAGCAGACTTCAAAATAAAACTCATATTGCCCCTCGATTCCACAATCAGCTCAGGGATGTAAAGTCAGGCAATGACAAATGACTGTGATGTCCATGCACAGCTATTTGAAATGAAGCCCCTTTCAACTTAACCAGAAAATACAGGTCTCAGGGCACTGAATACTCTACCACAGCAACAGTTTGTTTGAAAGCCACTGTAGAGTTGAACTGTCTTGCATACCCTGATTCACATGAATTATGCTCTGAAGTTGAAGGGACTTTCTGGTCAACAAAGGTGCATCACACTGACTTCAAGAAATAGGTGGAAGAGGAAACACTGTAGGAAAAAGAGAGGTCTTTTTCTTGCCTTTTCTACCAGGCACTCAGTGTGTGACTTTTGGCAGTTTGTGGCTGAGCCATTCTGGGCACAAGTACCCTGGTGTAAATTCAGAGTTTCTTTACAATTATACCAGTGTAAACAGCAACAGAAAATTTGCCTTAGTTCAACCGTATCTGGAACTTGGGCACAAGAAATGCCATAGGCTGGCAGAAGTTTGAAAGGGCTTTCAGATTCTCAGCAGAAGGAACCATTAGAGATGCAAAATAGCATTATGGATACTTTATATTACTGGCCTCACTCCCTCACTGTGTTTATTCACCCTCACTGTGCACCAGAGAGATTTATTTCATTGTACTTGTGGGGAAATGGAGATCTAAGGTCAAAATTTCCAGAAGCACTCATGAAATTTCAGTAACTTGGTTACACACTGTCTGGTCTGAGAGACTTCAGAGGTGTGCTATTAGAGCACAGGGCACCTCCAAAATAAAGCTATCTAAAGCTAGGGTCTGCTTTTGAAAATTGTGTTCAATGCAAGTTGTCAGATGCCAAAAGGTCAAGTTTTGATATATTTAGTTTAAATAGCACATTATGTTTTTACTAGGCCTGCTGGACTTGCTAAAGAAGTGAGTGAAGGTTTCAGAACCTGGCCCATCGTGAAGCCCAAGCCGATATAAACACCCTGAGCTGCGGAATGATGGCTTTTTATTTCTCATCCGATTGTTAAAGGCTAACTGTTGCTGGTTTGCCCCGAAGTAACAAACAAATGCACCACATTTAGAATGGAGATCCAACTGCATAAATGACTGTATAAAGTTTTAATGTGCACTAAATTCCTCTTTCTCCCCTGAGACTACACTATACAGCCTCTGTGCTGCCTGCAAATGCAGATTAACATTTTTATTAAATGACATGTTTCACTAATATAGAGTATTAAAATGTATTGGCCTAATAAGAAACATTAATGAGTATATCGTTGGCACAGTTTTTAAACAATATTCAATTTTACTGCTTTTTAATTTGACCAAGCCTTCTGCCAGGTGATTGCAACTATTTTTCCTTCTTGAGGTTAATCGCTGTTTGGAAAGGCTAAATCACTGAGGGTTCAGAACAACTCCATGCCATTTTTAATAACCCCCACAGAACACATCTATAGAAATAAAACAAAGCCAAGCACTTAACCTCAAGAACACAATCACAAAGACTTTGTTTAAAATTTTAGAACTTCCAAGCTCTCCACCTAAATTACAAGATTAATAATATTCAGACGCAGTGTTTTTTAAAAATGAAATGTCAGGAGAAAAAAAAAATCTTCTCTCGTCGCTCCTTGATATTAGGTAACTGCAAACTGCTTTCAAATCACTGAACGGTAGCTTCTTTCCCAGTTCTTCTGGAGAAAACCCACCCTGCCAAAATGATGCTGGACCCTGCAGAATTATAGTTTTAGGATCCAACTGCTGGACACATCTTTGAGGTACTCTTGAGGTGTATTAAGACATTCCTACGGGAAGCAGGTAGTCCCCAATTCTATTTACTGCTCTGTAAAACTTATAACTAGAATGGAGAATGCATCTGACTAGCTGAGGGTGTATCACTTCTTTTTTACTACTGTGCAGATTCATAGACTGAAACTGATGGATAATTCACTCCCAGACAGGATGCATAGTGTGAAAGAAATCTTGTCACACTTTTGCTACATGGGGAAATGGTGAGGTACAGAAATCCTGAAGAGTTATTGCAAATTCAGCGCTCAGAGGCTGGAAAGCCTTCCCTTTTTTGCGTCTTCAGATGTATTTATTTGATAGAATTCATTGATCTGCATGGCAAAGAAAGTGATCTTGTGGTGCAGCTGGAATGAATTGGGAGTTAAGTCTTCAAGAGGTGATGCCCCATGAGAGGTTTCCAGGTCTGTGCTGAGACTGGGGTTTGAATAAATCTACACGTGGAGTATCATCCAGAGCCAGGCCACAGCAGTGCTGGAAATAATTCTGAGTGTCTTAAAATGAGAAAGAAACACTACTTACTGAGTTTTGTGGGACAAGAGGATAAAGATAAAATCATGGTATCGAAATGTCATTTTTGTGTGCAAACTGGGCAAAAGGAAAGGAGCCTAGAAGAAACTTTCCAAAAAGACCTGGGAGACATGCCTAGAAGTTTGTCTGGCAGCCAGACATCGTAGGTCACAACTAATAAATTTCACTTTTCTAAGCTGGGCATACTTTAGCCTATATAATTTGACAATGAACATGAATGACTGCTCAGTGTGGAGGAGTTCTGATACAACTACCTATTCTATGTACCACAACAGTGCCAAGCAGCACAGTCACTGTGGAGAACCATTTTTAATACAAAACTGTTCCCTTCCTTTAAGATGTTCCCTGTCAATCAGACCATTATCAGGTATTTTTCAAAAGCTCGGGGTGTTTAGGATTCTGATAAATATCTGCTGCTTTGTAGAAAAGTGGATAATTTTCCTCCTACTCAAGTCATGTCACAGTTGGAATTGTGGTAAAAAAGTATGTATTTCAGTAGCCAAATCAAAATGCTTAAGAATGAAGAGACATCAATCCAGGATGAGCTGAAATATAATTGTTTGGGGGACAGCACTAACAAAATAAAAACATTGAATAAATCAAATGGGGAGAGCTTTTAAGCAACCCCCCCCCAAAAAAATCTCCGTTTACCACTTACTCATTCAGAAACAGAAAATAAAAAAAGATGGGTTAAGATACAGAAACATTTCAGTATTTCCAAAACAGTACATTGTTTAGAAAATGTCAATAGTTACAAAAACCTCCAGTCCTGTTCCCTGTCCCCTCATCATTTTGTTTTCCAAACTGAAGGTGACCCAGAATCACTAATGGTTTTCTTCTCCAAGCTCTGTTTTACAATGATACTGATTTGAAAAAAACTGGCATAGAATACCTAGTAAAATGTCTAATGTGGAAATTAATAACCCCCCTTGTGTCACAAGGCTATCTGCTCCCTAAACCACTATCTGCTTAGTCCTACCACCTTACCTTCAGTAGATACTAAGTATTATTAGTGAATATTATCCAACACTGCGAGAAGTGTAATACTAACAATTAATTACTTTATATCCTACAGCGGTGAGTTTCATAGGGTGAATACCCACTGCGTTGTGATGATATTACAGTTACTATCCTGCTTACTTGAATACTTATAAGACTGAATGAACAGCAATATCTACACAGAGTGACCAGCTCTGTATAAATATGCCAGGAAAACTTCAGGATAATTATGCTTTAAACAGATCCCAAATTACTTAATAATTTATCAAGTCAAATGAAATAAAACTGCAAGGAATTAAATGCTCTTGTAGGATGAAAAAGTATGTATTTGAAAGCCCCCTCCATGGAAGTTCCATGTCATACCTCTACCTACCATCCTCCATTTATCAGAGCTCTTCAGTGTCTTGTATAACATTTTTAAGGCACACAAGTGAACTTGAAAACCATTCTGGTTGCTGGCAGCAACAGTTGGAATTTATTTCATTTGTATTTATTTAGATTTATGCAAAGAAAAAAAAACCCTGAGAGTATGCCAGCCAGAACTAACCCATACCAAACTGCTGGAAAATAACAAAAAATGCAACCAGCCTTGCATGGTCAGTGCAGAATTCCATCTGGTCCAGCGTCCTACATCTTTTTCTATCAACCTGGTAAAGCAGATGCACCTCACAGAATGTCCTAAAGTTAGCAATCCCAGGACCAAATTGGGAATCTGATAATCCATCGGGAAAAAACGCAGCAGTTACTCCCACTGCAGCTCAGCTCAAGAAGGCAGGTCTCAAGCCCCCAAAGGCACCATATCATTGTGCCGTACCATTGCACCAAGAACTGCTGTCCTGCTAAGAATTTTCCCCCCAAAACATGGGACAATCCCACCCACAGCAGAATCTGGGCCGTAATTTCTACATCTTTTGCTCTGCAAGACCTGCTCCTGCGAACAGACAAGAGTTCAAGTTCACCAACTGCCATCAGGCATGAGCTGACACGATGCCAAGCCTAAAGCCATTTGCCAGCCTGCCCTCCAGTGCTAGGGCATGCTTCAACCCGTTTGTACTGTCATGTAATCTGCAGTGGTTTTTGTAAACAAACAAACATTGTATTTTCACAAAACCACTGAATTGCTGTCTGTTCCTCTAATCAGAGTGTTTTTAATGCTGCAGTTCCTTGACAGTATCGGGAAATGCCATCAGAGACCTAATAAAAAGAGAGATCTCTGGTGAGGCAGCTTTGATAAAATGGATGTTTCCTACTATTGACTTCAAAGGAAAGAAAGTGAAGCTAATATTATTGTTGTTCTTTTAAAGCACTCCTCTGGCATCAGCGCATGACACCCTCCACTCCAAATGCTGAAAATATTTTCCAGACTTCCACAGCATTCCCTCGAGTCAGGCATGGAAACTTATTGTTTCGGTGAAGGAACTCCAAAGCACATAAGCTGGTGCATGCAGACCTATTTTCCCTGCAGACACAGGATTGTCCCTTAGACTCATCTCTAGATGTAGCCTGTAGAGACCTCATTACTCACCATCCATTGCTAGACACATGCTCCCCACTGACTGCAGACAGTGTAATACTCGCTATCTACTGGGAACAGAGATTCCGCATCGGTTTCCTTAGCAGCTGAAGCAATAGTACTAATCTGCTCAACAGGCCCCTTTCTCCTGCAATGGTAATAAGCAGGTTGCTGCCCATGAAGTGTTACAAAAGTAGCCAAGCCTTCTGATGAAAGTCTTCACAGGTTTTATGACTTGTCAAACCATCTGCGTCAGAGATGTACAGTAAAAATAACAGGAAGTTCAACCAGACCACTACCTTTTGGGTAATCTGAACAAAAATCTGTTTCACAGGTAAATTGCAAATGGTTTGTGCGATGTAGCGATTTGAACACAAGATCTGTGCTGGAATGCTGGAATCGCCTAAAGATGCCTTTAGGCAAGTTACTTATCTTCTCTGTGTCTCAATTTCCCCATGTTTAATGCAGTACCTGTAATGTCTCACCCTTAGGGATTCAGAATAACTGACTACAAACAGTACAGGTGCTGAATTTCACTGTGTACAATACAGCACCCAAAGACATCATCCAGACTATTCCCAAACAGAGTATGTTGCATACATACAAGAAAAAAAGATTCTGCTTCAAAATCTTAACTATCCAGGCAAGAACATGATGTGACAGACAGGGCTAGAATCCATTCAGGAGGCATTTGTTTCTTTGAAATACATTAACGATTACTATTATCACTGTCCAGCTCCCTTCATGGATATCACACACGTTATGATACCTCATTTCTACAAACACTAATTGCATATCTAGAAATTATGTAAAGGTAAATATATTTACCTTGATCAAATCTGTGGAGGCCTGCAACATGTGTTCCCTGAGCACATATGCATGCAGTGATGGGAACTTAATTTTCTACTCTTTATGAAGCCACAAGAGTGCAAGAGGGTAAACTAATAAGCTAAGTATAGATTTGTCCAAACCAAACAATTCTAGACAACTAAATGAGCAGCATTATATTTACATTTGCAAGCAGAGGCTTAAACTGAGGATGCAATATCTGGAGATCAGCAGGGTTCTACCCACCAAAGTACTGGAAGTATTGAGAGACAGCAAAAGATGCAGTATGAGAAACTTTTGGAAAAAAAATAAAAACCATCTAAGCTTGCTAATTTTTGCTGTCTCAGACAATCAAAATTCCAATTGTCTGGGACATCAAATCTAAAAAAGCATGAAATTAATCTTTAGAAGTTAAAGTCTTAAAGACATTGCATCATTATTTTTGTTGGATATATTTTTGATTATAATGCAGATGAACCCCAAATTTAATAAAACTAAAATAACATGAGTTAAGTATGAAACATAACAGGATATTGCAAAGAGATTAGGTAGTTTCCTTTACACTACTTGCAGAGCCCAAGGAAAAACCAAACCGAGGGACACAATGACGAGAAGGCACCACTTAATTAGAATATTTAACAGAATATGAAAAGAGAATAATTCATAGTGCCGGTTTTGGCAATGAAACACAGCGAGCGGAATATGGACCCGAAAGATCAGTAGTTCTCTACACCAGATACTGTTTTGCCTGTCGACTGTCTGTAGTAAAGAAAGAAGCAGGCTCGCTAAATTTAAACCAGCTGTAACGATGAGAGTGTTACAGTTGGACTGAAGGAAGCTTACCTCATGAAAGTATTGTGGAAACTGCTGTTGGAAAGATAATAAAAGGATTAACTGCAGTTTTAGTGAACCATTTACTTTTCAATCAAAATGTCTCATGTATTTCCTGTTCTCAAGTAGCTTGAATTCCAAAATTCCTTTGTCTATTACAGTACATAGTAGCAAAGCCTGTCATAAGAAATTAATAATTTTACATGGAAAAGTACTTTTATGTATGAGGGCAGGGTGCTGCTCACTGTTAGCTTCTCCTGAGCAGTTCAATACCTAGTCAGCCAGTAATCTTACGGAGAGGAACAAAATCAAGGGCTTAAAAAGAAAGTACAATGGGTAATTGTGAACAGCGAAAGAAAATCTCCACTACAAATACCAAGAGATGTAAAGTTACTTTAACAGGACTACAGCAAAAATGAAACAAAATCTCAGATCTCTATAGACAGAGAATGAATTGCCTTCTTAATTTGCAGGAATAACAGCACAATTATTACCACATCAAAAGAAAAGCCATCATTTAAAATGACATGACATCACTGCACAATGAAACACTGCACAGCAACCCTTGTTTAAAGTGGAATGGAATTCGCTGGGCAAATAATCCCCACTTGATATTAATAACTTTAAGGAGCTGTGTTGCAGCCTTGGATCTTGTCCCTGCTAGATCAAGGTCTTTCCAGGGCAGAAAACAAACTTTGAAAGGATGACATATTTTTCATGTGCTCATTTGGATCCAGCTTTACTCCATGCAGGATTCCAGGTTGCAACATTTTAATACATGGATACCTCTGCTGCCAGTACAAGGCTCTTATTCCAGGAATAGAAGAGTTAACTGCAAGTCAGGCAATATAAAGCTCCCAATTCTGATTGGGCCATTCCATGTATGGGAACAACCACTATATCTGCTCAAATAAAACAGATCTTTATGTACTTACATGCCAAGGCTATATACACGTGCCATGAAGGCTGTCTGCAGTATCAGATGCAAAGGTTTTTCCAACCTATTCACAATGTTAAACCTTGAGATGTTATCAAAAGCCAGTTCTTTAATGCAGATGAACATAACTGCAAGTAGGAAATTTTGGCATTTGCTAAGATATTACATGATTTAACTTCTCTGGTTTATCCAGTTGCCTGGATAGGAATGTAGGTAGGAATGGGAATGTAACCTTAGAAATCTGCTCTACGATACCTGTCAAATACACATATTGCAGAAAAAGACAAAAGGTCCCTCACCCATGGAGTCAATTGAATCTTTCTGCAACAGACTGAAGCTAATCAGGGCTTCACATTTTAGGCATTTCTTTTTAAAAGTGTGAGATAAAAGTAGGAAGAAGACTGATCTCATTGCAGACAATACAGAAAAGATAAAAAGTAGGCTAAAATAAAATCCACATAAAAATAAAATCACAGCTTACTTATGCTTTTGTTTGGAAAGAAGCAATTAACTTGCATTATCCTTTGATGATTTATGACCAAATAAAAGATATGCATAGGAAGTTAAATTCCTTCGTACTTTACAAATTTTGTTTGAGCTACTTCTGGAAAAGACGAAGGCAGTTCTTTCTCTCAAAGGAAAAAGAAACAGGTAAGTCTTAAAGCGTTTCCATTTTATCTCAGAAAACTTGATGGTGTTGTCTAAATATCTGCATTGTCTCCAGTATTATTTTAGGGAATACTCACTAAAGAGTACAAACATTAAGATAATATTTTTTATTTATCCAACGGAAGTAAAAAGATAATCAGGATGACCACTTTCAGAGAAAATTTTTCTCTGTAAAAACATTTCGACTACAGTTGTTTTCTTCCTTCTACCTTCCATAATAATTGCAGGCCGGTAAGCTTCTTCTTGAAAAAATGAAAAAACGTAAGCTTTTTATATAAACATTCTTTCCTATTCCTCCATAGAATGCTACAGCTTGCCATGGAAAAGTTTGTCGTGATCTAACCTCTTTACAAGCATTTTCCATTATATCATTCCCTCATCAAAACTATAGAATAGACATATAGTCAAAAATTCTGCCTATCAAGAACCACAACCTGCAGCCATAACCATTCCCTTTGTTTGTACTTATCTGTGTGCATGTATGTGCATGCATGCACACGCGTGCACATGTGGGTGTTACAAACAAGACTTTCCAAATTTCAGGGCCCAATTTGGAAGCTTATGTCAAATTTGTTTTGCTTCATCTATTTCAGTCAGGGTCTTATATCATTGTTGTTTCAAACATGTGGAAAGCTTAATGGAAGTCATTAACTTTTATTTTAGTTTGGCCATATTGTCATCATGGTGGGCAGATGCAGAGATGGTGTTATTCCCAAGATCCTCTTTTTGGAACACTGATGTTGTTTACATCTTCTTGATCAGAAGAGAACAATGGTTTTTACTTATTTTTAAAGCTCTGTTTTGCAAATTAAAAAAGCCCCTAACAACCTTTGAAAATATAATTAAAGATATTCCTTTTATTCTTTTAACTGTTTAAAAACCTTAAAAAATGTCTTTTTCTTTTCTAAACTACCATTTGAAACTTTTGCACTCAACTCCGTGGGTTATTGTTCAGCTAAAGGAATGAAAAGAATTTCATTAGATGTGTTTTATGTTTCTTGATTAAAAATGTCACCCGAGGCTCAGTGACTTGTTTTACGTTAAATGACTGCTGTGTGCTTTGATCATCACTTTATTAAGCTTTAATGAATATTAAAAAAAATAAAGCACTGTATTAAAAGTTAAGCTCTCATATAAGGAAACTGAATCCCTTTTCCAAGAACTACAGTATTTCTTACTCAAACGTTTCCTTCTAGATTAAGGTTTTCTCTGATTCCCCTTTAGCCCGCTGCAGACTAAGTTACAGGAAAGCACAACAATTATATTGGAATAAAATTGAAGAGAGGGCAAGAAAGAGAGCAAAGTAGTATGTTTCTATTCAAACAAATATATTCCAGACTTACCATACACTTGTTTGGTTTTTCTCCAGAATGAACCCTCATATGAATCAGCAGTTTGTAACGAGCATTGAAGGGTTTATATCGGCGGACACAGCCTGCCCAAAAGCAAGTGAAGTCCTCTCCTTTCCGCTGGTCAATGTGAGTCTTTTCTATGTGTCTGACCAGTTCGTCTTGTTGGTCGTAAGTGGCACTGCAGTCAATCCACCGACAGACCTGTTTGCCATTGCCGAGCTCCTGTTCATCCCCATCGCTGGGCTGAAGGGACTTTGGAGACATCGAGGCGTGCAAGTGAGGCAGCGTCCCTTGAGTTTGGCTTAATTGCTGGTGTAGATGGTAAGGGGGAGGCAGCCCCTGATGATGTCGAAAAAGATCAGCGGTGGATGAATAATCATCAGCTGGTTCTTGTTTTAAGAAACTCACCTTCTGGGTGCTGTGTGAGGTGTTTTGATGAGGAATGCTAGTACCATTCATCATAAGGCTGAGGCTTCCATTCTCCTCGACTTGCTGCATTTGTATCTGCTCACAGTCACCTCTGTCACATTCAGCAGAAATAGGTACAAGACATGCTGGAGGGGAGGGAATACTGCAAGTGTTTCCAGCCTGAGAGCAAGACTGGGGCCGAGAGGATTTTTGAGCACTGTGATGACTGATCTCCACAGGATGAGAGGAAATGCCAGCTGAATTAGTTCGCAGTCCATTCACACAGGTGACCAGTGACGTCTGTGATGTGCGGATGATAGCTGTAATATCGATTCCTTCAGCTGAAGACGGCACAACAGAGATGCATCTCTTCTTCAGGTTGCTTGTTTGTAGCCTGGCCGAGTGCTGAGGGGTGCCAAGTGACAAAGGACCCAGGGAGGAGCTATGTTCATTATTAAACAAGTAGGATGAAAGTGAATTTGTAAAGCTATTATTCATTAGGTCTATTTCAGGATGCAGACTACCAGAGGCTCTCAGTTCCATCCCCTCCGTAATCCTCCTATGCGTGGAAGCCTCAGACAGAACCTTATAATCACTCAGGCATTCTTGTTTAATGTGCTGAGCTGGGTGACTTCCATTCAGGCATGGAGCGGCAGAATCTACCGAGTCTTGAAACCTGGGTGACCTGTAATACAGTTTTTATTAAGCATCGCTAACTACCACAGGATTTATGGTTTTTGTACAAGACACAACACTTGTTAAGCTCTGGAGAATGGAAGCTCTCTGCTGAATGCAGCCTGTCTAACACAGCAATTACACCAAAAAAATCTGCAATGCTTCCTCTACAACCTTTGTAAAGGCAGCATCGTTTTACACAGGATTAATTTTACACACTGTTACGCACAGAACAGACAATCTCACCTCCACTGCAGCAGTCAGTTCATCAATCACAATCTAGGTTTTCAATGCATAATAGATCGGGCAAAACAATAGCTGAGAATGAAGTTTGAGAGCTTTGGGCATTTTTGAATTATTCAAGTATCAGCATTTTCCTCAGAGCACACTGGGAAAAGGCCTTGGTATTCTTATTCACACAAATCAAAAAAGGCTAGCTGAGCTTTGCTTACATGTCGGAGAGATGCCTTCCTTTGCTAAATTAAAAAGGGAATGAGATCAGTGGGGAAAACAGGAATACAAAGAACGAACAGCTTGCTTTCTGCCAGAGGTCTGGAGTCAATGGGAGATTGGCTGAGTATTTACTTCTGAGATCTACAAGAGATAACTAAGAAAAGTTCACAACAGGTAGATTTAAACTGGCAGTCTTTGTATTTCCATTTCCATTTTTCCAGTTAAAGTCTACATGGGTCTGCAACAAAGACTGTTCTGCAGAAGTGATTTTTAATCTTTTTTGATACGTGCTGAATCCAACCACTCAGGAAGCAGAGCCTTGAGGAACGCCACACAGACATTTCAGAAAAGCTCTGCGTTTAGGAAATGTTTCCTCCTAACATTTTCTTCCAAGCAGTTAGCAATTGTTTTATGCCTTAAAATAAAACACTTTATCTCAGCTATAAACATTTACTGTAGATGATCCAACTGCGTTTTTTTCTTAGGACCAGCGGGTGTTCCTTACATATCCCTAAAGCATGGTAGGGTTTAACCTATGGCTTCACCATGCAGTAATATGCCAGACCGAGAAAAGGAAACAGTACATCTGTGCACAAGAAAGCTGTACCTGAACTAATAAACCCTCCAGAGAGGTGCTCCATAGCTCTTACACTGACATGTTCCACTTAAATGAATTTTATGCTTTTTTGGTGCTAGCACCACAAAACCTGGCCATTTGGCAACTTGTGAGAGACCACAACTAAGGCAAATCTGTCACGTTCTAAAGCATGAAACACATATGCATAAGGTATTTTGGACATATACATACATTAAACTGTGAAGCTGCTGAATAAACTGACTCGGATGATTTTATCACTACTATCTTTATTAATCCATGGCTAACATTAAGACAGGAAGCTAGGACAACTTCTAATACATCCTTGATAACAGCTCTCTAAGAACTACCAATCAGTAAAAAGCAAAACAATAACTAAAAGCTTCAAAATTACTTTCTTCCCATGAAATTAAGGTTGTCAAAAAGTTACACTTGTCTAAGGTACGTAACTGTCAACACTGCATTCTCCAGTGACAGGTTTCTAAGCTTCAAGTTTACAGCCCATAGGGCTTGATATAAAAAAAAAAAAATTAAGATTATGAGAGAAGTGAAATTCTCCACCATTCATTGCTACAGAACAATCAGATCTTGCACTTGCCACCAGAAGTTTAAAAAGACTACATTTAAAAATTTTAGAGGTTTCCATAATCCATTAGTTATAATTCCTCCCTTTAGGTTTCCACAGTTGGTCTCAGAGTAAACTTAAAGCACCTGGTTTTGCAGATGGTAAATTTTAAAAAACCTAACCCCAAAACCAACAAACCAAACAGTATTCATACATTATTTTTTAACATTTACAGAACCATATGTCTGCAAAATATGTGGCATAGGCATACGTAAAAACCTTTTATTGCACATATTTGGGAAAAGCTGCCCTGTTTGCTTGTAGCTTCATTGCTCAGTAGAAGATGTGCTGTTTTACACTCATTCTGAGAATGAGAATACCATGCCAGGCACAGTATTTCCTATTATTTAGTTTCTTCTGTACAAGAAGACTTCTAAATAATTCAATTGTATCATAGTTCAGTGGTCCCAAAGCCTCAGGCTAAAGTAAACACAACACATTTCTTACATCATATAAAGTTAACCCAAGTCTTACGTTTCAGCCTGTGATAATTGGTGTCATATTATTCAGCTTTATGTAAAGCTCCCAACTTGCCAGAAATCAATGTGAGGCATTTAAGCTGGAATCAGTGCAGAGTTACCTGCAGTACAAATACAAACATCCCTGTTCTGAGAAACAGCAGGTGTACCCAAACTTCCAGCAACATCTATCTGCATTTCCAGCACAAGATTGTATTCAGAGTCAGGACTATATTGCTGATATGGTGCAGCACAGAATGCAAAACACACAAAAGAGGGGAATTTTGAACCAAAACACAAGCCTAGAATAGAGTATTTCAAAAGCAAATGAGATGCAGGCACTGAATTCATGCTTCTCATTGCCATGGCCGAGTCTTATCCATGCTCTACCTACATAAGCCCAGGCTGCTTGTACAGATCAGAAGCAAGTCTTTTCTGGGAGCTACGGTTTCCTCTGCAGCACCATGTATTTAAATATATTATATACCCTGTGTTAGTTAACTCTTCTGGGATAAACTGGCATTCTTTCAATTTCCTGGTGTTTGAGTGTTGGGGTACTTAATGCAAACTTTCTGTATTCCTGGCAGAATTTTGCCATCATTGTTCTAGGGAAAATCCTGCTCGTTCCTCCTGGTCCTGGGGGTAAGGGAAGAAGAAGAAGATAGAAGAGAGAGACAATCTGCTGGGCGGCTCCTGTTATTGACTATTTGCTCCTGTAATGGCATCTTGCTGCTAAAGCCAGGGATCAGATTCCAGGGCTGGTAGACACAGGCAGTGCTGGCTGTAAGCATTTCAAAATGCCTGGATGGTCGTGAAATATAAATGCGTATGAAAAAAACAGCCAAGAGAGAGGGACAAAGGACAGGACGACAGTGTAAAGGGCACTGTGTGGACACTGGGATCAGCATGAACAGCCCTGGGGGGCTTTCAGATGAGCAATCCTGAGAAGGAGTGGGGTCATCAGGAGAATTTGCCACACAAACCTCTCTTCCAAGGGAGCACCCATGTAACAGGGATGGACGGTCTGAGGCAACAGAATTGCTGCTTAGGCAGATAAAAGCTGAGTGTAAGGCCTTTGAAGAGTAACAACAGCCTCTCAGAGGATACTATGGCAGTGTTTCCAAAAAGACTCCCTTACGTGGTAATTGGAGCCAGAGCACAAGGCCAGTAGCACCACATCAGAAGTACTGCAGTTCCCAACTGCCCTCAGAGGAAAAGATGACTGTATCTGAAATCTCCAGCTTATTTACAAAACATACATGCCTTCAATTGCCACTGTAAATGCGCAAACAGTGATAACTGACAGTTTTAAGAAGCTGGAGGGGATTGTTCCGCTGCACATCCAGGGACCCTCTGCAATGCTATCTGACTCTTCTTATGTCTTCCCCGGGCTTTATGGGCTGAGCCCTGAGCACAGCGTGGGCGGGTTTGCCGTGCCTGATAATGGATTATTTGACAAAAGGCCAACATCAGCTGCGTGCTGACTCCAGTTGTGGTAAAGAAGGTATTAGGACTTTTCCAGTCCCACACACATTGCATTCACAGATAGCATGTAGCAATTATGTTGCACGACTTAAAAGCTATTAACTGAGTAGGGAAAAGGGGCCAGAAGGAAGAGGGATCGGGATTCTTGGATTAAGGGACTCATCCCTAGAATACAGTTTGCAAGGGAAAGTGATTCAGAAAAAAGCTGAAGGGGATAACAAGTTTCAGTGCACTGAGGGGAAAGACGGACAAAGCCAATCATAACCCCAAATCCTGAGGGAGATTTTAGATTGCTTGGGGAGGTGCTCTCTCATTTGTTTGGGTTTTCCTTGAACGTTGCATATCCTAGAATTGCAGAGTCATTCAAAGCTCAACCCAGAGAGCTTGTTTGAAATTGTATCTCCCTTTATTTCTGCACTGGTGACTATAACCGAACAGAGCCACCAAAAAAAGAGTTTGCCCTGAATTCTGTGTGCTCAGATATCTGCTCATTCCAGCTCTATTTCTCTCATCCGTTTTGATTTTCCTCATCAACTGAAGGCTGAAACCTGGGGGGCACAGAGCACCCTTGGCTTCCACTGACTTCACTGAAACGTGACGGGCATTCACCCCCACCTCAGTTTTGTTCTCCTGTTTTCAGATTTTCAGGGAAAGACCATGTTTTCTGTTCCTCGCTTGTCAGAAACTTTGAGCATCACAAACAGGATGAACAGAAATCATTTAAACTGCTGTCCATCCTCTCACACGCCAAGGTTTTGGCTCTATACCATATGTGTTGTGAGTAGCACGGTGAAAAAATCAGACTGTGTCAATGAGGCCTATAGAGCAGAGCTGGCTTTACCTTGCAAAACCCACACAGACACAAGTAGTTTAGGCCAGGTGGACATACAAGCGGAGCATGACCAGGAGACACAAACAATTCATAAATGAATGGAACGGTCTTTCAAGATATTCTCCAAACATTTCCAAACTGTTGCTTAGAAGCAGTGGAGCCCCAAGGTTTCAGACTGTGCAACAAAGCAAAGGGGAGGGAATCAGGCCTATCATCTGCTACTTTCTCATGTTATGTAGCAGACAATCCTTTATGTTGTTCTGGGAATCCTCGTCAAATGGGGGCTGGAAGGGGTTCATATTTCTGAGGGTGGGTACTGTGATGCCCGATATGCAGGTATCTGTCATTTCCTCATTATAGATTTTACAAAAAGGTTCAGAAAGATCTAAGCAGAGTACTCTCTTCCTCCTTTTGTTTGCTCCTGCCCTAATTATCTTTGTTTCATAATTGTCCTCACTGACAGAATATAAAAAAAGAGGTTGATAACTGCTAGTCCCACATTGAGCCTTAGAGAAGGCAGGAGGGAGCAGTCTCACATCCAGCTGCAAAGGCATCTACAAATCTTTGTAGTGATGGCAGAATATTTTGTTATGTGGCATGGATATTATTTGTCCTTTTCAAACAAACAAACAAAAAGCTCTTTGCCATATTGCTGTGCCTCCTCCTCCTGAAAACACAGATGTTCTTATCCCACCAGTAAATGGAAAAGGGGAAACAAGACATAAATATGTATAATAAAATCAGAAACAGTCAGATTTCGAAGACCAAGCTACAGGCCATACTTCCTCTTGCTGTGACTATGGAAATTTGGGCTTGATAGTTCCATGCACAGACTGTCAATTATTCCAAGTATCTAAGATAAAGGCTGCAACTTTATTGAGGTTTTTCTTTTCTACAGCTCTTCAAAAAAGTCAAGATTATTCCATAATATATCCCCTGCCAAAAAGCAGTGTAATTAAAATAGATGGACAGATTTTAATTTGTAGCAGGCTTCTACTCACAATGGATGTCTGTTTAGGGTACTTGTTTAAAATCTGGTAACGTTAAATTTGTAACAACAACAAAAAAATAATGGAGTTCTGTGTTTTCATATAATTAATTTATAGCAAATGTTTAAATAGAGATTCTGTTCATAGCATATCCAACTACAGTGTATATATCAAAACCAGAAACCAAATTTTCACATTACGGCCTTAAAAGCAAATACCAAGGATGTGGCTGTATGGGAACACTGAAAATACTTCGTTAAAGGAAATGCTGAAGAAATAAAAGTGGCATTGGCTTCCTGTAGGTTTGATGGTGACATGCCAAGTTGTCATATGGGAGACATTGGTTTGGGAGTAAGTATCATCCTTGCCTTCCAGGCTGCAATTTGGAAACAACATGGCATTGGGGTGGAGGTACAGAGGAGGCAAGTCTGACCCTACTTAAGCCCCTTAGCAAAACACTCATTGAGTTCTGAGCACGCTGGAAGAGCCCCCACAGAGAAGCTGTATTTCAACTTCAATTCAGGAGGCTGTGGCTGCGTGACTCCTCCTGGCTCTGCCTCAGCCAGTTGTCTGTGCACATGTGCGTGTCCCTGCAAGTGACAACCTGCAAACGAGCAATGGGGTTAAATCAGCATCCAAAGAACTTCTGAAATGAAGTAAAACCCCTAAATATTCTTCCTAATGCAGCACTTAACTGGGAAGTAGTTCCAACAAAGAAGTACTTGAGAAGAGTGAGGTATACAACTCAATAAAACTTGCAGTCGTACCTTATATCTGAGTGTGTCAAGTTCAGCTGACCAACCTGAAGCAGTCTCTCACAGGACAGTGGGTGGTCGCGCATAAGTGAGTTTCCAGCGTGGATGAACAGACCTTGTCTGCAGACAGGTACCGAGCTACTTGTCATCTCCATGTCCATCATGTTCTTCTTCTCAGAGATCAAATTACAATGATTGTAGCCACCGTTCACTATCAGAAACAGAAAAAAAAATCATAAGCCTTTGACTAAGAACCCTCTATTCTTATTACTTTGTATGCTCATTTGCATATTTTGTATGCTTATTTTGGATCTCCTTCTAAAATTCTCGTAAATAACATAGCAGTGGAAATAAAAGCTTTCACTAGGACGCAAAAATTAATTCCGAAGGAATGTGGATCTGTGAATTATGGTTGTTTATTTCTCTTTTTAAGTTTTGTGGCTATTTTACACTTCATAATCTATCTTTAAAAAAACTCCATCTGAGAGCTTGCCTGCCTTCTGTGTATTTTTATGGCATAGTCTTGCTTGTGTTAGATTTTGGAGATGGATGTTTCAGAGTTCCTTTACTTTCAGGGAGAGGAACACTCTGAAAACAGTGACGTAAGTCAAGTTTTTCTTTGCAGACAATTATCTCTGTGATTATGACTTTAGATGGGCATGTTTCTACTTTACTGTCAGGTCAACAGTGTTAAAAAATTTAACTAATTTTGTTTCAATGTATACATTTAACTGTATTTTCCAAATAAGCTATTATTATAAATGCTGGTGCTAATAATAAAATATTCTGCTCTGGTGAACATTAAATTTTACCAGACTAGGAAAAACAGGCTAGAGCTATAGCAATATTCTTCAGAAATATATATATAACCACAAATTATAAGCTAGCTAAAATAAGTGGACAAAGAAGGAACTGAGAATTTGTCACTGGTCAAACACTAGCAATACCATTTACTTTGAAGCGTCTTACTTGGATTTTTTACCTGTAGTGAACTAATCAAATACTTACAGATAATCATGCATAAGAGTATTTCTAAGAAATTTAGCCTTCAGAGGCTAGCTAAAGAAGTCACATGAGCCATTTACCATCATTTTCACTATTGTGTATGAATCATGCTTTGAAAACACTAGATCTCCCTCTAATGTGTTTTTTTCACAGAGACAAAATGTAACGGTATCAGATACTAACGGCAAACCTATTTCTCTAGTTTTTCATACAGAGTCCAGAAAGTAACTCCTTCACCCATGCACCCAATGCTCATGGTGATGGGCACCACAGAGCTTGACTGTGTTGTAGTCAGTCCATTCACCATGGCAGCACTATATGCTGCACACTGAGGAAGAAAAATCTCTGCCATCAAAGTGACAGAAAAGATAAAGCCTGTGCTCAGGTTTATGCAAATCACGATTCTCTTTACTTTTTTAAGTAAAAACTTACTTTTTTTCTCTTTTACTTTTTTACTAAGGCATCACAAGGCACAACTCACCTCACTGTCTTGCTGTCTCTGAGTTTTACCCAGATAATGCCTACAGCATTCAGCCATCCCAAAACAGGTGTCTAAGGTTGATATTAGGAAGAAATTACTAGATATTAGGAAGAAGTTCTTTACTATAAGGGTGGTGAGGCACTGGAACAGGTTGCCCAGAGATGCTGTGGATGCCCCATCCCTGGAAGTGTTCAAGGCCAGGCTGGATGGGGCTTTGAGCAACCTGCTCTAGTGGGAGGTGTCTCTGCCCATGGCAGGGGTTTTGGAACTCGATGATCTTTAAGGTCCCTTCCAACTCTATCCATTCTATGATTGTAAGATGGGCTCATGCAACTTCAGGACATGCTTTCCTCTTCCCCTTTGACTATATAAAGTGCCAAAACAAGTAACTTAAACTGAGTACCTGACTTTTAGATAGCTGCAGTTGAGTGAAATGAATCCCGTAGGACTTACAAGCATCCTTGCCACAAATAACCTTATTTATACTGCTCTCAGGTCTGGTTCTCCTACTGAAACCCACATTATACCTGCAATTGACAGCACAATTTCTACTATTTTATCACATAATTTGTGGTATTACCCCAAGCAGGTATATCTTGATGTAGACGCAGTGAATCAGAGAATGGTGTGGATTAGAAGGGGCCTTTAAAGATCATCTAGTCCAATCCCTCTGCCATTGGCAGGGACATCTTTCATTAGATCAGGTTGGTCAAAGCACACATAAACTGACCTTGAATATTTCCAATAAGAGGGAATCCACAACTTCCCTAGGGAACCTGTTCCTGTGTTTCACCACCCTCATACTAAAATCTTTCTTCCTTATACCCAATCTAAATCTACCTTCATTCAGTTTAAAGCCATTGCCCCTTGTCCAGTCATTACAGGTTCTAGTAAGATGTTTTTCTCAGTTTTTCTTGAGAAAAACTTTTCTTTCTTCGTGTCCAGAGCTGGACATGGTACTCCAGGTAGGGTCTCACCAGAGTGGAGCAGAGAGACAGAATCACCTCCCTCGCTCTGCTGCCTCTGCTTTTGATGCAGCCCAGGCTTTCTGGGCTGTGAGTGCTCATTGCCACCAATACCCCAAGCCATTCTCCTCAGGGCTGCTCTCAGTCAATCATGCAGTCCATACAGAGTTTTACACTTATATAATACAGCTATTACATATTTTATAGGTACAACGCTATATAATTAAACAGATATCACAGTATCTAGTTAATTATATTTTCATTACATATGGATAACTGTACTCATGAAGTTTTGCAATCACTGTAGTTTTGTTACCTCGTTTATGAAGTTCCAATCAGAGACTGTGCTCATTTTAGTCAGTTATTGCTTCAGCACAGCTCCTTTGAGCAAAGGTACCATTTAACACACTTGAGCAGCCATTTCCTCTTCTGGAGAGCTGCTAATGCTTGTTGACTTGCCAGTGTTTGGTTTACTGTTGGACTCAGTGATCTTGAGATCTTTTCCAACCTAAATGATTCTATGATTCTAATGGTATAGCGAACGAAAGGCAAGCGGGAGAGCCTGAGCTGCTGTGCTCCTCTACAATTACAGTCAATGGATGCTTTGAAAGCGATGAGAATCACGTTCAGGGTATAAATGAGAAGAAACAGGTGACTGGAGAAGGCAAAAAAGTCTCTGGTAACTGGAGAATTTGTGAAAGGGATCACAGCACAAAAGTCCATTCTCCTCCACTGGCTGGGCTCCACAGCCTCCCCATCATGCTCTACGGCACCATTGTAATAGGGAAGACCATGGCAGATGAAGATGTAGTCCAGGCAAGCATCCAGACCCACAGAAAAGCATGGGTACATGTGACACCCAAATTACAAGTCTCGTGAGGCATTACTGTGACACTTCCAGAACAGAATTCCCTTTTTCAGTGTTTGACTGATACATTACATTTCTTGATCATTTATTTATTTGACTTTTTTTTTTTTTAAGAAGTGGGAAAACAATACCAGGTTTTTCCTACCCAGCTCCATCACAACACGCAGGCATTTGATAAGTCTTAGAAAGTGTAAGCCAGCACTATCTCATATAAACAAAAGGCTCACTTAAGATATTTAGGAATGGCATATGAGATTTTAAAGAGAAACCAATTTGTACTTAAACTATACAAAATGGGCTGTTAGCCTTCTTCATAGTAATTAATACATATGTTCTAGTTATTTCAGATTTATATTCAGAGACCTGAATTCACTGATATCCCATGACTGTTCTGAATGACTCGGAAAAGACTAAGAAGCTGTATGGAAATGTAGCTCCTTTTGCCTGTGCAGGGCAGTCATTTATATTTGGAGGTTTTGGACTGAGGCATTTAAGAAGATCGCTTTGGATGCCTTTCAGCTCATAGTGGGTGTTTGTGATGATTAGCTTTGCCCTGCTTGTAATCATGACATAAATTATCACTATATCCTCTAGAGTCCACAGTGCCATTGGGCTTTATTCCATTCCTACTCTGGCACCATCCCATCATAATTTAACTCACTTCAGGGGTAATATCTACCTTAGCAAGACTGCATAATCAGACTTGCAGTTGTTAAATTGGACTCGTGAATCACATTTAAAGGGTATCTAAATACACTGGTGAACACTGGTGAAATAAGTTCTACACACTTTTAAAGGCCACACCACCAAGAGAAGTTGATAAATCACTCGTATCTACAAGACCTAATTCACAGTTCCTCCCTTTTTTTCCATTGGCAACGTTACCTGGAATATAATCAAGATGTATCTTCCCTACAAAATACCATGGATTCTTTTAAAATGTTTAAGATTTATACTGGACTCATAATAAAAACACTTTCTTTCTTTCATTCTCCACATGATACGTGTCTGAAATTCATTAGGGCTTTCTAAATACGCATTTTATCAATTTTATCATATTCTCAAAACACAGAAACCTGAAGCTTCCACCAAAGTTCAGCAATGCCAACTGCAGTCCACACTGATACCTATTTGTGTGAAGATGGAGATTTCCTAGAATAACATGAACATTATCCCTGTGCTGTCAAAAATGATTTTCTTCTCTCGCAGCTGTCACATCATAAAATACCTTTTCTCCCTGCAAAGGAATAGAACACTTACGCTAAATCCATGAAATTAGGTCTTCAGTCAATCCAGTGTGCATTTGCCTTCACAAAGCACTTTACAGATTTGCTAACAAGAGCTAAAAATTTCTTGCACAACAGTGCCTTGAGTGAAGTCGCACTTGCATCAAAGCTCTCTGAAACGTGTCCACCACATGGGAGTTGGAACAATGACAGACAAGGAACAACACCAGTGGCTCACTTCTTTTTTCCTCCCCCAGCAACTAAAACAAGAACAGAGACATCATCTCTGAACACCGACAACCAGAGTCTACGTTCAACTGTCCAAACGTGTGAAAGTGAACTCATTGCCCCTGAAAAAGGGGAAACAAGTCTGGTTTACACCAGTGTAACTGAGACCAGAATCTGGCCCTTTGACAACTGGCTGTTTTATACAATATTAATATCACCGGCTGGCATAGACAAGATTTAAACATTTTCCATGTCTGGAACTAGATCTCTTCTTTCACTGGTATCGAGGGGCCTTTAATCTACATACTGTAACTTACCAGTAATAGATGAAAAGAGCACATACTCCCTGCCTCGTACCAGAGGGTTCACCCTTGCTTTCAGCAGAACCGTAGCTATTTCATAAATCCATATAAAAAAACTAATCCTAATTTACAGAGAGTAAATCTAATAAAAGCAGAATGGTTTCCAGAAGGATCTCATGGAAGTGGAATTCATCAAGGTAACTTTTGTCTTTCTCTTTTTCTGTCCTGCAAGTTTTGATTTATGTGTTTATATTTAAATGCTGACGAAGGGAACGGAAGAGGTTGATACAGTAGTGTGCAAAGGCTGCAATCAGGCAATTCCTTCCATATGAGTAATCAAGTTAAGTTCAATTTTGGATATCTTGCTCCTTTCATTCTGGGGTAACTGACTTTGGGGGAGATTTTTCTTGACTTATGTCAAATTTAGTCTTGTGAGAATTGGTCTCATTGATTGTAATGAGGCTACACACCTCAGAAAGGACATCAGGATCTGCTGAGTCAGCCCTACATTTCTTGCTAGGGGTAAATTCTCCTAGAGGAGAACAGAACATGGCCTCCTGTAGAGGGAAACCTGTCTGTATAACAATGAGATCAACATTTAAAACAAATCCATTAAAGCGTGATACCTTTCTTCCCTGAGGAACATCTTGTTTACCATTCATTTCTCATTACCACTGATAAAATTAGCTATTAAATCCGTAGATAGGGACGAGCAAGAACTTACCAAAAGGGTAATTGTTCACCAATAAACACGCTGCAGTGTTTTGGAGTTTACCTAATTCAGACCAATGAACAAATAACTAAAACGATGTTTAATTGAAATGACTCACATTCGAAATAGAGATAGATTTGAAGTATTTGCCTAACATACTTAGATATCCCCAGAGCATTGTGGGTTTTGCGGCGAAGACCAAACTAGGTCATTTGCTTTTTTCTTACTGCTTCATTCTCTTTAATTACTTAAAAAAAAAAAAAAAATTGCCATTCTTGGTTTTGTTTGGATGCGACGTCCAAAATTTACCACGACAACACTGAGAAATGGAACGCTGTTACTGGCAGCTGGATGAGTCACGTGAGACGAGTGAAAGACCAAACAGTACCAGATTTTCCTCAAACAAGTGAAAATTATCCGTGCTAGAAGAAGCAAAGCCCTCCACTGAGAGTAAATTATTAACTCAAAAGGTGCCAACATAGAAAAGCCCTGTATATAAGAGAAGGTACCATACCCATACTCAGCAACCTATTCCACACAACGAGCGCTGAATAATCTCCATTCCTGTACGGCTGGAGCGACCGCCACAATTCCTGTACAGTCAATAATTTAACGGCATCAGGAGAGATGCACAAGCATCAAGCTCTGCTTGATGGCTTGCAGGATGCTTGAAAACACAGATCTTCCAAACGATTCATGAAAGTAAAGCACTTTCAAAATTTTCTACAATGAAAAATCCATACTTCCTCAAAGTTTGTAATGCCTGTTATGCCAATCTCTGTTGTGAATGGGAGAGCTTGTCTTAATCCTACATCACCAAGCCTGAGGGACAGAAATGTGGCATAAAAGCTGGAAAGTAGGTATTGTAGTTGTTCTTATAAACCCTAGAAGGCAGGTCTGGCTGCATGATCGTGGAGACAGATTTCTTATGCATTGTGGAAAAGCATGGTTTCTCCTCAAGTTTCAGAGAACTACTGCTACAAGGGATACAAGGATGGGTCAATTTTCTTCTATGGTGGGTACAGCTTAAGAGAAGTGAATACAGTTTAGAAGTAGGCTGGTGTGATTAGCCATATATGACATTACAGTCTTAAGCAGGCTGTACCCAAATATAATGTTATTTTCACTTAGATCTTCAAATTTTTAACTAGATATCCTAAACATGGACTTCCAGACCTTGGCCTGGAGACCCAAAAGAGGGGATGTTTAATCTTAATAAAACACTATCTTAATAAAAACAGAGAAAGCAAGAGCTTTAAGATTCTTTATTGCAGAGGAGACCATAGTAAGAGTCAAATGAAGACACAAGTTGGTCTACATTTGTGTATCATAAGAGAGATCCTCTGCCTATTTGAAAATAGATACAGACCATATAAATCTACAAAAGATTAGGGTTAAAACCAGCAGCATTCAGTAAGATTAGAATAAAAAAGAAGGATCTCTTTCCTCCAAGTTTTTTTTCTAACCATCCTATAAAATCCAATAACAGAAATACTTATTTCTTTACTTTCACATTGATGTATGAGTGAAGACAGAAGGGCTAAGAAAACTCTTGTAAACTAAAACAACCCAGCTAGGGAAATGAATTGTAGAGTATCAATCTTAAAAACTTGTGAAAGATAAATATAACCCATGTGTGTCTTTCTAGTAGATGCTGGACCCTAAGTGTTGGCTACATCTATATTTGTTATTTCATGTTCAATTTATTTTTAAAACAAGTTATTTGGATTGCATTTTATTTCTGTTCTATGGAATTTCTTTTTA
This sequence comes from Pedionomus torquatus, assembly GCA_013398155.1. NCBI lineage: Eukaryota > Metazoa > Chordata > Aves > Charadriiformes > Pedionomidae > Pedionomus > Pedionomus torquatus. The sequence continues at coordinate 454,798 of VZRU01001682.1, forward strand.
CAGACTACACACAGTATTTTAAAAGAGTGAATGAGTATGGTTGGTATTGCTGAATAAAGAAGCGTGGTTAATTTTATATCAGTCTAACTTAAAACTATTTGGAAACATTTCAGTAATTTAGTGATTTATAACCTTTTCACCTTTGAGCACGTGGACAGATATGGCTCCCATTTTTTACTTTTTCATGATATTTTAAAGATACCTTGGAGTCCAACAGGCAGATGAAGAATACGGTGAGAATACATTACACCTTACACTGCTAAAACGGTTTGCAATGTTACATAGTCTAGATTTCCAGCAGAGACATTCACAACACTTCTTGAAGTCAGCTGCTATGGCTGAGATTCAGGAAAACACATGCCATGTGCTCAGGTTCCAGCGACTTCACAGCCTTACTAGATATTCTGAGTTAGGCTTTAGATGTGTAAGAATATAACCATTTTAGGCAACAGTGAATAGATTGTCAGAGAAATAAAATAACTGCCTATCACAAGGAGTCTTTCACTGCACTCGGGTTCAAAACTTAACATTCTTGGCGTCCTATTTGGATCTCAGACCTCTAAATTATGGCCCCAAACAGAGCTGAGAGCAGAGTGAAAATGACCATAGCCCTCTTTTGTGGCAATCGGGACAAAACTTTTTGCAGCCTGATGAAACACAGGTCTTGTCATTAAATTCATTGTTACTGAGTCTCCTCGTCTTGGAATCACCTTTTGCCTGTTGCCAGGCAATCTGAAAAATATTGTTCTCAGCACATCTGGCCTTTTTTGTGGTCAGTTATCCTTCCTCACAGCTTGAGTTCTAGTAACAGGGGGAAAAGACATTAAAATAAATGTTTTAGGAAAATATTAAGCTCAACAAACATTATTTTAATTAAAAGGAAATCCTAAAACCCTCCTAATGGGCACTTGGAGAATATAAGCTCTATGTAGTGAAATTTGCTGTATTTCTTTTTCTTTTTTTAAGAAGACTGCACTTGGAATAGGTTTAATTCTCAGCATTTCTATTAGGTAGGATATAATATGATGATTCTCCTTGCCCTGCCAAACACAGGAGAAGAGGGGTGCCTCTGCCACCTTAGGTGTAAACATTTTCAAAGGAGACACCAAATACAACCATTGGTCCCATTCTCTTTTCCCAATTCTCTGCTCCTCTCTGTTTCCAATTTCTAAGTTCACTTTGAAACCCTCTCTTCCCCTGCCATCTTTAACCCTTTCCAACCTGTGCCTCACCTTCCAGGACACATTCCAGGATGCCACAGATGCAAGACTGCCACTGCGCTGTACAAAGCTGGCTCTACCAAATAGATACCACTGTACTACTTAGATGCACAAATTTTAACCCTGCTTGAAGCTGGTCACACTGTCTGGGTACCAGAAAAACCGTATTTTTCAATGCCAGAAACACATGTAACACAAAATCTGGTTTAAAGTTCTGCTCTCATACATGAGACTGATCAACAACCTGTGCTCTCAGACACCAGCTGAACCAGGATAAATCAATCCACACCCCCTGAATAAATGCCATCACACATATTGGTGTAAGGTAGAAGACACCTCTACACCATTTAGGGTTATGTACACACTCACCTGCTCTTGTGCCCTTTGGTTTGTCTTTTTTGTTGCTCTAAATGGACACCACCAGGGTTTTCACAGCAGCCTGTAGGTTAAAGGAACTCCAGAGTGACTCAAGACAGAAGTTCACACATTTTGTGATGAGGGTACTTGAATTATTCCTACTGTACACATGCTTTCATCATTGATTTTGTCTCCACTGAGAAGACAGGACCTTTCTATACATGCACAGTTTGAGAAAATCTGTTCCTTTTGTTTTTTTTTTTTTCTCTAATTCACTAATAGCCAGAGAATGCCTACTATGAACTCCATGCAGGTTATTGCTTTCCCATTTACTTATTAAACCCTGAACTTTTAAACTCCCAGTTCTCTGCTCCCCTATATTTTACTTAGTCGATTTAGTCTCTCTTTTCCATGGAAGGTCTAGCCAGCAGACCATGTAAAGACTCCGCAGGGGTATATGGTCTCTCAAACATTTGAAACACAAGGATGTGCAGGGAATGAAAGCTGGGGTTTTGCCATATGGCACCTTGCATGTGTCTTGTATAAACATACATGTCTCTATGTCCCAAGAAGGAATTTTATGTCTGCCTGGCTCAGCGGTACAACATTAACGAGGAAAAACCCATCACCCATACTTACAACAAAGCACAACAAAAACTATTTCCATGAAGAAGTTGAGCTCCAAGATTTAGAAACCCGGAAGTGTCACCAAGTCAGTAAAAGCCACAGAAGTTAATTGCTACAAAGACACAATCACTGTAGATCACACAAGATTATGCAGAAGCGGTAAGCTTTAAACAACGGAGGAAGCTGGTAACTAAAAAGTAGTTTGTTCTTTTCAGTGCAAGCTAGATGAAAGGAAAGGTCTGGTGTATGCAGATGCACAACATTAGTCTCAAGGACAAAATTCTTATGTGTGTATTTGGAAATGACAGTGAACGAAGACAGAAAATTACTCATCATAGGAATTATAATACACTGGAAGTCTACAAAGAACTTTCCGTATTGCTTTGTTCCTCCCCTACACGGGGAACAATAGTAAAGACAATGGAGGGGCAATAGTAAACCTGCATTGCACATCAGCTTCCAGAGGTGGGCAGTTTTCCATTTGGTGGTGCTCCAAAACATGCAAACTAAGCTCCTTTCCTATGAGAGATTTTGTGAGTCTCTCCTCTCTACTGATACCTTCGCTCCAGGCTCACTTGCCACAGGAGCTTCTTCCAGGCATTTTCCTGGAACCTACATCTCCAATCAACCACTTCGTGCTCTTGTGTAAAACATTTTCTTTACAATGAAAACCCAAAATGCTACCACAAACAGACAACCATTTCACCTACACAGTTTCCTTTATCATTTAACACTGGATACCTAATACAGTAATGGCTTCTTTGCATCTTACAATGAACACTGCCAGAAAGAAAATTCAAAACAAAGAGTTTCCCCAATATATGCTGAAAAGAGCAACAGCCTATCCCTGCTACTTTTCATTTGCTGTTTTCATTGTTTGACATTTCTTTCTGCCAGGAGTTTGGCATTATTTCAAGGATTGATTTAAAATATATTTAACACCAAGTGATTTGCAATGTTGTTTTCTATTTTACCAGAACTACGTTTGGGACTAATTCTATTTAAGCAGAATTTACCCTTCTGCACACAGTGCCAGTGAACGGGCCTCTTGCAGGCTCTCCGCAACAGAGTGCACGTCTTTCTGAGAACCGCAGTGATCCATACCTGCAGTCTCAGGATTGTAGATACACGTAGTGCCTGTTAAACACACACCTTAAGGTTATCACCAGTAAGAACAGTCTACTGAAGGACAGTGTCAAACATATGAGTTATTGGTGCAATAAATACCTATATGCCATGAAACATAGTAAGAAGAGAAATTTTCCTCCATGACTTAAATACAACTGGTGCAGGTGTCTATTCAGAATGGTGCAGCTTCAGACAGCTGGGATGACTGAACATCTTGACTGTATCAAGATGCTAGACTTGGGACAGACCGTGGGACAGGGGAAGAATGAGCCTATTGTGGGAAAGGCACAGGGAAGAAGAAAAACAAAGATAGGATGACGAAGAAAGGTTAAAGTACAAGAACTGCTACAAAAAGGGAAAATGTTCTCACTGAGTGGTACTGGCTTACATGAACACTGAATAAACAACAATTAGAAGTTTAGCTCCTTCTAAAAGTCCTCTGTGAATCTTCCAGTGATGGCAGTGGACAGTTGCTCTGGATTAGGCACTATATGGAGTACTCTCTATTTTTATTTAGCATTGCTACCTTCCACATCCTTCTGTAAACTGAGTCTGTACTTCCCACACAAGTCACGAGAACAAGATATCTCAGTGATTACAAGGAGCCGGATATTGTAATCACAAGAAGCCCGTTATTCTGATACACAGATTATGCAATCACTGAAAACAAGGCTGAATGAGTCTTCAGAGAGTGATTTACTCTATTCTGTGTCCCTACAGCATAATCCCCTCGCACAAAATTAAGGAGGTGTTTGGCCAGTCTGTTCTTTACAGGCTCTAGCAATTCCCCAGCATTCCCAGCAAAGTAGTCAGTTGTTTCACTTGATTTAAAATTTTTTCTCAATGTCCAACTTAAACCCTCCTTAGCACAACTTAGTCCGTTACATATTGGCTGATCCAAACTGGATATGGAGAAGAGTCCATTCTCTTACCCTCCATAGCAACCTCTTATGTCTTTGAAGGCTGTCTATGCTCAGCCTTCTCTTGCCAGTGTCACACAGCCCCCATTATTTCAACTTTTTCTAAAAAATCATGTTTTCCAGAGTTCTGATCTCTTTTTTCTTCTGAACTCTGTTCAGCAGATCTTTTTCTGTACTTTATGCTACCATTTTTTCCTTCACATTTTACACTATCAGATCCTGTTTTTTGCAGACGGTAGCAGGTACAGGCTTCTTTCACTGTGAGACAGCAAGGAATGGCCATAGCACAATGGCCACCAGACCTAGTAGTTATTTCTCACCTGGTTTATGTTATCTTTTTTCTTGGATAAGACACAGAATAATGAAGTTGATGAACCTTGGGTATGACCAGGTTTTTCTGTTAGTTCTTATCGTTGCATGAAACTGCCCTCTGAAAAATTACTGGAAATCTCAGTATAGAACTTCCCAAATGCACCCATGCAGAGATAAAGGTTGCCTCTACCAAGGGCCCATCACTCCATAATTCAATTTAGCAGCATAAAACACTAAACAAAAACTCTCAGGAAAGTGCACATACTTGCACACTGTCCAGATTCCAATGTTACAGCATTCTCAAAACTCTAATTAGGGCCGACTCCTCAGATTTACAGCACTTTTCTTCTGACTATCCCCACCATCAAGAAAACAGGAACAGCATGAAATTATTCTAACATGCTGATCTAATTGATCCAGTGAAACTGAGAATAATGCACTAATCATATTGTCTTCGGGTCCAGTTCTGGCCTGGTCTGGTTGTCAATCAAGAATCACTGCCGTAGCCAGTGAATTAACAGTACTACAAAACTAGAAGGTGCAAGATCAGACCTATAAAGTCTTCTAGAACTCAACATCTAAAGGTGTACACTGAAGGGATGAATTCTAACATCTCCATTTTAATAAAACCTTCCAGTGCTCTATTAGAGACACAACTACTGTAGCCAGCAACTCAGTAAATATTGTTGACTAACTAAACTGAGCAGAGCCAAAAATGGAATGATCTTCTACTCTAGATTTGAGGTCCTCAGAAGGAAATAGTCCAGCTTAGAATCATAGAATGGTTAGACTTAGAAGGGACCTTAAAGATCATCGAGTTCCAACCCCTCTGCCGTGGGGCAGGGACACCTCCTGCCAGACCAGGTTGCTCAAAGCCCCATCCAGCCTGGCCTTGAACACCTCCAGGGATGAGGCAGCCACAGCTTCTCTGGGCAACCTGTTCCAGTGTCTCACCACCCTCAAAGGAAAGAATTTCTGGTATCTAATCTAAATCTCCCCTCTTCCAATTTAAAACCTTTACCCCTTGTCCTGTCACTACACTTCCTGACAAAGAGTCCCTCTCCTGTAGGCTCCCTTCACATACTGGATGGCTACTAGAAGGTCTCCCTGAAGCCTTCTCTTCCCCAGGGTGAACAGCTCCAGCTCTCAGCCTGCCTTCATAGGAGAGATGCTCCACCCCTCTGGTCATCTTCATGGCCCTCCGCTGGACCCGTTCCAACAGTTCCATGTCCTAAGCTTCTTACACCTCTGGGCAGATGTCCCATTCCTTTCCTCTTTCCCATCACATTGGCGCACTGCTAACTTTGATAATGAGGGATGGGGATTTATATCTGGAACATGCATTTTTATGTGAATTTAGTGCTGGGGGAAAAAAAAGCCAGGTTAAGAGCTGTGGGGATAGAAATGTTCCCGTAGCAGGTAAAGTGCAGTCAAAAGGTGTGCAAAGTTCCCTAAACCTCAGGACAAAAGAGCCAGAAATGCACCCCGTAAGAACTAGTTCTAAGTGGGAAAGAGAGACCCTAGGGTGAAGTGACTGAGTTTGTGAATAGCAGGCATAGCACAGGAATAGAGAGCCACTTCCAAAGACCACACAGTTTACAGGCTGAACCCAGAAGGAATGCCAGTGTGCTTGGTGCATTGTATTTCCTGTGGGATATCTGCATCTAGTTTAACCACACGCTGTTGGATCTAGAGTGTATCTTTTTGAAAGACATCAAATCTCAAAGTGGAATCTTTAAATGATGGAGAATTGCTTCTGTGGCAGTTTGTTCCATGGCTCTCAGCATGAATTTTATATAGCTTGAACTTGTTTGACTTCAGTTCCCAGGCCCTGGGGCTCATTATGCCTTTGTGTGCCAGATTAAAACACAAGATGTACCTGGTACGTTCTCCCACTGTAGAAAATTTTAGACTTTGTTCCTACCTTTTCTTCAGTGACTAACTGGCTGCTGCCTTTATTTTCTCACAGAATAGTATATTCTCTAGATCATGAATTGTTTGTGTGAATCTTGTCTTAAACAGCCAGTTTTTCCAAGGAACCTTGTTAAATTGTCAACACTAGAACAGTACAGTACTAGAATCATTAATAACATAAGACAACAGTGTTGTTTTGCTACTTCTTCCCGATATGTGCCTAAACATAGCTCTCCAAATTTTTTTTTAATTGTTATTCTGCTGTAGCATGAGAACAGGAACTCTTGTTCAGCCAGCAAACTCTTGACGTTTTACCTGAGGCTGCCTGACTGGGTTCCTTAACACTCTGAGAGCTTGGGGGAAGGGAGAAGGATGGTTATTCTGGTTTTGTGTGTGCGTGACTAATACAAGTCTCTGCTAAGAAATAAAGTCACCAAATTATACTACTGTGCCTCCAAACTTAATGACCCAGAATGAGTTCTGCTGTCGATGGGCCTAACTCAATAGGCACCACTGAAAACAATGGAGTCCCCCAGTGTGTGACCAAAAAAGAAATAACAACTTTTTAAGGAATGTAGCAACTGCAGAAGCTCAGTAACCACTTATGAAACTGAGGGGAGAAAAGCAGCCATTTGAATTTTTTGTTTACAGGCAGAAAGGGCTCCAGTAATAGTCAGTGAGTGTGAGATTTCTGTTGTTTTAATTAAGCCTTTCTTAGGTTTGCCTTGTTTGGTTTAGCACAAGTTCTGCAGAATATATCTAAACCCTATGGCTGGTTTGCAAAAGACAGCAGAGAGGGAGTAACTGAAGCCATTTGAAAAATAAAGGAGCTGGAAGCTGAATGTGTGTGTCATCTGAGCCCCACGCTAAGCCACGGCCTTTTACAGCTAAAACGATCGCTGACAGATCAGAGTATGGCTCACAAAAATCCGTATCTACCTGGCAGAAATCCATGTCATCCTGAGCATGCAGACTAAGAAATTAGCTGAGATGAAGGGGGAGGAATGCAACCTCTGGAAGTTCCCAAAAAAGAGAAAAACAGGGAATTTTTTCTTCTTGTTGCCACAGCTCTTCAAGGATCCTGGCAGTCAGCAAGAGGGAGAAGATGAGAGCAGCCCAGCTGCAAAATCACTACTTGTGATACAACAGAAGCATGTACCACACATTATTTTCACTTAAAAAAATTAGCAGTAGTTTTCCAAAAAGAAAAGGAAAGAAGCGACCTAGTAACAGCAAAGCTGGGCCACCTCAGAGGACACTGCAGGGATCTTTCAGCTGGCGTGTCTTGAGCTACCAAGTCCTCACGTTGCAGGGTAACACCAGGAGTAAGAAAGCCTGTCTCCAGAGGCCATGGATCCAGGGCTAGGCTGGCAAAACTGCTCAGAGCCGGGTTCAACGGCAAGCCCAGATGTCAGGCACTTTGCTGTTGGGCACATGCACTTACTCGGTGGATGTGCTTAGAAAGTGCTCTACAGAAACACCAGGGTATGTGCTGCAGTGACTAGTCCCACACAAGCTACGGTGGCTTCCCAAAGCTCAGGTCTACATCCCCTGTACGTCAGTGCATTTTCCTCTTCGTAGTCAGCGTGGAAAAGCAAAGTATCTTGTTTCTGTGTAACTGAATCCCAGCCATGTATATACAGCTAATGACTGGTTACACCACACATAATGAAGAGTCACGTTTTGCTAACTGCATAGGAAATAAACAAGCTAAAAAAGAAAATAATTACTGGCTTTAGTAGGAATCTCTCTTGACCTTCCTTCTGGACTCAGACCCTTGCATTACAGTCACTGTCAGGCCTGCTTCGGTTTTCCTTTCCCTATAAAGCCCATTGATATTTATTAACGTTCTTTTGCTGTAGAACATCCAGCCAGCAGAGGCCACAGTAATCCGAACTGCTGTGGTCTGCCTGGGATCATCCATGACCTCATTCCTCACAGCCAAGTGACTGAGGTGCAGCCATGGCAAAGGAGCCATCCCCACATTTTACCTCTGAGACACAGGTAGGGGCTGTTCTAAATAGAGACATGGCAGAGCTGTGAGGGAACCTTGTGCTCTTCTTCCCCTCTGTACTGGAGAGGGGACCATTCTTTGCACATCCAGTGAGAACCATGCAGTTCTACTGTTATTTATGTACTAATATTGCCAAAGCCCACAGGATTATAATGCAATTGCAGTTTATTCTACACAGGAATGACTAAAAATATGACTTCTGCCTCAGAGAAAGGTCACGCCTAAAAGACTGATGGATGCAAGCAGCAGAGCAGAAAGAAATGATGTGCCAGTGCCACTGAACACAACAGCAGTGGCCTTGGCACAACTGTAGCTTAAGGTTTCTACATCTTTTGGCTGCATCATGAGCCAAACACAGCATGCCAACCCTCTTGACATGCAACAGAGACAAATATAATGCCAGGCTTGGGTTGTGCTAGTGAAGACCAGCAGCAGAAAGAGTGGGGAAGGGTGAGACCATGAGAAGAGGCAAGGAGAGAGCTGATATGCCCACACAATATGTTCTGTTCCTGAAATCCACCATCAGAGCTAAGGGAATCCCCTCACACTTTCACATCAGTGATTTGAGCAAAAGAAAACTAGTTCCTCACAAACATCCTATCATCTAGTGACTTGTATTTCTCTCTGCTCTCCTGTAGTCCCTTTATCACAGCAACTTCTCCAGAGGCGACATGGTGGCCAGCACCCTTCTGTGCGTGTAGGCATTCTGGGTCTTCTCTTCCAAGAAAGCAGTAGCTAATATTTTTTTTCAGTTACAGTGGGACAGGGACATTTTTTTTGGAGGATTGGAGATAGAAGGAAA